>OY986436.1:45351624-45904124 GCA_963920525.1 Dichetophora obliterata | reverse complement strand
ACTAGATCTTTAACCCCTTTCTGGCAATTCGAAAGGAGCGATCCATCTCCTGGACGCCACGATATACCGGAAATAAACATAAATAAATAAATAAATAAATAAATAAATAAATAAATAAATAAATAAATAAATAAATAAATAAATAAATAAATAAATAAATAAATAAATAAATAAATAAATAAATAAATAAATAAATAAATAAATAAATAAATAAATAAATAAATAAATAAATAAATAAATAAATAAATAAATAAATAAATAAATAAATAAATAAATATATAAATAAATAAAGATCAAAGAACCAAGGCATGCGCCTTATACAAACAAGATTTGGTCCTTGACCTGAAAGGAGAGCGACAGATTATTCGAGGAAGAATTAATTGAAACCATACATGAAGTATCGATTAGACGTAACAACTGTGAAAGACAATTTGAATTGCTTTTAATTGAGGCTTGTGTTAGGCCTTAATATCGGCAAGTATTTCCACCCGTATGAAATTTTTGATGTTTTTCGAAAAAATTTTTTAGTGGAATTTCAGGGGGATTTGAAATCCAATCTAGGGGCAAATGGTGGAAGGCATCTGGCAACACTGCGAGAAACTGCTAAGTTGTCAATTGTTTCCTTCGGTACGGTGGTTACGTGAAATCGTCCCTGCTGTTGCTATGCCGATCAAATATTGTTGATATGTACTTGAGGCAATATTATCGATATTTGGTGGCATGCTTTTTTCAACAAACGGAATTGGTTCATTTCTTATTATCTATTTTGCAACAAAGGAAAATTACAATAAAAACGAAAAATTTGTATACAGAGCACTTACAGGGTTGTCAACATTCGATAGCGCATTATCGTGCCTTCGCAAAACATATGCCTCTGTTGGCAGTTTCTCATCATTAAAGATACACGGGTTTCCGCAAAATAAACGCCATTTTCTCAGTTAAAATAAATTTTAAAGTGTTTCTTTCAAACTTTTATATTCAAAAAGTAAAATATAATTAAAATAAAATAATGAGTTCACTTACTTTGAAAAAAACCGTCAAGTCTTGTTAGAGCATATGTCAAATAGGGTGAAAATTTGCAATTTTATGTTTTTGTTGGTAATGAATTGATTAATAAGCTCAATTTTCTTTTTAACTCAAGTATAAGTGGGTCTTTAGTACAAAAGTTGCTTAAAAATGCACAATAATGCATTTTGAATTGGAGGCCAGATTTTTGATACATTCTTTCATATATGGAATGTCTTTTACGATAGCCCTTAAATTACGGCTGTTATCGCTATCAAAGACCGACACACGGACAGACAAACAGGAGGTGATGCTAATCAAAAATATATAATTTTGTTCATCTGGCACTCCTCCTTGGGGCAAAAAAGAATTTTATCGTCGTAATTTTGCTATTTGTTCCTGTTTGCGTCGGATTGAGTTCAAACTTTCGGAAAATATCTACCTTGATGCCCGATTATTTGATGCGACATACAACATAAGCTGCAAAAGTAAAAATATATCTGTGGTCACAAGCAATAACGACTAAACTCAAAGTATCGTAAAAAACGATATTTTAATTGCACGAACTACGACCCATTTTTATGAAAAATATGAACCGTTACAAACAAAATATGTGCAGACATAAGTGATGATCGATTCTGGGTATAAAATGGATTGGCAATAAAGTAAATTCCATATCGCTTTTTCACGATATTTTGAGTTTAGTCATTATTCCTAGTGACCACAGTTATAGGTAAGACGTAGCAAAGCGCGCCGGGAAATAGCTAATGGCTCTAGTATATGTTTAACAAAAATTTGTTAGTAGTGGGTTGTTTAGTTTTATAAAACATTCGCTGAAATAAAAAAAGCTTCGTATAAGTCTAAAACAAAGTTCTAGGATACCGTCGCTGCAGGACAGTTATCAAGGACAGTGTTGCTGTGTTGAAACGGCGTTAGTTCAATATTTTGGGCTTATTGCTATTTCAGTGCTGGTAAACTTGAAATTTCTTTCCATAGCTTATTGCTTTATCGCAAAATTTGCAGAATAAGAACCGATTTGGAAGTCATCGGTTTGAGCTCAAAGTTTGTTTTAATTCTGACATTTAATGATAAAAGAAATGAAGAAATATTAATTGTACATGACTTCATATAAAAACTTAACAACTCCAACTCACTGTTAAAACAATTAAAACTACTTTATATTAACAAAGGCATACAATTTAAATGAAATTGCATTCAAAATTTAACTTTATTTGTAGCGCAGAGTTATACACCAACATTAAATAAGAATTTTGTCAAGAACAGAGTTAATAGTATGACATGGTTTTCAAGTTTTTTTCCCATCCAATAGATGTCGTGTCGAGTATAAGAGAGAAATTGTAAATTTTTAAATGGATTAGCAATGACCATTTGATCAACGAAAGTTTTGAATATATTAAAAACTTTGATAAATATGTATAAAATATGCAACCAAACCTGCATTTTAACACATTTATTGCAAAATAAGCCAAAACAATTTAATGCCAAATTAAAATGTTTTATGATTCGCGAAGATTATTACAATTTCACTTCTAAGATAACCAGTGAAAATGTGCATTTGTATGGAAATCCTTTCATAACTACCTGACTTGAGAAATTTTTCGGCAATATTAACTTTTTTTCTAAAATATTTTTACCCAGATAACGTGTAACGTAAACGACAAGATCTATTTTCTTTTTGCATTTTTTAGTAAAAAAGCCTAGCATTCTTAACAATTTATTTTTAAATTTTGAGCGACTGGTGCCAATCCTCTTTGCTAAATCTAGTTTTTGTACTGCCTTTAATGGAACCGGTTACATCTTAAAAAACTTACATATGTAGTCTGGTACTCCGGTCAGGGTTGCCAACACATACCTTTTCGCCCGGAGACTTCGGGACTGAGGGCCGATGTCCGGGCTCCGGACCTGGTACATTTTCTCCGGCTTTCGCTCTAATCTATATTTAAATCAAGTTTTTCTTACAAAAAATTTGTTTAACTTATTTATTAGTGTTGATTTACGCTTTTTTTAGTGAATGTTTGAACCATTTGTCTTAATGAACGCTAACTTAACTTTGACGTTCTTTCTATTTCTTGAACTTCGTTTTTGAAGGAACGTCGTAACCATTCGTAACTTTTCTTTTGGTAACTTGACGAACTCGTTTCTGTTTTTCTTTTTCTTTTGAGTTTTGCGGCCAAGGCTCATTTATAAGGTTCTGGCACTTGAGAGCGAACTCGGTCGAACTGTCAGAATGGATGAAAAGAAATGATGAAAATGAATGCTTAGAACAAAGAAAAGCGCAATGACAGTTCGAGCAAAGGCGGGAAAAGAGTGCATTTCTCTCAAGTGCCGCAACCTTATAAATTAACCTTGTCTGCGGGTGAATTTTTAATTAATGTTTGCAGTTCAATTTATGTAAGTTCGATCAATAATTTGTGTTTTGTGTATTAACTGATACAAAACTATTTTAGAGAACAGCATAATGGAATCTAGTTGCAAGAGGAAACATTACTTAACATCTTTAAACAACGATTGGCTCTCGATACCAAGCTACAAAGATTGGTTGCTGAAAGAAAACGAGTTCACGGGAAAATGCAAGTTGTGTTGTGTCACATTTGTTGTAAACATGATTGTTAAACATGACTAAGTATGAAAAAACCAAAGAAAAAATTAATTTTTTAATTAAAAGCAAGCAGACCATAAAAAAATTATTAAATAAAAAAAGCTCCGGGCCTGGGCTTTTCAAAAGTTGGCAACCCTGACTCCGGTCTAAATTTCAAGGTTTATTTCGCCAATTTTTTTTTATACGAAAGTGCATTACAATAGTTTTAATTTTTTTTTACATGTCATTATTAACATCTTAATCTGTGCAAAAATGTATATTTTCTTTTTTTATTTTACTATATTTTTATTCAGTTTTTTTAATTTCAAAGAGGACACCCGAGTGATAACGGCACTTGAAGTCGTCTGAAACAAAGAACATATGCGTCGTTGGACACACGACTGAAGCGAAGCTTTTTCGCATTTTAGAAGATTTGATAATTTAATGGTTTTTTTAATAAAATAATTTTTAAATTCAAAAATTTTAAATATCACAAAGTTAACTAAAAAAATACACGTTTATATTAACACCAGCAAATTTTATTTCATTACATTATTGTTTTATTTGATTACATGTTACATAATTTTGAATTATTTTTGCAAATGTTTTGAATTATTATTATGGAAATTTATTAATGGAATTGTTGGTTTTGATATCTAAAATAGCAAACGTGTATTACATATCATCGATATATTTAACAAATACTGCATCAATAGTTGTCCTTAATCGTAGTGTACAAATATTTGGATCGCTTATCATTCGTAAATTATATTTATCAAAAAGACATTGTTTAAGTGCCTGTGAACATTCAAACAATTGGTACCTTGTAATAAGTTTTGCCCAGTTTAATGGAGCCTGCTGGAGCTAGTGATGCCAGGTTGAGGGTAATTTCCCTTTTTGGATGATTTTTCAATCGCCTTGTGAGCTAAAAGGGAAAAAGGAAAGCATTTTGCTTGGTCGTACAAATAAAAGGGAATTTTCAAATGAATAACTAAAGGCGTTATTCTGTTGATTTGCAATTGTAAATTAACATGAAGTTGGAAAGTTCAAAATATATCATATAAATATTTCTTGTTCAGACCTTTTTGTGTGTTGACAGTTTTGTCAAGTAGCTTTCGATATTATTTTATACTGAGAAATCCCTCTAATTGCAATTGTCAATTTCTAGAATTAGTCGATAAATATAAGTAGTACTTATATTTATTTTGCTTTTTTTTTTGCTTTTTTTGCTTTTTGTATTATTTCGTTACTTTTAACAAAATGTTTAATTAATTTAAAAAATACTTAGTACTTTTATTGTATCCACTTAATTTCAAATAATTCCCAGTGGAGAGCGAATGTATCCGTCTCCGAAGACGTCTTTCAATACAGCACTCAGTCTTCGAGGACAGATCGCTCCAATCCTATAGCTGTGCTCGAAAACCATTTCGAACAAATTAGCCAAACGACTTGCAAGACAATTTTTCGCCATGTCTTTGACGACGGATGGGATCCACATACTGCCAAAAGTACGTGTTCGCTTAAAACTAGTACACCTCTGCTTGTGTTTGCCCCATCGCGCTCTCTTACTTTATGCTTTCCACCCTTCCTCTTTCTCTTCATGGATCGATCCGTCTTTGAAGCCAAATTTTCTGCTTTTTAATACATATTTTAAAAATTTAAAAAAACATTTTTTGACAAACATTTCATACGATTTATTTTGCTCCAGAATTTATGAATACAGGTCAGCAAAACACCAGCATAGTTACTTCGTTTTCTTTAATGATGGTTTCAAAGACAACGTCTTCGAAGTCAACTTTTGCCACTGGGTTTGTATGAAAAAGCTTTTTTATAACAAATTCTTATGTATTAATCAGAGCAAATAGTTTTTAAAACAGATTCTATACTATAATTCTTTAAGTTATAAAATATTTTGTATGCTTATGCTTACGAACATGTGCTATATTATTTAATACTTTAATAAATTTTTGTGCATAAAATTTTATACCTTAATAAAGTTATGTTTGAAAGATATTTTATAGATTTTACAAAATTGTAAAATGAAAAAAAGGGAATTTTTTCATGTGTTTGTGGGAACCTATACATAAATATACTAGGAACACTTTGTATAGCATAAATTAATCTGTAAGTATATGCGTAACTTCAGGCTGAACATTTTGGAGGACATGTTGTAAAAGCACTGTATCAATGGCAATGACTTTTGAGTATTAATACGTGCATACTTTAAAGCTGAACATTTTTTAGGACAGTTTGAGCGATTGCAGAGACTGTTATCTGGTGCAACATATCTTCAGTCAAGCAAATCACAAAACGAGGCCTAAAAGGAATAAGAAAAACAAGACCATATGATTTTATTTATTTACTAGTATAAAAGCCTGTCCAACGACAGGTCCTTCGCACACTTCCTTTTTGGAGCCTTTTGCCGAAAGCACATTTTTATCTTTTTAAAGCTTGATTTTTTATATACTTGATTTTTGCGAAATACAAATGCACCACTTTAAATAACACTTTACGTATTGAAGCAGTGTTGAAAAGTTAGTTCATGTGTAAAAGAGCAAAAAGTCGAGATTGGTAACAATCATATTCATACACAACTTTACAAACTGGCCATGCAACCTTCAAAACGTAGCAACTCAGGTGTCGTTTTGCAGCTGGCACAATTATATTTTTTGGTACAATCGACTCAAATCGACTCAAAAGAATTTGATTAAATTCGTCATTACTTTTTTGTAAAAAGATGAAAAAGAGATAGTTACTGTCAAATATTGTCACTGATATGTATCAAATATATTTTCTGTGCATACTTTTAGGCTGAAAATTTTTGAGAACACTGTGTCTTGTAAAATTACTTTACTGCCAAAAAATAATTACAATTTGATAAATACTGTGTGCGGAGCAGCAGCTTGCCTTTTATGTATTCAGATGTGCATACTTACAGGCTGAACAGTTATTGGACTAGAGTAGCGTGCTTGTCTTTTATATATTAAGATGCTATCTGGTGCAACATATCTTCAGTTAATACTTAATACTGAATAAGCCAACCAACACAACAAAGAATATTGTATCAGTTGGTACGATAGGACTATCAATCGTAGGGTTGCGAGTTCGATTCTTGAGTGAAAACAAGAAATATATTTAATGTTATATTATCTTGGTGTAACAGACCCAAGCAAAAAGCAACAACAATTCTAAGAAAAAGGTGTATGGAAAAAAGTATGGAAAAAGAAATTTTGAGATTTCACTCAAGCAAATCATAAAACGAGGCGTAAAATTAAAATAGTAAAATTCAAATAGATTATTGCTTAGTAGACTTGCCATTCTAGCAGGTCATTAAAAAATAACTAAATGGCGGACCTCTAAATATAAATATACCGGGTCTAAAAAAAAGAAGGGTAAATATTTAAAAATATACATTTCTACACGCCTGCAAGAGCCATTGGCGTGTAAAATAACGTTTTAAATTTGCAGACCAATTGGCTCGCTAGAATTTTTAAAACACCCGCCCCTATAAAAAACGCTTTTAAAGTTTAAACAACATACAGCGCACATTAATGATGTGCTCTCGACTATGTGCTATAACTTCGTTGATATTTTGAATTTTTATCGTATATTCTCAATATATCGAAAAACTTCAATATTTCAAACTTTCGAGAAACTTTTAAAAAAAAAACAATTTCTTAAAACCTGAGTACCAGACTACAACTTTAATGAATACAAGTTTTGTTTCAACTTGTTGTTCAAGCTCGAAATGAAAACTTGCTATTTTGTAAATTGCATTACTCTAAGCTTCAACTAAAATAAAACCAAGAACCAAATAACGAAAGTTGTTGAAGAGAAAATCACGAGTTATACCGGTTATTTTATATGTAACATCTAGTTATTATGATTCATTCAAACAAAATTGAGTGACTTTGCTTTGCGCTCGCTCGCTAGCAAAGACTTCCAGTGGATAGCACTCAACGCTCTCGCACACAATCTGGAACACACAAAATCTCACACACACGTACACAATCGCCCACCATGCCCACGTAATCCTAGTGGCCTAATATTTTTGCACCCAGCGCCGTTTTTAATCTAAAATCAAAGTATTTCCATAAATTTTCATTTATTTATATGTTTTTCTCGTTATTTTTTTTTTTTAATTTTGCTTAAAGCTGCGGCGTGAGAGAGTGGGCGTAAGTTGTGTGGTGTGGAACTATACTTAGGCCATGTACAGCCTAACAAGCGCCCGCTTTGGTAAGGTTCTGTATGTATGTATGCATGTGTCTGTTCCTCTGATATTGTGTGTGTATCTGCGCTGTCTTAATGTTGGAGCTTGCAATTTTTTTTGTGCCCTTTGCTGGCTGAGGGGGTGGCATGCCTCAACCTATCTACTAAGTGCTAAAAATGTTAATAGGTAGCGCTGTTTGGCTCTGTTCGCCGCTCCACTGTTTTTTTCGCACACACAGTGTTGCTTCTTATTTGTTTTGTATTTAATGTCTTTACTTCTTAACGTATTTTCTGTGTGTCACACTTCTTCACTCTCCTTTTATCCTCTCTTCTGCACGTATATCAAGGCAAATTCCATTAAATTTTTGTTTACGGCTGAATTTATTTTGTGGTTCATTAATAACTTCATTAACAATGTATACGAAATTCAGATATCGTTAAGAGAAGGCGCGTGTATAGATACAAATACTATTTAGTAGAAAATATCTACTAGTGCCATTTGAAGGGGAGTAGTTCTTTTGTATTCTGTTGGCTGCCGGAGTTAAGCAGCTTTTGAACAAAGAAAACTATTAGTGTAAATCATTATCAAAAGCCTGAATTAGTGACAATTGAGTAGCTTTTAGTTAGATGGAAAAATTGTTTTTTATATCATTTTACTATTAGATAAAGGTATAGTAAAATTTGACGCCATAACAGTTATAGCAGTTTCTATTTTGAAAATGTAAATTTAGAGTGAAATTAGAGGAACTTATTAAAATCTATACTTCTATTTAGAATCTAATTAAATTTTTAATTGGCAAAAGTTGACAGTCAAGTAATACCAACAGAAATCAGTCGATTATATTATGTCTTTATACAGGCTGGTTGAAAACAGAAATGAAAGAATGTGCATTTTTAAATATTATTGAATTTTTTATTCAATATAATCTTCCTCAACTTCAATACGTTTATTCCCATAATCCTTCAATGATTTTATACCAACTCTGTAATGATTTTCCGGAAGCTCTGCAAAATACTGTTTCACGGCAAAATACTCTTTCCACGAAGAAATTGTTTCAAGTTTCTGAATAGGTAGTAGTCACCAGGAGTCAAATTTTTGTGAATACGGTGTATGTTGAAGCAATTCGTCTTTTAATCCATTTAATTTATCCATCATCCAAGCACTTGTGTGAACACGTGTATAGTCTGGATGAAAAATTATTTTTTTCTCTTGCAAAGCAGGTATTTTCTCACGAATTTTTTCATTCAGCTTATACAAAAGGTTGCAATTATATCAGAGTTAATAGTTGTACCTTTCTAAAGATAATCAATCAATCAACAAAATCTGTTTCGCATCTCAAAACACTGATACCATAACCTTTTTTGCCGATCGTTTTGACTTCAACTATTTTGGAGTTGAGCAATATCCTATAAGGATCATGGTAATAGATCCAAGTCTCATTCAATAGTTATAAAACGATCTACAAAATTATTTATTCTGCTTACAATACTTAAAATTAAGCTGAGAAGTTTGTTTTCGATTCAGTTTTTGTGGAGTTCTTAATGAATGCTTCACTAACTTTCCGAACAGCTTTTTCAAATTAAATCCTTCATGTAAAATATGTCGTACTCATTCATAAAATCAAAGTCAAACTTTGATGTACAAAAACAATTTTATACACTTGCTCAATGATTTCTGGAGTTGTTGCACTACGTGGTTAATTTGTACGCTTGTACGACCACTTTTAAACACGTTTAAACCCATCGATGCACAATTGGAAATCAAGGAGCAGTGTTGTGTGCATAACAAACAAATAAACAATAGCATAACAACGTGTAAAAATAAAATAAACAAAATACCTAGTCACAACCAAGGTCAGAACCTTGAAACGCTGAGCACATATGAATGCAATATGATCTTGGTAAATAGCGACAAATAGACAATTACAGAAAATAAATAAAACAGAATGATTAATGAATCATAAATTACCCAGTGGGTCAACGCGAGTGGCCATTTCAATTTGAAAATAAAATTAATGAAAGACAAAATCATATTGCAGTGTGCACATGTGGGTCAACATGTGAGGAAAGGTGTGGAAATAAAATTTCTTAAGAATAGTTCGATGGAGTAGGGCATCTGATGAAATGATTGTTTTCATAATTGTTATTTCTTAAATCTTGAGATAACAATATGAAATCAATCAGAGTAAATAAGAAGCACAGAGAATTTGAACTATGTCATTTGAAAGTTTTCAGCATTTTTGTCGTAACCAAAGAATTGTAATTGGTTTCAAGGTTATACAGAAATTAATGTTTAGAAAGTGACTGGAAAGTGGGTGTGTTTTCGAAGTAAGAATTTATTGTAATTTTATTATATAAGCTGAACATTTTTGATTAATAAGGCAGAGTCAAGATAGTCGAGTTTAGAGTCCAAGCTGAGCAATACAAATTTTAAAAGTATACAGTTCTAATTTATCTTCAAAAAGAGCCTCTGAGGCCTTCAATATCAGCGTGGCTCGCTTTAAAGTCAACAAGCAGGATTCTTGTTAGTTAGATCCCTACATAGGACGATCTCCTGTCAACATAAGATCTAATGGTTTATCCTGCAACACCATACCCAACATTGGCAATCTAACATCATAACAGCAGATTCCTTTAATACTTTCAAAATTTTTGCATAAGTTTGCAATGCTAACAAACCTTCTAAGACAAAGAATTTTATCACTGCACTTTATTCGTTTTTTTCCATTGCAAAACAAAAATACGCAGACACGTCAACTAAAAATTAATTGTAAACAAGCTTTGGGTTTGACAGATCGTAATAAAAATTTTTGTGCTCTAATGAAAGATGAAATATTAAAATGGCGTATAAGTTTTGATTCTTTTACTGGTTAATAGCTATGTGTCGCTTTTCATTTTCTACTGACCAAAAATTCTGATTATCAGGCGCTATTACATGCATTATAACCATGTTTCTAAAAAGAAAACAAGCAATTGCTTATGTTATTAACGTCGATGTATGTTTGGTTGTAAGATAAATAGTAATGTGAAAATTGTTTTGATCTACAATTAAATGTTATGTGGTAGATTCACACAATAATGAAGCAATAGAATCTAAATACATATGCAACTAAAAATTAATTATTTTTTATTTGTTTTTTAACAAAGCAGTTATGTGTGTATGAATTGCATAGATATAATTTTTTTTCGTTTTATACATAGACCGTTATTTTAAGGTTTTTAAAGATATATTTTGTTTTTTTACTGATTTAGGTGTAAACATCTAAAATTTCTTTATACACAGGTTTTTTAGGAATCTATCTGAAGTGTTAATCAGAAGATAAGTGTATTTTCATGTTATCAATAAATAGTCTTCAGTCAGAAAAAAAATTGTACCGTAAAATTGTAAGTTTTTCAGAATTTTATAGAAGTTTTACGTTGTAGATACATTTATTTGATAAAGCTTTTTATTAAAACTTCTTTTAAGGTATTTTGTTAATGTGAGTATAAAAATATTTACTATAAGTATAAAATATTTTTTTAATACACACTACACAAACAAATGCACCACATCGCGAATATTTTTATTGCTTTTTTATTATCTTTAGCGTTATATATTATCATCTTTAGATGATATTCACTATGCATTATAGAAACTTTCAGTGTTTATTTGTCAAAGAAAAAGTTATATATTGACATTTTGCAAAGAACATTTTCATAAAATATTTTTTAAATTTTTTACGACATTTTTAAGTGAACTTTTTTAAACTTTATTTTCAAAAGTGTAAGTAAACACTCATAAAAAGTGTGCTAAGGGGTAGAGTTACTAGACTAAAATCTTTTGCATAAAATTTTACCATAGGCCTGGGAACACAACAAAAGTTATGCCAAAGACATATATTTAAAAGTTTTCCTATGCTTTATGGTAGTCAACTGCTAAATTAAGTGTTAATTTAAAACCCATCATAAATATAACTCAGACTCAAACTATTTTTGTCTTTTATACCAGAATTTTTTAAGAGAAGTCTGTAATTTTTTGTATTTTTGTTTACTGTAACATCATTTTGCGGTATTTATTTTTGCTTGCTGATACAGATACACTTGAAATTTTTATGTTTTTCAGCGAGCCTTAGAGTTTCTTCAGCAGTTGTTGTTGATTTTTCGGCACTTGAAGAGTCCTTTGAAACAAGTTTAGGTATTACTTGTACGAAGACTTGAAGCAGCAATAAAGCCAAGATGACAGAAAAACTGAACAGGTTAGGTTTCATCTTGAGATTCTGTTGCGAATTATAAATGACTTTTTACTAATTAAGAATTGAGTGATGATGCTATTGTAAGCTTTTTTCTCGACTATTTATACTCTATTCAGATACAATTTTAATTGTTTCTGACTACATATGATTGAAATCTGTATTTTTTTTTGTTACTGTTATATATTTTTTTTTTAATTAAACATTTTTTTTAGTTATTTTGTTAATTGCTCTGAATTTCAGCTTGTGGTTAATTTAACAGGAGTTTTTGAAATGGTTTTATGTAAACATTGGCATAAGCAAGATTTTGGAGTTCAATACCTTGTTCACCGTTTATGGCCTTGGACTTTATGTCCTTTTGTTTCAGATAGTTTACAAATCTTTATAAACAAACTTCTGATGGATTTACTGACGATCCCGTCATAGTTTGTGGCCTACTTGCCAATCTCTTTAAATAGTCATTTTGTTCACAATCAACACAATGCAGTTCCATTCTAAACCAACCACTTGCTTGCTATATTGCTCAATAAATCAATTAGCGAATATAATTTTCCCTTTTTTTACAGTCCTATTTATAAAAAAGGTTGCAGGAATGATATCAACAACTATAAGGCTATTGCAAAACTACCATATATTCCAAAACTTTTCGAGTGGCACGTGTATGATCTTGTGAAAACTCATTGTCGCTTTGATTTTGCAACGTTTTGCATAAATGTAATTTATTCAGATTACTAGGTCGACTCTTTTTACACAGAATTTAGTAAAGCAATTGATAAACTTCCACATAAATAAATTTTATTTAAACTTCAGTTTTATTTGTCGGCCTTTGTAGTCTAGTGGAGAGTGCACTAGACTATCAACCCAGAGGTCAATGGTTCGGCTCTGGCTCTTTTCACTTTCTTATATCTTTCTTACATTTAAGAATAATGGAAAACTAAAAATCCACAACTAGATTGTGGAAAATGTGGAATTTAAGGACAGGAACAACTAAGAGCCGAGGTAAAGGCATAACACTAGCCTCGGTTAAAATAAATTCAAATTGTCTTTCACGGTTGTTTCGCCTAATCACTAATTCACGTATGGTTCCAATCAATTCCTCTAAATATTCTATACCTTTTCTTTCAGGTCAAAGACCAAACCTTGTTTGTATAAGGCATATGCCTTTGTTCTTTGATCTTAAAAAAAAAAAAACTGAAGTTAATGGGACTACAACCTGTTTTTGTAAGTTTGATTTAATCGTATCTGACAGAGCGATCTTACCAAATACGATTTCGAGGTGTATTGGCTGGATTTATTACTGGAAAAATTAAAAAAAAAACTAATTGCAAATTTTGTTAAGAAATCAATATATTTTATTTGTTTTTATATTTTTTTTTTTGGCTTAAAGCCTCTACTTTTCCGAAAAAATAAGATGTTGAAGAAAATCTATTGAGAAATGTAAAAGTTGGGTTTATTTGAACGAAAGCACCCAAATTGTGTGATTGCCGATTTATGCATTTTGCCTTATTTTATTGTCTTATCTATATCTATACTATTATATAAAATTTAAGTGAAAATTTAAAGTAACGACTTTACTCCAGTTTACGACTGGTCCGATTTTTATGAAAAAAAAATTTTAAATATCATATTTGTGCTACAAATTTAGATAGGGGTATTTTTCTTTCGAAAATTTAATATTAAGTATATTTTATTAAGGTATTAAGTTTTTTATGAAATCATCCCAGCTGCTACGCATTGCTTATTCGTTGGCTCTTCACGCGTTTGTGTTGCGAGAGTTTCAATAAACTCCATGTTGCTCTCTATTTTTCTCTTTGTGTTCGTACTCAGCTAGCACAGCGCAACAAAAAAAAAATTATGAGCTTCGAACAAGGCATAAAGTGAGATACATATAAATGCAGAGCGGCGCTCCAAAACAAAAGAAAAAAGTTTTTGTTTTTTTTTATATGTATTGTCTTAACTCAATATGCCAAACGCAATAAGCTAATATGGCATCACTAAGTCGGATGCCGCAAAACTTACCGTAGTCACATAAAAACTACACTGAGCTAAAAAACAAAGTAAAATCAAAGGTAACCACTTCAATTCAAATATTTTTTTGGAATGATTTGGCACCAAACACGAAAATATTCAATTGAAAGTAGAAACACATACATTCAGTTTTATGTTAAAAAACTTCCACTTTAAACTCAAGTGTTATACACCTTAAAATGATAAGTATTCGACTTTAACTTAACGCAGATTCAGATTTAATTCAAAGAGGAAGCATATTCAATTGGAATACTAACGTATTTATTTTAAATGCGTTATAACTTTGAAGTAAGGTATTTTCTACTTTGATTGCACGTCCTTGCATTAACGAATCCAAGTGATTTTCACTTGAAATAAAATACTTAACATTTTTGATATTGAATGGTTACAGAGTCCGTGAAACAAAATCAAATAAATAAAACAAAAATTAGTTTTTATAGAAATGTTCTTATGTTAAAATATTAGAATAAATGTGGTAAATTTTTGTAAAAAATTATATGATAATTCAATATATTATATTTATATAAGAGAATTATAATTTAAAAAATGTAGTTATAAAAATTTATTTCTCATATAAGTTTTACCATTATTCATTTGGTATAAATGCAAAGGAGTACTTGTGAAATAAGAAATATTTGAAATTAATACACTTTCGCCTTTTAAACCTACTTCATATGATTGAAAATGTTTACAAAATCTTTTGATGTGTATGGGGTTAGAAATAACATAAAAATGTTGCTCTACATTAAAAAACAAACGAATCTTAAAAAAATGATGGACTCCAAAATGCCAAATAATAATTACATTTATAAATAATTCCTTTATATTGGACCCACTCTGAAATTCTTCGTTTTCTTCCAATCTTGTAACTTCATCCACACTGTTGACAGTATTGTGTACAAGTTAAGAACTTGGCCAAATTCATTAATATATTGAATATTTTTCATTTTTATTAATCGTCACTTATTTGCACTTACTATTACTATTTGCACACACAAACTTGAGCGACATTCAGTGACCACCTTCGTTAACTTTGTTGAGTAAATTGAAATTATTTCAATTAAGTCAGTGTGCATTGTTGCTCTTAGAAAGACAGATAGAGCGAAAAATATAACTGTTTGCTTAACTTTTATTAAATCGATTGCAACGAAATTATGTTGAACACATAGAAACAAAAATATGCATCCAACTACAAATTGAAGTGTCTTCCACTTTAAAATAAATATTTTCTACTTCGTTTTCACTACTGACAACTTCAATATAAACCATGTCATTTATCAACTTAATTTCGATGTGGATGCACTTTAAAAAATATAATAACTATAGTGGATCACCATTATTTTGAAGATTTTCCACTTCTTATTGGAGATAAAATGTTTTCATATTTGATTTAAAGGAATTCAATGTGAATTTTAAGATGATTTCTTAAAAATGAAGAAACGTAAAATTAACATGATATTATTTAATTTTACATTGCGATTTTTTCCTGAGTGTAGTCAAAACCAAAATTAGGTAAAAATTAGCACAGGTGTTAAAAAATTGTCCCGTCTTTAAGGAGTTAAGAATATTGATAAAAAAACGTCCGTGGCGAAGCCGCGGACAACAGTGACCTGCTAGTAAATACATAATACGTAAGGGGTGTTGTAGGTAAAAATTTTTTTATTTTAATATTTATTGCATATAAGGCATAGGTGGTAAAACAGATGTTTTGAGAAAGAGCACAATAGGTAATAACAAAACATTCTACAATTAAACCAGGCTCACGACTTAGAGCGCGACCGCCGAAACGGAATACATTTGTTTGCTCGGTACAATAAAACCATGTAAGCTAATGACTGAGAGTGCAAACTCCGATACTGTCAAAACGAAACGGAATGCATTACGTTGCATGGTACAATGAATCCAAGGTAGTCGTGAGCCAACCTTTTTTTATTGTACCATGTCTGCAACGCTGGTGAGTTGTAATAAGGAAATAGAAGCAAAAACATTCTAGCATTCTAATAAAAAACGTGGAAAACAAAAGAACCTTACAATTTGTAACGAAACAAAAAAGTAATAAAAATGAAAATAAACTACAAAATAAAATGAGTAAAAGACTGCGAGAACTCCAGACAATCAGACGATTTCGATCCAGACGATTTTCTGCTACGTGTGAGTTGAATTTACTTTAGAGAAGAATCTACTCAATTTAACGAATTTACTTCATATCTTCATTATTTTGGTATTGCGAATAAGAATATTTATGAACCGAGTATTTTGTATCCATCGTACTTAAGTGAATAGCAACAACAAAGAATAGCAACAGTAGGCCAGGAAAGTGGGCACACTAAATATCCCTGTTTTCTTTGTCTGTAGGACAGTCGTGCAAAGAAATGAATACAGGAGCAGGAAAGACTGGCCATCTATATATATAAAAATGAATGTACGTTTGTTGGTTTGTTTGTTTGTTTGTTTGTTTGTGTGTCCTGAATGCATTTCTACACCATTCATTCGATCGCGATGAAACTTTTCAAATTGGTTGTTCGCATTCATGCGCAGATTTAGGTCGTAGTACTGAGAGCGTTGGACAAGGGGGTGTGGCACCTTCCATATAACCCAAATTTGAGATATCGAATAGTTTTGGAGTTATAGACCGCACAGCCTCGGAATTCGGTATTCGAGCACAATTTACACATGTCGTTTTACTGATGACATTTTATGGGCATTGGACAAGGGGTCGTGGCAACTCCCATAATTTGCGATATCGAATAGCTTTTGAGTAACAGTTCGCACAGCCATTCAATTCGGTATTCTACCACAATTTACACTCGCCGTTCAGGGGGCGTGGCACCTCCCATACAACCTAAATTTGCCCTTTACGATATCGAAAAGTTTTGGAGTTATAGGCGGCACAGTCTAGGAATTCAGTATTCGACCACGATGTGCACATGTCATTTCACTGATCAAATTTTATGGGCGGTTATCAAGGGGGCGTGGCACCTCCAAAACTTGCGATACCGAATAGCTTTGGAATTAAAGTTCGTACACCATCGGAATTCGGTATTCTACCACAATTCGCACTTGCCGTTTCACAGATAAAATTTTATGGGCGTTGTAAAATGGTAAGTGACACCTTCCATACAGCCCAAATTTGCGATATCGAATAGCTTTGGAGTTATAGGTTTGGATTTATAAGAGTTATAGGAATTCAGTATTCGAACTCAATTTACACATGCAGGTTCACTCATAACATTTTATGGAAGTTGGCAACGGAGGCGTGGCAGCAACGCACCGGGTTTTAGCTAGTTAGGAATAAAAATTACTGTAGGAAAATTTAATATCGTTAATGAACCTTTAATAAGTCGAGAAAAAACAAAAATTTTACCACAACCTATAAACTTGGGCTTATAAGGCAGTTCGTAAAAGCTTAAGATAGGAATGGCGATTACTTTATATATATTTCTCAATCATTTCGTGGTCGTAGTTCAGAAAAGTGAGAAGCAGGTGTTTTTGACAGGCATTTAGTCCGTACTTTTATAAACGACGATGATACAAATCATATGACTCAGGTGGAACTAGAAGAATGAATAAGCTTTGTATCAGTTGCCAAAAATTTTTTGGGAAATAACAAAGCTGAAAACTTTTCAGAAATTGTTAACAAACTACTCCAAAACTTCGAGTGTCAAAGTGCATTAGTTGCACAACCATTTGTTTAAATTTCCTGACAACCTTGGCGATTATAGTGATGAACAAGGAGAACGATTCCACCAGGACATCAAGACTTTTTAGGAAAGAGTTTGACTTTGACAAATTCTCATAGAAGTAGACTCGCAAGTGTCCGACAATCCAATAGCTACGGCAACGTTTAAAATTGGTTTGTGTACATACTAAGCGGTGGTTTGCTTGTAAATATACTACATATGTCGTTTTCGTTTCATCGAGTTTCAAATCACAGCGGTGCCGAAGAAGTTTCACTTAAAAAAAAAAATGATTAGTTGCATGCGATAGTTCCAAATTTCGTAGTTATCACGGTTCAGTTTCGTTATTGTAAGCCTTAAGTCAGTCATTATAACTTCTTTTACAAATTTTTCATAAAACCTTTGAGTCGGCAAAACTCAGCAAAATACTGTGAATTAAGATGGTACAAATTGTTACAAAAGACAAGAAACGTGAATTGCTTAAATTGAACGGCCCATAACTTATTTGAGGTATGTTATTGAAGAGAGTAACAAATCGTTTGTTTCCATAAATTTTTTTTTTTTTGCTATATAAAATATTTTTCACAATATGACAATTCAGAAAATAATTTTAATTGAAAAAAGAGAAAAGAGAAAATGTGGCAAGTACAATTGGAGCATGATTTAATTATTATAGGTCGACCCATGATTCAATTATTATAAGGTTATTCGTATTTTTTGACGTATGCTTATTTTTTATAAACAAACATATTTTGACAATCTGCTAACAGTGTTTTGTGCTGTTGGAAAAAAAGGTATGTTTCAGTGTTTCGTTGTGTAGTTTTCTAGTGTAGTAGTTTTTCAATGATTTCTTGCCAAGTTAATAAGAAAAAGAAACTATGTAGGTGTTGCGTCTTAAGTGTATGATATGTTGTAAGTATATTCTAGTAAGTATAGAAAGCTCCTTTGCAAATTAAAAAAAAAGTTATTTTTGCCATTCCTCAAAACCTAGTTAGTGAGTTTTATTAATTGAAAGTGTAACTTAGAAGAAGGTTAGTTAAAGCAAAAGTCAAACTATAAAGAAATACTATTGGTATTTAATGAACGCCGTGTTTTTGGTGTAAACAGCGTATGTTCGGTTAGTTTAGAGCTTCGTAATTTGCAATAATAAAATTGTAAGGGATTAAACATACGCAGCTTACGGCACAAAAACGTGGTGTATACATAATGTGACCAACATTTTCAAATCAAAAAGAAGGACACGCACAGACTTTAAAAAGAGGCGCAAACGAAATACATAAAATAAATATAGTATTACAAAATAGAAGTACATCCACAAAAAAATAATGAAGATATTAAAAGATGCATGAAAAAATTTATTAAACAAACAGTTTAATTTATAAGAGATTCAAAATTAGATCCAGCTTACAATTCATTGCTTATTAAAGTAGTAGTCCACCAGTTTGACGAATTCAAAAATCAATTTTTTTTTAATTTTTCGCAATAGAATATAAAAATCAAATCTAAAAAATATACTCTAAAAGTCAAAGACCTAAATTGAAAATATTTTGAAAGTTACAGCCAAAAGAAGACAAAGCGTCGTAACGTATATTAAAGTGCTGTAAAAATTTTAAACACGTTTTTTTTCGAAACTACGTTTTTGAAACTTCCAGGAAGCACTTACTAAAAACTATTCGACCGATTTAGCTAAAACTTTCACCTGTTTTTTAAGGCATACATAGCTAGTTCCGGAACTTTAAAACAATAAATATTTCACTAAGTTAATTTTTTTAAACAAATTAAAAAAAGTTACATTTACAAATTTTTTTCCACATGTTCGCCATTTTTTATTTGTTTTTTTAAATTTACATATTATAGGGTAGTGCACTACAATAAAGCCTGCAGAACGATATTCTCTTTGATTTTTTTATTTCAGATAAACACGTAAGGCTGGGTGCTTCCCCATAAAAACACATCTTCTTTCTAGTACTCTTCTTTGATATACAGTATTGCGCAAAACAATAGCAACAAAATCAGAACGCTGCTACAATATCGTGTATCTTTTTAAATATCTGGTACACACAAAAATGATTATACCAAAGCATATACTCATACATCATATTACAAATAAATCATATTCAAATTTGGTTTTGTTTTCTTTATTAAATTTAAAATTAATGTGACTTCATTCAGTTTGTCTGAGAGCAAAAC
Organism: Dichetophora obliterata; assembly: GCA_963920525.1. Classification (NCBI taxonomy): domain Eukaryota; kingdom Metazoa; phylum Arthropoda; class Insecta; order Diptera; family Sciomyzidae; genus Dichetophora; species Dichetophora obliterata. The sequence continues at coordinate 45,884,187 of OY986436.1, read as the reverse complement.
AAAAGCAACATAATTAATATTTGGTGTAAGATTCATTATTCTTGATAACCGCTGCACATCTGAGCGACACCGACTCTATTAAATTAGATATGTTGGTATTAGGTATATGTTCCCAATTAAGTTTCAGGGTTTCATACAGTGCAGTCTTATTGGAAAACCTTTGACCAGAAACTTTTACCTTCAAAATCCCAAAAAGATTTTCAATGGGATTCAAGTCATTGTGACTGTGCCGGCCAATCAAGGACTTGAATCCCATTGAATCTAATGTAATCTTTGATGAGTTTTGAATTGTGCTTCAGGTCGTTGTTGGGCTAAAACGTTCACTGAAGCGATATATTCCACTCTGAATGTGGCTGCATCTTGCTTTCTAAAATGTCTTTATATACAAATCGATCCATTATCTATCGATTTTTTTAAATGGTTCAACTTCATTACAGGAAAAACAAATGCAGACCATAATGCCACCGCCTCCGTGCTTAAAATGTATTTTGCAGTTTCGGGCTTCAAGTCGTGTACCTGGGTGGCCCCGTACCCTTGCACATCCCATCTGAATAAATCAAGTTGCACTTTGATTTATCGCTAAAAAACGGTTTTCGATTTTCGAACGGTCCAATTTAGGTGCTCTTTTGCAGGACTGAGTTTAAAAAACAATAAATTGCAACTTGTTGTCACAATTTCAGACAGAATGGCTTAAATTGTAACACCTCACCTTGTTTTTTATGCTTAGCTGTAAGCAAAGGTTTCTCTGCCGGTCTGTAAATTCTTTAATCGTTCTCAACGGCTCGTCTTCAAACAATGCTGTGATTGATATCTAAATCAAGTGTACGAACAACCTCTTTGGATGTGGCAAATGCATTTCATTTGAAGACGCCACAAATGTTCCTGTCATCACGCAGCGATGTCTTCCGCTGCCGCCCTCTTTAATGTACCGTTGTAACGTCTTTTGTGATGGTACATTTCTTTATTAATCTGCAAACTATTGAGAGATTAATATCAAACTGTTTCACGTTAGATATTTGCGAATTTCTGTTTTTATATTCGGATATAATTTGCTATTTAAGAGCTTCACAGTATTTAAAAAGTGCCATTATAAATGGAACAGACAATGTCACAACTAGCGCAAAAACAAAACTAAACTTAAATGTTTATGACTTACTAACAACACGTGCTTTACAATAACGGAACTTTTAACGGTAATTCTTGGAACTTCTGTTCTCTTTTTACATTTTTCAAGTTTTGTTGCTTATTTTTTGCTCTCAGACAAATTGAATATAGCCACATTAATCTTAAATTTAATAAAAAATAACAAAACCAAATTTGATTTTGATTTTTTTTTTTATATGGTGTATGAATATATACTTTGATTCCTATAATCATTTTTGTGTGTCCCCAATATTAAAAAAGATACACGATTTTGTTGCAGCGTACTTATTTTGTTGCTATTGTTTTGCGCAACACTGTAGATAACTATAAGCGAATTAATGTACAATCAAGTCAAAGAAAATTCTTTTGCACGCTTTACGACATCAATAAAAACATGTTGGAACATCAAAACGATCTCAAAAAAGTCAACATTTCGGTCGTCACACTGGGCTACTACCTTAAAATAAATAAAGTAACTTGAATCGAGTACAGAAACCAACCTTAAATAAATTTTTGCAGTAGTTTGAGAGGTGTATTTTGAACAGATTTATGAAAAAATTGTCAAAATTATGTCAAAAAGAAGTAAATAAAAAAATAAATAAACTGGCCATTTCAGCCCTTGGAAGAACTTTGACCTAGCTTCTATTGATCAATTGTGTTGTTCGTGTTGTTAAATGCTTGATCACAAATGACCGAGAACTGGACCTACGTGTTTTATGCCGACTCCGAACGGCTTATGTTCTCCAGAAGCTTTACATGGCAATTTTTACTCTCTGAGGTTTGCCATTGTCTGCAGAGAGGCGACGACCGAACGGAAAAATTAATTCAATTGAAAAAACTTTTCTGTCTGAGCTGGAATTGAACCCGGGCTACCGCGGTTCTTTAGCTTAGGGGCCACGCACTCTACCCACTAGGCTACGGTCGTCACGTCAAAAAGAAGTACAACAAGTAAAAATAAGTACTTTTAGCATACTTCGATACAAGAAGTACATCGAGAAAAAAAGAAGTAAAACACTCCCAAAAGGAGTACGGTTGGTCACATTATGTATACAGTACGTATAATGCGTATTATGCGACCGTGGTTTCATTTTTGTTTTGACGAATTTTGTTTCTTTTTTCTTTCTTAACAATTAAAAAAGTTATAAATACACTTACCATTAATGGATCTAAAACTTCTGTAAAGTTCTTAATAATTTTGTGATGGCAATTTCTTTTTAATACAATTACGCAATTAACTTGGTTAATCAACTTATTTAGAACGCGCCACTAAACGCTCTTGTTTAGGTTTCATAGTTTCGGTTTAATGTGTTTATTAAAATAAACGAAAAAAAATTATATTTATTTTTGTAGTTATATTACTTATGTATTTATTAGCATAATTTTCATTGAAGTTAGTAAATAAAAATAATTCAAAAAGGTTATTAATGCACTAAGAAATCGGAGCAATAAAAGTACTAGAACAAAATTAATAGTAGTCAATATAGTACCAATTATTGGGCATGATATTTGGGCAACCGTGTGCATTTTTAGCTTTAATGACATTGCTCTCATGATTTTTTTTTGCTCTCATTTTCAAAAAAGCATACCAATTTGAGAAAACGTCAAAAATACGAAAAACCTTATAATAATTGAATCATAACAAATATTCATAAAATTTAAAAACTTTTTATGCTATGCGTGCTGTATACATTTTTTGTTATTTCTGTATTGATTGACATTGTCATTACCTTTTTAAAAACTCAATAAAATTTTCAATCAAAACAAATAAGTAGTGGAAAACGTATTAAAAAAAAGCAGTAGTGAAATGTACCTTTGGGTATTTAGTACTACGAAAAAGTATGATATTTAGGCAACTGAGCTTTATTTTGTCATTAAAAAATTTCTCTCTTGCTCTCTTCTTCAATTTCACGGGTGTTTATCTTCCTTCAAGTGTGAAAACGTCAAACGAATGGACAACCTATAGTAATTAAATCATGCAATTGGAGTAAGTATTTTTTCCAACATTTCTCTTGCGTTCTCTCATTATCTTAACTTCACTTTCTTTCGCAAAGTATGCAGACAAAAAAGCTCCTGTTTTTTTACTTTATGTATGTACATATCTTCCTTATTATCTTTAGTGGTTTTTTACTTACATTCTACTCTGATATTTCAATCTTAATTAAAGTTACATCATGTGATTTCACAACATCCAACATGTTCCCGTTTTCATGCATTCCCATTCCTGTGATACTTTAAATGCTGTAGCCGCCAACAACAACAACAACAACCATAACAACTCGCTACTTGTGCTATATATTCATCCTGGTGCTTTTAAGCTCATTATAATCAACACTCATTTAATATCAAGTACTCCGTTTCTCTGTTTTTCGCTTCTTGCTACTTTCATTCCACTCACTTATTCAGTTCTGTTTCTTCAGACCCCGCTTCCCTTGGTTTTGTACAGAAAAACATGTCAAGGAAACACTTTGCAAATGCCAAACGACGAGCGCATTGTTGCTCGATTCCCACTTACCATAAGAATGTCTAATACATGCGCTTATTCCTTTTTTTTCCCCGCCCCTCTCCTGTCTTACTCAATCTTGTTATTCCTATCCCTTTTTCCCTCCCTCACTCATTCTCAGACAACGTCGACCGTCGACTATCTCTCTGTGTCATTTGCACCTCGTTGTATTATCCTGTGCTAGATATTTGCATGCAACATGCTTGTGTTCCTTAAAATATGCAATAATCTGCTTCGACTGCTGCAGACCTTCACTTTCGCTTAAGTTATTTATGCAAATTTAGTGTGCATGCAGCACGTTTGCAAATAGCAATGCCACCTTGCCACGTTGGCGCGCGACACCAATATTATGTGCAAGCATTTAAAGAGAAGACTCGATTTTATTTCATTTCTGTTTTTTATATTTTTTTTTTTTTGTTCCTATTTGTATTTTAATCCTCCGAGGTGTTGCTTGTAATAGCGTGTATTTCTAATTGAAGTTGAAGGTGTACACGTTGAAACATGTACATAAAATTAAAAGCTTTTGCCTAAGTTGCGACATAATTCAGTTTAAATACCAAGCGAGCTCAGTAAAGGTCACAAAATAAATTAAGTTGAAATACTCGCTAGAAGAAGAACAAGAAGAGGCGGTTGACAAAGAGTGCTACACAAAAATGTTGTGAAACTTGTAAAAGTTTTGACATTTTAAGCTACGCCCGAACATGTTTCATAAAGCATTAAATCATTATTAAACTTTGATGGCTTTTGCTGTTAATTAGAATGGGTTTTATGCTCGATGCTGTGAGTTCAAGCTGGAGCTGGCTAAATAGCACAAAAAAGAGGGGTAGAATAGTGTTTGGTGGAATGTTTGGCATTGAAGAAATGATAAAAGGTGAAAGGCGATGAAATGAGATAATGAAAGTGAGTTGCCAAACAAATCAATTATTATGTTAGCATTAGCAACGTGCAAAATTAATGAGAATCTGACGCGAACATGTCTAGAATTTTGCTTAATGTTTCCAAATTAATAGCAATTAGTAGAAATTTGTAATGAGCAACTGATGAGCGGACAGACAATTTTTAGAGAAAGCCAAACCACTTTTGCTTGCAGTGATACTACGAATCTTATCTATATCAATAAAACTCATTAATTTTATGGATAAGTGTATGTTTCGGATGTAAAACCGTGACTATATAAACACAAGTCTTTCTCGTGGAGGAGGTGTCCTTTTCGCCACACACAACACCTTGAACAGTAAGCTATTTCAAACCATCTGCCATAAACTTTTTGATCACCGATTAATAAAAATGAACTTTGGTCAAAATTTTTATACATACATTGGTGTAATTTACATTCCCTCTTTTTCTAATTTACATTCAATTTCCTATTTACATTCAATTTAAAGTTCGTACAATGATTTATGTGAAATTTTTACATCAATAATGTCCTATTTAAACGTCTTCTTCGTTGTTTTGTTAGGTGTCTTTAATCATCCCAATGTTTATTTTGTCATCGACGATAACAACAATAACCCCTTGTTTTGGAACAAGAAACGTCCTGGACACGCTAACACACTCGTCATGTTTTAACATCATTCGTCGTGATCGTGATAGGGGAGCAGAAGGACGATTGTCCTTCCTGACACAAGAGTCGATCATCTTTACACCTCTTGACCTAACCTACAACGACGATCACCTTGAAGTTCAGGGTATATCTGTCAGGACTGGAGGGACCGATATTGAGCTCCTTAACGTATACATCCTCATCGTATTAGTGTGCAGAGCCGGTTTTAAAGGCGACATAGAATTTCTCCTTGAAGACAACAACCGCATGGTTCTGGGTGATTTCCACTCTCACCATGAAAGCTGGTGCTCTGAGCATGACTATGACTCGAGAGATAACTTTCTGTCAGACCAAATCGACAACACGTGTTTCTGTGGTATTAACGGGGAACACCAACCCCACCCTGATCAAGGCCAACTACAAGAGTTCGCCAGAACTGTCGATTACACTATGCGGCACGAAAATCTGCATTTAAAAATTTCAACGTTTTTCACTTAATTTTAATATGAGGAACCTCGTGGTGTCATCCGTTTTTCCACTTTACCGAAGACTTTAGTGCAATTTTTTTTTTTTTTTAATTAGTCCAGATATGCACTCTTTTGCATGTTGAGAACTCTTGAACCATTAGGATTTTTATTTTGGCTTCTTCAGAAAAGTTATTTTCTTGTTCTTGCCAACAACTTTGTTGAACAAATATATAAAAAAAAATTATTTGAAATTGTCTTTAAACCTTTAATAGGTCTTACCCGCCTTCAAAGCTTCAACGCAAAAAATGTTACTCATACGTAATGCTACCAACTCATGTTATTAAAAAATAAGTATATTTGCTTCTTAGAACACTGAAAAGTAAGTATTAGTAAGTATAATTTTTTAAAATAAGTATATGTAAGTATTTTACCTTAGAAAAATAAATTGAATATTTTTTTTATACAATTTACTAATTTATGTTAAAATCAATAGAACCCACAATATTCCTTAAATATTGTCACACCCTCTTTTTGTTTTCCTTAAAAGGTTTTGTGTATGCAATCTATCTAAAACCAAAAAATCTTCAGATAAAAAAATCAAAATATTAATTTTATATATTTGAAATTCATATATATTTCTAATACATAAAATAGTTTAAAAACAAACAAAAGTATAACAAAAAATTAAAAGTTATACGCACTTTCAAAGTAGTTAATTAAAATTTGTTTTTTTTTTTGCATGAAATCGTATTTGTGTTGGCTGTAAATTTTATTTAAGGGTCAAGTCTAATTGGTCACTTACTAAAGTTTTTTCTTTGTTTTTACAATTTTTCGAATGTATGTGTATCTAAGAATATTGTATTAAATTTTTATGAAGATTCGAGCAGTATAAGTAATTTTTTCAACCCAAAACTTTCTCTACCTGAACTCATGTTAGAACGTGTTTAAAGAACTTTAAGAGCGTTTTTCTCAAAACTACGTTTTCACGGATGCCCCATACTATTTCTCCGGTGGGCTGATCCTTCTGAAATTTTAACCACATATTTAACAAAAAACTACTTACAAAATAAACTATAATCGTGTTAAAAAATTTATGTTTACTTTATTTTTTTATAAATAACAGCGAAAAAAATAATTTTCTCATTTTTTTTTTTGTTTTTTGTTACTTAAAGTTAACAACAATTGCTAAAAGTTAATATTAATAGTCTGTTTTATAATCCTTGTCATATTGAATCTAAAACACTTCGGTTTTTTGTTTCAGATAAACAGATGCCGAGATATCGTGTGGGAGCCGACCTGCCTCCAAATTATTAAGAAACATTAATAAAATTTTTTATTTTTATAAATGAAGACTTCATTTATCATTCCTAACAGCTTATATAAATATATCTTTCACAGCAAGCTCACGATAAATTCCCAAAAATAGCCTATTTTTTAGCCGACACCCTTAATATTTAAGATCTTGTCTTTAAAAAATTGTAAAATTCGACACAGCTGTAATCAATATTATTTTTTACAAATAAAATTGACTCCAGAGTCTGTATTTTTAACGCTGTTGGTTACAATTTTCAAACTTTTTCCGCTTTTGCAAATAAAAACGTTCAATTGGAGCTGAAAAGTCAGCATAATTAAGTATAAATCTTAAAAGTAAGTATACTTATAAGTATGGAATTTTAGTAAGTATATGAAGCTGAAAATAAGTATGATACTTACAAAGTAAGTATAGTTGGTAACATTACTCATACGCAATGTTGCTCGAATTTTTTTCGTTTGACTTTTTGTAAGAATCACTCGATAGGACCCACTGGAAGCGATTTTTTCATATTTATTTATTCAGCAAAGTTGTTGGTCAGAATTATAGAAAGAACTTTGCCCAAAAAACTAAAATGAAAATCCTAATGGTTCAAGAGTTATCAACATGAGAATGAGTGCATATCTTGAGTAATTTTTGATATATCTTAAAAAAGAAAATTTTGTTCTAAAATGATCGGTAAAGTATACCTTCAACAGTTTATCTTTTTTTATTTATTTACTTGATTGCTAAACCTTAACAGGTTTTATAGCAAATTTAAAATTATAAAATAAGATATTTAATACAATTCAAAAATATAAAGTATGATTTTGAATGAAATAATGTATTTTTAACAAACTAAAAAGTTTTAGTAAATTGCTTAAAGTATATAATTATATTAAAGTATAAAAAATAATAGGAAAAAAAAAAAGTGGTAATACAATCCCATCACAAGATTCCGTGTACCTAACTGAAGCGAAAAAGTTTAAATTATCAAATGCAGAGAAAAAAGATACAAAAAAGCGCACAGTGTTATAAGCTCTGACTTCGTCCCTTAGATAACTTGGCACTGAGTTCCGATCACATCCCGATATCCATCAAGGTCACTAAGAATGTGGATTTCTTAACATTCGAGGACGCATCTTCATTAACTTTCGGAGAGTCGATTGGAACGGCTTCGAAGAATATACAGAGAAAAATCCAAAGGGTCTAAAACGCAGCATTAAGAGTGGCAACAGGTTGTAACTCTATAACTCCCTGAGAACACCTACACCAGGAGGTGAATATGCTCGTCATCACTGTGCTCTCCTCACCCGTCAATTATTGCTTAAGTGCAATCTGCCCGATCACCCAAACAATCCAGCTATCAGCAGAGTCCCCTCATCACAGAGACGTGTGCACCCATCAGGCACAACCTACGCAAAAGCAAGCGTTTATCGCTAACGGGATAAATTAAGTAAACCACTGCCAATGCAATGGTCTCAATCCACACGGAAACGGTGTCGAAAGCTTTGAGCACTTTTGTGGGCAATCTGGCTCTTGGTGGGATACTTCCCCCATTAATAAGGAGCAGAAATCCCGAAATCGTGGACGTTTATTTTAACTGCGGCTCCGCGCAGCATACGACGCGTCACCTTTTCGACTGCCCATAATTTTTTCAACCCAAATTTCAACCCAAGCCGACAGACCTTACGCTTCTATCCCTCTGGACCGAGCCGGTTAAGATCACTCGCTTTCTTTATTTGGACGTATGGTCGTGATTCAATGCCCATCTATTTATTTCCCGATTGTGTTTTTCCATTCCTTTTAACACTACCACTTATGTATATATCTTCTACAGCGACTAGAATAACAAAAACATCTCCTTCCAATGAATCTATGCAATGCAGTCGACTTTTACTTACTTAGAACCTTTAATAGTAATGAGTAGGGCTAAGATAGTTAAGCAAGGGCTTGTTGCTTGCTTATTTTACTTATTTCGGACTTTTTTAGACGTTTGTGCATATTTTGGATAAAAAAGCTCATTTTGAGTTAAATGTGCTAATTTTGGGTTAAAAGTGCTTATTGTGCATACTGCTACTTAAAAAATACTGCCAAGTTAAAAAGTACTAAAAAATGTGCACGTCCTGCCAAGTACAAGTGTGGCTAAGAGTACTTAGCTTTAATTTAGGTTTTTGTCTACGCTTCTGAATAGCAAAAACTATTCAGATTTGTAAAATCAAACTGCATTCAACTGCATCAAACGTCGAAAATAACGTCCAATGCATGCACTTGTTCAAGAATATTTTTTTTCAATAAAACAAAATTCCATTAGCATCTGGCCACTCTGAATTTTTAGCATTTAACTTGACGGCTATATTTCATTGTTTCAGTAAAAGACGTAAGTAAGTACAAAATGCCAAGAGAACGAGAGTCTCAACGTGAATTTAATTTGCGAATAATACACGAATATTCAAAAGTTTTTCCCGGAAATCAAAGGAAATTAGTGTGCTTATTCTGTAATTGCAATATATCATGTAAAAAACTGTTTGGCATGAAACAGAACATTGCTTCACTGAAACCAAGCGCGTCGGAAGCTAATTTCATCTGGGGGGGCAGTACAAATGGGGGGTCAGTACAAATGGTTTTGCAAAAAAAAGTTCACCAAAATTTCTTCAAAGAAACATGAATGTGAATAAACAAATTTTTTATTTTATTTTAAAATAAAAAAAAAATATAAAAATTTATAAAAAATATTAAAATTTCATTATTTTTAAAAGTTCTTTCAATTTTAATATTAGAGATCATTCTTTAAAGGATCTTTCATATGGTAATATGAAAATATAAGAAATAATGGTTGCTTTTATAAAGCAAGACTAGGTATATCTTTACATGGTTTAAATGCAATAAGTTACAAAAAGTTATATCAATTTAAATTATTCCAAAATGTTTCTTTCTGTCCTTGCGAGAAACAAACTCTTTCACCACCTCCATCGAATTCAATTCTTCGGTTTTATCTTTGTGAATGTGTATAAGTGCCGCATGAGTGAGTCGTTTCTGTGTCATTGTTGCTCGAAGATACCTTTTAAGTCGTCTTAGTGCACTAAAAGAACGCTCAGATGAAGCTGCTGATGCAGGCACAGTCAAAAGCAAAGCAATAAGTTTTTCAGCTTCATTTAATAGTTTTTTTACAGTATCCGAATTTTTCGCAAATTGGGATACAATGCCACTACAATTTCAAGGTGTTTGGCAAGGCAATTGCTTCAGTAATTTCATCTGCAAAAAAGTCATCTGCATAAAGATATAGTTTTGTTTTTAGATTTTGTTCAGAAGCCACTTTTCCGTTGAAGGCTTCGATTACAATATTTTCCAACTATTCCAGAGTGTCAAGATGTGTTTAAATGTACAATATGATTTACAAAGTGCCAGTTTACACTAGCTTCACTCAACCGACTCACCGAATGTTAAATCAAAGTGAGTCGGTTGAGTGAAGCTGGTGTAAACTTGCAAAAATAAAAAAAAAGTAAAATATCAACCTGTTTGATCGAATCTGGTGTAAACTTGCAAAAATAAAAAAAAGTAAAATATCAACCTGTTTGATCGAATCTAGCCGTTATCTCATTTGAGGGAAGATCTAAAATTTTGAAATAATCTTTTCGTAGTCGATCATATAATGGCAACTGTACTGAAGGAACCGGATTTGATGTTTCTTCAAAGCGTCGAGGTGGATTTTCATCAGCTAATTCACAGTAGGGGCTTTCGCATGGTCCAAAACATTGGACCAACATTGCAGATTGTACAACATGTAGTACCATGCGTAAGCTAAAACGATAGTCGAAATTTTTGGTTTTTATCTGCTGATTGTACAATATTGTACAATTATGTAAAACTACTGCTCAATTGTTAGGTCATCTAAAAGTTGCTTAGCTATTAGCCGGATGTGTTCTGCTTGAGAGCTTGCAATTAATGATGTTGCTTTACAAGTTGGATCGTTCGAACGCTCAATCAAATAGTCCCATTAGTTTTCCATCTAACTTATCGTACAACATGTCGTCCAATATGGAAAGCCCCTAAGAACATGTCAAATTTTTTCTTACCAGTGTTGCAAAATTAACAAGCATTAACCCTGCAGACACACGTGATAGTAATGGTATGACAGTTGAAAATATGTATTAACTGCGAAATGTTTCGAAAATATTTCGAAACAAGCTACAAATTACGCTGCGGCCATACGTGATAGTAAAAGTTTATTTTCAAAATGTCGTCAAAGGCAACAGTTCTAGCAAAAATAAAAGTTCTGTATGAACTTAAAAAATTACTAAATGAACTCATTTTTCATAAAAGCTCACGTTCACGATACAAAGCAATTAACTCTAATATTTGCGCTATATTGAGTTTCACCTCCATTTTATTTTTTTCCTAAAGCAAGTTACCAGTGTTGCATATCGGTCATTCCATGTCAAATCGGACGCTTTTCAAAACTCACATTTCTGTAAAAATTTGGTACTTTGCACGAGGTTAGTACTTTAAAAGAGAAAAATATTTGCATATTTTTTTTTATAATTTTCAATTTTTTTGCAGTCCTACAAGAAAAAAATTTAAAACATATTTTAAAGATCCTGAATTGCTCTTTATTGTGGTGTTCTTTGTTACAAACACTTTCGAGAAAAATTCTAAATTTTTTGACCACTAAAAATTTCATTCCCATTTTTCAAGGTCAGCACCACTATTTTTTGGCACTTTGAAAATGTTATCGTATTGAGGCATTCATTCTTACTGCATTCTCTTTTTTGTAAATTTTTTTAATATCATATTTTGTTTACACTATCTATTACCCACATTTCTGCATTTGCAGTTTTTTATACCTCTTATGATTTAGAAGTGATCAAAAACATTTATTGCTCGCAGTACCAGAAATGCTCTAAAAAATTTGTTTTTTGCTCTCCTGAAAAGTTACTGAAAATATATAGCTGTTTTTGTTGGCGCAGCGACGATATGAACCTAGTTTAGTAAAAAAATACTAAAAATTCTATTTTTAATTAAAAATTAAAGTATTTTGTACTTAAAAATTGTGTAGTCAGTTTTTGAAAATTTCGATAAAAATAGTAAACATTGATTCTCCAACATCAAATTTTGAGAATGCATTAAGAATGAATGCCTCAATACGATAACATTTTCAAAGTGCCAAAAAAATAGTGGTGCTGACCTTGAAAAATGGGAATGAAATTTTTAGTGGTCAACAAATTTAGAATTTTTCTCGAAAGTGTTGGTAAAAAAGGACACCACAATAAAGAACAATTCAGGATCTTCAAAATATTTCTTAAATTTTTTCTTGTAGGACTTACGGTTTGGAAGATATAGTTGTTTGAGTACATGTCCAAATGACAATTTTTGTTTATCTTTATAATTTTTCAATGTGTATAACTGCAAAAAAACAATAAATAAGTATGCAAATATTTTTTGTTTTTAAAGTTCTATTGACGTGCAAAATTTTAAAAAACTCGGAATCGTCAAAATTAGTTTTTGAACAAAAGCGTCCGATTTGACATGGAATGACCGATATTGTTAAAATAGCAGATATCCTGAAAAATCAAAAAAAAAAAATTGCCCAAAAATACAATAAAATCAACACTTTAATCTGTCTTTACAACACTTTTACTGTCCGCAAGTGCCAAACTCCACTGTCTATGAATTTTCGTTGACAGTAGCTCAGACAGTAGGCAGACAGTGAATCAAATGTGAGAGTGTTAGTAAAAATGTTCAAATGTATTGAGTTTTTCGAACTTGCACTGTCACGTGTGGCTGCAGGGTAAGCTACATACTTATGGGTGCTTTTAAACTGAGGTGGTGGGTTTGCAGTAGAAACTCTACATTTTGTTCTATCTTTTTGCAAACACAGAGAAAGAAAATGGTTATCCGCAAGCATGCTTATGAAGAAGAGAGAAAGAATAGGAAAATATATAATACAAAAATATTATCGTTGTAAAAAAAATTGATATTTTTAATAACTTTTGAAGTTTTCCTTTTAAATTGTTTATTTAGCTAAAAAAGTGGGGGGCAACTGCCCCCCCTTTCCCCCCGCTTCCGACGCCAATGATTGAAACACACAAAAAGAGTCGAAGCAGAAGGAGAGCAAAATTCCATTAGATTGAATCAATCGTTGATAATGGATCATCGCGAAATAAGACCACCGCTATCAGAATTTAATATGGATTTGAGCAAAACTTTACTGGAAGCAAACATTCCACTAAACATAGTGAATAATCTTAGTGTGGTTAAACTTTTGGAACTTCAAAATCTGTTCCGGCAAATTGCGTAGGAATTATGTACCACATTTATTCGACAAAATGATGGACAAACTTTGTTCAAGGGAGCTGGAAAACATATTTGTGTTTCTGTTGATGAGACAACCGGCGTTGAACAGAGAATAGTGGTAAATTTCATTTTTGGTATATTGGATGATGAAAATGAGCGCGGTAAATCGTACTTGCTGGACGTCATGGAATTAGAAAAAGTTAACTCCAACAAGACTGCAATATTATTCCTATGGCCAAATAGTACGTTTTCGTATTAAAGCTATTGACACACTTATTTTTTTTTTTATTGATTGTTTTCTTTCGACACTAAAGGAATTCAATAACAAAAGATTTTGCTGGTTGCTACTGATGCTGCTGCGTATATCGAGCCATAACCACTGAAAAAGTGTAGCCAACAAAAACAAAATTTTACATTAGAAGTAATTTTTAAGTTTTGTCTGCATAATCAGTACATATAAACTCGATTTTTGTGATGGGTATAACTTTAAAACTGTTTAACTTAGAGATCTGAAGTTTTGGGAGTAGATGGATTTAGAAGTGAATTACGGATTTCGTGTTGGTTACACTTTTTTTGCGGTTATGGCTCGATATGCTCTCTGCAAAGAAGTCTCTACGAGAGCTATTCCCGAAAATGGTTTGTTTCACATGTTTTGCGCATGCACATTAAAAAATATGAGGATAAATTTTATACTATTTGGTGTACATATAAATCTAAACCAAAAATGTTTTAAAATTTATACTATCAAATCTTATAAAGTTTTCCAGACCATTTTTCTCGTCAGACCAATCGAAATCACTATATTTTTAAGTTTCCCAATTTCGGTGAATTTTTTACTTTCGAACCAGAATATATTTTGATTTACACATGATATCCATATAAAATTTTTAGATTATATTTGTTTTATTATTTTTATAATATTGAGTGGTATAAAATTTATAATTTATTTGGAATAAAAAAGTTTATACCACGCAAATATTATAAAAAGGATAAAATTTACCCTCAAATTTTTTACTGTGTGGCTAACATTGTTTAGCTGAATTCATTCGTCAACAGTTCCTAAAAGTAAACGATTTGATTTCAAGTGTAAAAACCGTCTTCGTAAAGGTAAATGTGTTTCACTTTCAAACAATTATAAATATTTTTTTTTAATACTGTCGGTCTTTGTAGTCTAGTGCAGAGGTGTCGTAGCAGTCAGCTAAATTACAAATTAAAAAAAAAATATAAATAAATTAAAGCTTCGATCCCGACGAAAAAAATTAAAAACAAAACAACAACATGAGCACACTAACTTATGTCTCTTTAAAAAAAAATTGCAAAAATAGTTTTTAAGTATCTGACAAGGCAAAAATGTTACACGTAGCCAGTAAATCAAAAAATAAAATGATTCCAGACAAGTAATATTGAAAATGCTACAACAAAAACTCGCTATGTGTGCGCTACGAGAAAATACCAACAACAAGAACACACAGCAGCAATAACATTGATAGCTAGTTTTTGACGCGAGCAAACAACAACAATGCCATGTTCATAATTCCTCGAATTACAATATACACGGAAATATTGAAGTTTTTGTAAGTGAGCTAAAAGAGCTAAAAGAGCTATGGGATTTACAACTCTGGTCTAGTGGAGAGTGCGCTAGACTCTCAACCCAGAGGTCCCTGGTTCAAATCCGTCCTCGGGTATGATTCTTTTCACTTTCTTTGTTCCTTCCTACATTTAAGAATTATGAAAAACTAAAAATCCACAACTAAATTTTGGAAAATGTGAAATTAAAGGAATGGAACTGAAAATGCCTGCCGAGCAGTTCAAATTGCCTTTCACGGTGGTTTCGCCTAATCAATAATTCACGTATTGTTCCAATCAATTCCTTTAAATAAATCTATCCCTTTGCTTTCAGGTCAAAGACCAAACCTTGTTTGTATAAGGCGCATGCCTTGGTTCTTTGATCTTTTTTTTAATAAAAATTACTGTTCGTAATCACCAGCTCGTCGACAATTAGTCAAAAATGCAAACCCAGCCATACCGTTGCCACCTGGGCCCGTAATAACAAGATGGCGAACATGGCTGAAAGCTTGCATATACTATGCTGATAATTTTGACGCTGTGAAGTTGATAGCGGACGATTACACGAAAACGATGCAGAAAGCATTCGCAAATCACAAAAGTTATTTGCATCAGCTAAAGTTCAGATTAATCTAGCATTCATTAAAGCTAATTCCACATGCATCGTTGACGGAATTAAAAAGTTGGATGAAAACATGAATGGCTATCATTGAAAATATTCGCTAAAATTTGATCTCAATGGAAAAAAAAAGAATTTCTAGAGAAAGTTGAAAGAACTCTTACGCGCAATTTTGGATACAAGCCACTTGTGCAAATTAAAAATATAATTAATTCAAATTTACATGATATCGATACGAACGAATACGTATCAACTTTGTCACCAACCGAAATTGTAATATTTAAATTTGCACCCGTTACATCGGTAAATGTTAAGAGGTCTTTTTCAGCATAGTAATCTGTTTTGACTGAAAAACGACGCTCTTCAACATTCGAACATTTTAAACAACATCTTCTTTTCGCTTCCAACAAGATAATTTTTTAAACGTGTAAAATTTTGGGTTTGAGAAATAAAAATTAAAAAAGTCTTATATTGTTGATGTTGTTTTTTTGCAAGTTTTTGTATTTATTCCAACGATTTTCGTCTTTTTTCGTGCTTGTTTGCGTGCTTATTTTGACATTTCTTGGGAGCTTGCTTATTTTGGTATTTTTTGTGCTCTACTATCATAGCTCTAGTAATGAGTATCAGCAAGTAGCTCAAACTCCAAACCAGAATGGGCGGTGGTGGCGTGAAAAGGGGGTGCGGCAGTTATAACTTAAACCATCTCGTACTCGAAACATATCCACTACCAAAATTTGAGCTCAATCGGGAAAGTAGTTTCGAAGTCTTTTTTCTTTTCTTAAAAGTAGGCTATAGTGGGACCACGCCCATTTTAAGTATAGTAACCGATAGTTATTATACGAACTTAATTACCAAATTTTAGTTTAATACGACAAAAACCGTCTTAATTATAGCATTTTTATTTATTTGTGGGCGGTTAAAGGGAGTGTGGCAACATTTTCATTTTCCTTAACCTTTGCGTAGAAATTACAAACAAGTCCGCAGAAGGAAGTATCCAATTTGGACCAGTCGTTTTCCAGTTTTAAGCATCCGAACAAATCACAATCCATTTTTATATATGAAGGGCTTATTGCAATAATGTGATAAGCCAAATGATCTTAAAAATCGATTTATTAGGCTGAATACATTACTCAATGCCTTGCCAACAAAACCAGTGAAGAGATTTTCGCTATTTCTTATTAATTTTTTTACCTATTTGTAAAAGTTTCCGTGTTCAATTTTATTTCATCATACAAAAGTACCTTTTTTCAAAACTTTAGAGTCGATTATTTCAAAATATTTTTAATGTGGCTTATCATGTTCTTGCAATAAGCCCTTCATATAAAGATAAAATTATTCAGTTCGTATAAGCGCACGTTTGTTTTCTAACTAATTCAAAACCACAAAAAAGTGTGTATTTTATAAAGGTAAGAGTGATATAAACCGATATATTATAATCGGGCATCATCATATTTTATACTACCTTTCTTTATAGCCATTTATAAAAAACAGAAGATAGTTCATAAAATGTTTTTAAATAAAATTATTTAAATTTTATAAATTTTATAATCTATATATAAATAGGCGTAGGAAAAACAGTTCGGTACCATTGTCTCCCGTGGTTTTAAGACGATTAGGATAATTTTTCTTTCAAATGAACAAGAGTAGGGAGAAGGAGTGCACCGAATACTTTTTGTGACCTTTGACCTGAAATATAAGCGTTCAAAAAAGAATTTGTTAGATAAAAGCCAAGCTATAAGAGATGAAAGAACACGGTACTAGAGGAAATTTTAGATATTGCTAAAATGTACATACGAGTTGCCAATATTCGAAGCGCCCATTTTATTTTTAAAGAAATCAAAGAAACCACAATTTTTTGTCTCTTCGTCATAAATATCATTTAATTGGGTTCAAGTAAATTTGCTTACATTATTTCTTGAATATGATATCTCGTAAATGGTCGCCATTGGCCTCTACGACATATTGTGCCCGTTTTGCAGCATTTTCCATGGTTTTCTTCAACATTTCGATGGGAATGACGGTTATTTCTTGACGGATGTTGGTTTTCAGCTCTTCTAGGGTCTTTGGCTTGTTGACGTTAACCTTTGATTTCAAATAACCCCACAAAAAGAAGTCTGGAGGCGTTAAATCTGGTGATCTTGGCGGCCAATCGAAATCACCATTTTTTGACATCAAACGGCCAGGGAACAATTGCTTCAAAAAATCGATTGTAGTGCGGCTTGTGTGTGGTGGCGCGCCGTTTTGTTGAAACCAGTAGTGCCTGATACGCTTTCGACGAACGATTGGCATGAAAAAATTGTTTATCATATCGCGATAACGCTCCTGATTGACAGTAACTCTGTGGCCATTATCATCTTCGAAAAAGAACGGCCCAATGAGCATTTTAGCACAAACGCCGCACCAAACAGTGACTTTTGCATCGTGAAGAGGTACCTCTTGAATCTCTTGTGGATTTTCAGTGGCATAAATACAACAATTTTGTTTGTTTACCGTTCCGTTCAACTGAAAATGAGCTTCATCGCTCATGATAATTTTATGCCAAAATTGCTCGTCTTCTTCAGCCATTTCGATGACTCTTTGGGCCCATTCCAATCGACGTGGCTTATCGGTAGGCAATAATTTGTTTACCAATTGAATTTTGTACGGAAACAAATTCAAATCAACACGTAAAATGCGTTGTAAAGTGGATCGGGGAATGCCGAGCTGCTGAGAACGGCGATTTTGGGATGTTGTTGGTGACTGCTCAATACTGGCTCGTACGGCTGCAATATTCTCATCCGATCGCCTTGGTCGCTTTTTATTTGGCCTCTTTAGGTTAGCAAGAGTATTACCAGTTGTAAATCTTTCATACAAACGATAAATTGTTTTCTTGGAAGGCGCACTTATCACTTTATTTATTTTTTTGAAAGCACGTTGAGTTTTCACTATTGACTTGTTTTGTTGAATGTAAATTTCAACAATTTTAGAGCGTTCGCGTGGCTTGTACTGTTCCATTATAAACATTTGCTTGGAATGACGCTTCAAACGCGGTATGTCATTAGTCGATTTGGCATCACTGCGGAAAGTTACAGTGTTGCCAGATGAGCGCTTCGAATATTGGCAACCCTGTAAAATATGCCAGACATTTCTCGCTATCTCTTATGGATACCCTACAATAAGCATTTTTTTATGTAACATGTGCGAATATATGTTAAGATTGCGGAAGTTCTTCTAAACAGTAAATTTTGAAAAATTCCCGTTATTTTGACATCAAAATAATGACGATATTTTGAAAACTGTAGCTTTTCTCAGTGCAACGTATTTTTGTATGAAAAGTCGTTGTTGGTTAGCACTAAGCGGCAAACTGAAAATAGAAATAGATTCTTTTTTAACCATTTTCTAAGCTCATCTGAGAACGACAGTGATTTCATATCACAGTGTTGTAGGTCAACCACTGGCGATTTCTAGTATTTCGAATTGGACTACCTGTAAAAAGATTTTTTTGCCTTGCACCTATAAAAGATATTATAACCTTCTACCTAGGCAACACCTATTTTATTTTTTAGGGGTAGAAAAAACTAATAACGTTTTGCATGATAATTTTTATAATGTTTAGAATAAGACAAAAGTTCCACGAATTTATTTGTTCTAATTTATTTTGTTAACGTTAATTTTTAAAACATTGGGTGTTTTGGGAAATACAAAATCGAGCCACCACATATCTTGGATAACATAAATGTAAAATCAGGTAAATATTTTATTGAAATAATGCCCAATCGTTCTTCGGCTAAAAACATACGTTAAAAATCTCGACAAACTTCGATCATGCACTAAAAGTAAGAAAAAAACGTTTAAATAGTCAAAGAGCTGAACTAAGGTATTGCACTAAAAAATTCGTAACTTCATTATTTCAGCACAGATTTTAATCAAAAATAGCATGTTCTTTTTGTTAAAGTTCAAACATAATGCAAAAGAATGCAAGCAAATTTTATTTTTTGCAAATTTTATTTTTCTCATGACGATATGTGAATTTTTAACCCCGATTTTTGTAAAAAATTCGTATTTTTTACTTATAAACATCGCTAGTATCTGAACTACTGAAGCGCTCTCAAAACTTTGTAACTATGAAATATTTTAGGTTAAGTTACCTTAAAGTTAAGTGTTTGTTTGGTAAAATCAAAACTTTTTAAAAATAAAATGTTTAAAGTTTAGTTATCTTTAAGTTAAGTGTTTGTTTGGTAAAATCGGTCAATTAAAACTCGATGTATAGTGCAAAACGTCGTAACAGCTCCGAAAATTTAAAAAAAACATTTAAAAAATTACAATTTAAAGTTTTCTTTATGACCTTATAATTTATTATTATGTTAATTTCCTTTGATTTAAATACAAATTCTAGTTGTGTGATAGTTTAAAATCGTTTATTGAGCTTTAGGTTAGGTTAAAACAATTAATTGCTCTAAAAAATTTTTTTCAAAGAAACAACAACAACAAAAACATTTTCAATATGAAAAGGAAAGCATCACTAGCTGATTTTATTGCAATTTTGGCCCTGCTACAGGCTTCATCAGAAATCTTTGTGATGCCAAAAACGGGAATCGACCCCAGGCGTGGTCGTGTGACAACACATTTTAGCGCACTGCACCACAGAGGCGATGGGATTTCAATGTCAATTTCTCAGTTTTTCTACCGTTTTGTCGGAATTCGCCACTAACAAAGCATAGTTACTGAAGCTGTTTCTAGATTTTGCTGAAAAATCTTCAGGCTGTTTCAGTGTTTTTTGGTCTGGCTCTAACATTTGACTACAATTGAAAGTTTTCTATACTACCTTGTTATTTATTATTACACGGAGAAAACTGTTTGCTAAATTTGTTTGGTGATTAAGCAAACTTGCGCTTGGTTCTCAGCCACTTCAAAATTATTTAA
Source organism: Dichetophora obliterata (assembly GCA_963920525.1). Lineage (NCBI taxonomy): Eukaryota > Metazoa > Arthropoda > Insecta > Diptera > Sciomyzidae > Dichetophora > Dichetophora obliterata. Next base: position 45,863,862 of record OY986436.1, on the reverse strand, counting down.
TTTTATAATAACTAAGCAAATATTTGCTTGAATTAAATCAAAATTTATCCTAGTTATAATAAACTGCAAAATCAAATTTTTACTTAACTCAGGCAAATATTTGCTTAATTATTATAAATTGGAATAGCAAATTTTTACTTAATATTTGCTTAGTTATTATAAATAGAAATAGCAAATTTTGATTAGTTTTTGCTAAAATCTAGCATATTTTGAAGTGAAATAATTATTAAATTAAAAAATTACCACCATCTGGAGATTTGAACCTCGGCCGCATGAGTGTAATTGCATGGGCTTATCCATTCGACCATCGCAGTTGTTATACAATCGTCGCCTAATTTTCTTCATTAAAAATAAACGTGTGCTCCTGTGTTTAGTAGAAATTTGCTTGAATTAAGTAGAAATTTGCTATTTGAATTTATAATAACTAAGCAAATATTTGCTTGAGTTAAATAAAAATTTGCTAAATGTTTATAATAACTTAGGAAATATTTGCTTGAATTTAATATAATTTTGTTTTTTTCTAAATGCATGAGTATTGATTTCAATTTAGCATTTTTTTCTAAAATCGCATAGTGATTGAGCAAAGTTTTGGTGATTTGTTTTTAAGCAAAACATTTGCTTGATTCAAGCAAAATAGTTTTCTCCATGTATGTTAATTTTCTATGATTTTGTTGATGTGAAATTTTGTTGATGTTCAATAAAATCAGCTAGTGATGTTTTACTTTTCATATTGAAAAGGTTGTTGTTGTTGTTGTTTCCATGAAAAAATTCGTTAAAATTAATATATGTAATTTCAAATATTTATATCTCGAAAATGATACCAATCAAAAATTTTTAAATGTAATTTTCGTGTTTAGTGGGCCAACGTCCATGAGAAAATCATAGTGAGATATTGTGGGCAAAATGACTGTTGACCTGTATTATCAATAATATTCGAAAATATTTTAATTAAAGCAATGGCTCAGAACGGTGAGGTCATCAATAAATGAGTTACTCACCATGAAATTTACTCGCTGCTTTGTAGTGACAGTGACAGAGAATTCATGGGAGTTGACAGGGGAATATAGGGGGCAGAGTGTTGTAAGTGCGTTAAAAAATTAAAATATGCCATAATTAATATTCAATGTTCAGCTACAAGGTACGTTGTTCGATACAACATTCACAATAGCAATAACAATAGCAGCGACAAAAGCAACATTCATTACAATTACAACAGCAACAACAATCACAGCTTAGCACCAAGCAAGTAAGCACTTTAAACAATTACAACAACAACAGTAGCAAAAGAATTTTGCGATTGTATGTGTGTGTGTGTGTGTTTGCCTTACTCTTTATTGTTGTTGTAGTTGTTGCTGCTGGTGTTTTATTTTGCTTGTTTGGTTTTTCTTTCACCCAATTTCACTTGCGCGCCATATTGTTTGACAGAAGTTGTTGCTGCTGCTGTTGTTGTAATAATTATTGTTGTCGTTGTTGTTGTCGTTTTTGTTGCTTCCGTTTCACGCAGCTTTCATCTTTTTTATTTATGCTTTTATGACAGCCATCATGTTGTACTTAGAACGTGTTGCTTTTGTTGTTGTTGTTCTTTTTATTGTTGTTGTTGCTATTTTAGTTGTTGTTGTTAAGCATTTAATTGCTTTGGCATTATTATTGGTTTGGTGATGTGTGTCGAGCTACTACTGCACTCTTCACTCTAGAATTCGACATTCCGTCGTCTATGTGCCTGTGTATGTTTCTACTTGTTATGTGAAAATTTATGCGTGTATATAAATTGTTCTATGTGAGTATGTGCGTGTATATATGTTTAACTCACAAATATTTGAGCTTTCAATTTTCGAAATATAATTAAATTTAAGTAGCACTTGCGGACGAAATTATGTGAAAACTTTAGGCGTTTTATGTGCGACATGTTGTAAGCATGTTGTTGTTGTTGTAAACGTTATTTTCTACTCAATTTTATGCTACTTAAACAATATCGGTTTGGTTCTGTTTGATAACCTTTGAAGAATTTATATATGTTTTAAATTTGTGCCCCCCCCCCACGTTTATCTTTAATAAATATTTTTAAGAAAACATGTCCTTCACATATTTTTGAAATTGTACAAATTTTTAGAACGATTTTTTCGTAAAACATCATTACCTAAGAATGAGAAAAAAAACGACATAGACATAAAAGCTTTGACTTTCGATGCAAATATCTCCACTGTTTTATATACATATCATTCGGCAAAAACAATTTATTTCATAACATTGTATAATATGGCTAATTAGAATATAGATAAAATAACACTTATTTTCGTTTTTAAAATTTTCTATATCTTTGAATGTGAATGTCTGTAGTGTTGAAATAACAATTTTTTTTTAAATAAGCCAAAAATTCCGATATTAAAAAGTTTTACAATAAGCAAATTTGTGTTAGGTGAAAACAATAGATATGTTACAATCTACTTTTCAAAGAAGTAGTACAATCTTGGGTCTTAAAAGTAGCTAGTGCGTATAGAACTATTAAAGTAGCTAGCGTAAATGGTCAAATTAATACTTTTGATACTGGTGGGTAATCTAGAATAATTATTCTATGCTTCCATCTGCTCAAAATCTTAAGATTTTGTGAGATTTTGTAAAATCCATATTGAAGAGTTCTCTATACAAGCTTAATACTACGTTTTCACCTGCTCGAAATCTTGAGATTTTGTGAGATTTCGTAAAATCTGTACTGAAATCGACTGAGTTCTCTATACAAGTTTAGGATTTTAAAAATTTTGTAATTATAACAAAATCTAATACAAAATCTCACAAAAGGCAATGCAGCATCCCTGAAAAGTTATACATTACTATCCAGCACTGTTCAGATTTCTGCCAAAATTTTCATATTGACAAATGATAATGACAACTCCTTAATTATTAAAAAAACATAAACAAATACAATAGTAAAAATGAAATAGGCAAAACAAAGGATATATAAAAATAAAAATGCTTGGAGCTTCAGTGAAGAGCAATTGCTAGTAGCAATTTGGAACAAACGAAATTGAAGAGCTCCGGAAATGGCAAAAGAAATGTAACAACGAAATTGCTCCTTCACGATTTGCTCATTCTTAAATTTATGAAATGCAGCCTTAATTTTCAAATGAAATCTAGTTGTCATGACACGCTGTAAGGAACCTTCTATGCTGGGGTGTCGCTCGCCGACACCAGGGTTCTTGAAAATTATTTATTTAACTATGGCACCAAGTCAAAACACCCGCTTGTTCCACGTTACAATAGCTTTATTGTTCAATGATTTCTTAACCTACGTTTTCGAGTATATATACAAATCATAGACTATATGGGTAACTTATGAATCCAAAAAAAAAAATATTAAAGTTGGTAATGGTAAACTTTAATCATTGATTAATAATAATGGGTTAACTCTTAATTGCTCAGTTTATCTGAGTGAGTATAGGTTCGATTAGTCCTACTAAGCGGATATCCTTGTTGACATACGTAATTCCTGCACGGAGACAATGGGAGTGAAACTATAGGGTGGGATTTTGAAATAAGCGGAGAAAGTCGTGGCAGGAACTGGTTGCGTCGAAAAAACTATTTAATCACAGTTCAGGCCAAAGTCGAACTGAAGATTCGGTTAGACGATACCAAAATAAAATAACACTTGTAAAGTTATGGCGGGAACTGGTTGCGTCGGAACGACTATTCAATCTCAGTTCAGGCCGAAGTCGAATTGAAGATTCGGTTACGATTAAAAATTAACGTTAAGCGATAATAGTTTTAGCTGATTCCAAACGAGACTAATGTTCTCCATTTAGATACCCTGGCACTAAAATATAAGAAATAAAAAAAAATATATTCGCTAAGCAAATAAGTCAAAGGATACACTCTGCATGGTGCTGCGACTTCCTCAGTCGTTACGTCTCAGGCGACCTCTGTCGGCGTTGTCTGTACTATGCCTGTATAATCGATGGTCTCTACCGCTGCCTCTGTCGACGTTCTTTCGTTTTGCCTGTATAATCGATGATCTCTGCCGCTGCCTCTGTCGACGTTCTTTTCTCCTAACCGTTACTTTATACTACGTAGTTACTTTTTACTACTTTTAAGTTAACTTTAACTGGAGCAGACGGAGCTGAATGTGTCGTCTCGGTGGTTAGTAAGAACTCACTGATCTTTCTCTTCAGATGGCCCTTTTATTGTCCTCTGGCTGCTGGCGGCCCAGCCTCATGTTGCTGCAACATCTCTCTCACACGGTGGCAACAGACGCTCAGTTTGGCGTTCTGATTGGCCAGCAACGTCGTGTGATGTTGCGGTCTCTCCTGTACGTGCTCCCTTCGACATTGCAGTCGAAGAGAAAATAAACAAATGAGTCACACTGCAGTATAATGACTAGTGTCCGACCGTATATTCGGTTTCGGTTTCGGTTACGGCCAGTTTCGGCCCTTTTTTGTAGTTTCGGCTAGTTTCGGTTATTCGGCCATATTGAGGCTTTTTTTAACTTTTGGGTAAAATTACGGAACATTTTAGGAATAGGGACAACTATAATTTTGAATTTTTTTTTCAGATTAAATGAATTTTGGTCTCCTTACTCCAAAATTCCAGGCCGCTCACAATTGGTTTACAAGTTATAAGCCTCCAAAGTTGGAAAAAAAGCCTACAAATCTTACTATTTTTCTAAATTTTTCAACAAAACTACACTCTATTTGTATCATAAGAAAGGTAATTTAAGTACCTATTCAACAAGGTACCTATTCAAATATGAAAATCCATGCCTAACTTTTAAAGATATACACATTTTTATTGTCTTGCTTTCGTAAAAGGGAAACCACTAGTTTTCCAGACAAATTGTAAACATAATAATAGGTATATCTTCAAAAGTTATGAATGGATTTACATGTTTGGTACCTCGTTGAATAGGTTCTCGCATTATCTTTCTTTTGATACCCATAATGCGGAACACAAAAAAAAACAACAAGATTTGTAGGTCATTTTTGTAACTTTGGAGGTCTATAACTGCTAAACCAATTGCGAGCGCCTGATATTTTCCAGATTTCGATTTAGGAGGTTAAAATCCGTCTAATCCAACAAAAAAATATTAAAATATAGAGTTTTTGCTATTCTTGAATTATACCAAAATTGTTTGCATCAGTCATTTAATTCAAATATATAAGTTTAGTTTAATAAAAATATTTACAACGTATTGTACAAAATAAAATTTATTTTCTTTTTCATTTATTTATTGTCTTTAATTTGATTTATCATGTTAACGCAAAACATTTTGGTTAATTTTATGCGTTCGATACTAAAATTTTCGATCTTATCATCTCTATTGCAATTAAATATAAAATTTTATAGGTACTTAAGCCAAAAATTAATTAATAAACTTCCGAACGAATTCTGTGTTTGTGGAATAAATGAATGAAAACGAAATATTTCTATTTTTATAATACTAAGCCCATAAAAAAAACAGAAATACTTTGTTTTTATTTTATTTTTATGAATTTATTTATTTATTTTCGACAACGGCGCTAACAAGACATAAATCTTATAGCAAGCATCGTAACATGATGTACTTATTGACAATTATTTGAAATTAATATACATAACACTAATTGATTATTATAAAAATTTTAAAACATGTATTCTAAATATTAAAATTAAAATTAAAGAATAAAGATATGAAAGAGAAAAAATTTAGATAAAACATTTTGGATTAAAAGATATACGCAAATTGAAATTTAAAATTTAAAAAGACAAACCGTATTTTAAGTTAAGTGGAACGAAGCTATATTATTGTAGTACAAATGCGATCAAACCATTATTCAAATTTAGTCAAGATGTAAATACTTCAAGAACATGCTTATTCATGGACATGTGAAATAATTTATTAAGTTATGTTTAAATTGCGTTGCATTGTTTATTCGCTGCATGTGATGGGGGAGAGAGTTCCAAAGACGAATTAAATGAACAATTATTTGTAGTTCTAAAAAATGAACATTGTGGGTGCATACTATTTTGAGTGTGTAAGGAAGAGAATAAAAAATAAAATAAAAAATGATCTTATTTATTATTATAGCAGACTTCAATTTTCAAATAAAACTTCTTTTGTACTAGTAGTACTTTTGTTTTCTTTAATTAAAAATAATCATTTGTAAAAACTTATATTTTCATATGAATAATTTCGGTTTCGGTTTCAGCCGAATATTATAAAATGGCCGAATATTCGGTTTCGGTTTCGGTCGGACACTAATAATGACCCTGTTGTAATTCCTGGCATATGCCTCGGTAACTATATATGGTAAGGCCTAATCTCTTTATGAATAATAATCATGTTTTCCTTATTTTAAATGCATTAATTAAGTTAACTATTTTGGACTTAAACTCTAGTTAGTCAATAGCTTAAGGGATAATATTAACTCTAATACTTATAAAAAAAAGATAAAATTTTAAAACGAGTGGTATTTTCGGTGAGAATTTCGGTAATTGCGGTGGGATTTTTTTTTTGTTTATCTTTACTATGGAAATTTTGTTGGTATTTAATTTATGTTACTGTGGGAAAAAGGTAATTTTCGTGGGAATTGTTCCGAAATTAGACTGGCAACCTTGCTTCCAATTTTTACAGGAGGGAAGCGGTGTGATGAATTTGTAGTTTCTGTATTTTTATTTAAAGGACCTGCCTCAACTATTTTACAGGCGCTTAAAAACGCCACTGGCTCTAATGATTATCCTCCTTTTTTTAATTGCAGCCGGCATAAAAATATGCACTTAGGCTTTCAAAAATTATAAGTCAGTTGATTTAAGCTTGTAGGAATAATGATCTTTATTTCGAAAAGTCAATGTTTATAAAGCTTATTAACGGTATTTAATTTTTTATTCCTAATTTTCTAAATCATACACAAAAATGTGCATTATATTGATACATAGTGTTTAAACTTAAAAGTGCGTGAGTGAAAAGTAAATATTAACTTAATGTGTAAGTGCGTAATGCAAATAAGTATAACCAATATAATAAACATTAAAAGTGCGCGAGTGAAAGAAACAAAATATTAACTTAGTGCGAAAGTGCGTAATGTAAAATAAATATATAACCACGGGTCATTGTGCGTGGTGAATAACAATATACATAGTTGCGTTCAATATTACAGTGCAATCAATAAGTTTGAGTACAGTTGGTTGCTTAATTCGGTGCGCACTACAGCGGTTTGGAAACAACAGAAATACAAAACTACCCTTAAGCTTCTAAAAGATAACGTGGGGAATGTTTCTTTAGCACTTTTAGATAGAAGCTTTTGGATTTTTCCTGGAAGGTAGAAAAACATATTAAGTGTAATTCAGGACCGTAAAAATCAAAAACTAAAAAAAAAAAACTAAATAAACTTTGTATTATACGAGTATTTATAATACTTATAGAATTTCAACTTTCGTTAAAATTTTTCAATTTGTGTCCCCATTTTTCAACTTTTCTTGCAATTCATCATGTTTGTTGGCATTTTTTATATATTCAAATTGAGATCAGCTCTCAATACTCTCACAATATAAATTTAAACATTTTTTCTCAATTGTAGAGGTTTAAAAAAATGTTCAATAACATTTAATTTTTCAGTAGCGGTAGATTCAAGGAATGTATTTTTTTTTATTTTTTTACAACAAAAACAACTTTTAGTAATTTATTTAAATAAAATTCAATGTTTCGGAACTTTTTTGAAAAAAATGTAGAAAATATATTCATTGACCCAACGGTACAGTTCAAACTATTTTTTTTAAATATTTTGGTTGGGCTTTTAAGTAAAAAATTTTTATTAAATATTTTTTTGGTTGAAACACCTTCACGTTAGTATGTATCTGTTTTAAGTTTTGTTAATATTAATGCTGCTTATTAAATTTAGTTGAAAATTTGATCACTACCGATGATGGTTCTTTTGTTACCGAAACGCATCTAGCTATAAATAAAATAAAAAAATATTTTTTAGAAAAAACCTACTTTGTATTGTTCGTTATACAGTATGTTCGTTATACAGTACTCCATAAATAAGGATTGCACATTAAAAAATTTTAAGCTAAAAATATATAAAAACACCGTTAATGTTTGCATTGAAAGTTAAAAAATTAATTTTCAAGTCAATTTTTTCTCATTCTTGGGTAACGATCTTAGAATTCTGAGGACGTTGAACGAAAAGTGTCAACAGTTTTCTGAAGGTTTAAGTTCTACCATGCTTGGTGGCTACACACGTACATTTCTATTTTTTATAATTACTTTATTATTCAAAAATAACTAAACAAAACGCTAAACATCACATTGTTTTTGTAAAGCTATCATAAAATTTTCAAAATTTTTAATTATCTTTCCAAATGTGAATAAATTTTTTCAAATGGAATAGATAAAGTTTAATAATTACACATTTCTTTGTTAACAACGATTTTCACAAAACTCTTTGGCAGTTGTGGTATTGAAGTTGTGTAATAATGTTTTGAAATTATGACCCTCTTTTTAATTTTGTACCTTTGTTCGCATTCAACTGAGCACTGTGCTTCTGTGTGATTAGAATTTTTTGCATCCAATTTTGGTGGAAGCGTCAAATATTGCTAAAAATTTAAGCTATTTTTAAAAAAGATTTTCTCATCATTTACCAGCAGCAGTCAGTTGCATGCAATTTCCTGTTAGATCCTTTGTGATAGTCAATGACATAGTTATTCCTTTCTTTTCCTCGTTGCAACTGCTGGAGTCGGTTGCATTCTTGTGTACCATTTCGCATTATTATACGAAGCACGTAATACTATTTAAAATACTTTTAATATCAACTCAATTTACAAAGCTTGCTGAAAATTTTCATTTAAAAAAAAAAACTGTTTCTTTTTAGCTACCGTTATATCAGCCACATTGCTTTTGTGGTTGACTCTTTTTATTTTTTATTTTATTGTGCATTGCGTGCACTCTTCCGGTTTTGCAACAAACTTGCATGTGAAGATTTGCGGTTTCACTTGGAACTTGTATTTCATCACCGTTATTTTTAGCTAGCCGGTTTGTTACATTTTTTATAAGTGTGGTAGATTTTATTTTATTTTTTTTTTATTTATTTTGGTTGTGGTTAGCTTTTTGTGGTTTTCAGCATTTTTTTTCGTTTTTGCTTCCAATCTTGCGAAGTGCATATCCTGTAGTTTTTGCTACTGTTGTAGTTGTTGTCTGTCACTGCCAAACAGAGCTAGCAAACCTTACAACTTAATTCCATTTTTAATGTTGACTCATCATCAACATCTTTTCAATGTCTGTTTTTTTATTATAACTTTGTTTTTGTTGCTTTTTATATGTAATTCATATTTGTCGTAAAGACAAACTTATCATTATCACCATCATAATCATCAACTTTGTAATCATCAATGCTTCAAGCTTTTAAATTATGAGCTTCATCCACGTATGCATTCTCAATATCATTCGCATTGATGTCGTCAAAATGTTTCAATTGAAGAACTTTAGCCTCTTCAACAGTATTATCAACATCTTTATCATGTTATTGCTCATCATTGGCGCATCTTCATTATTTTGGACATCATTAGCATCATCATCATCATTATCATCATCAGTATCATTTTAGTGATTCCCAAAAGCTTCATCAGCTTCATTCATAAAGTACGTGACAAAACGAACGGAAGTGTAAAAACGGAAATTGCTAACATATACTCAGTGAGGACAGCTTAGTGAAGACAGCCGAATACACACACTCACACACACTCAAGCACACAAACACGTCTCTGTAAAGCTACACTTGCAGTCAACACTGATACTTTTAATAAAGTTTTCGTTGGCTTTTTCCAACTTGATGCGGTGCATGTTGAGTTGATGTTGATTTTTCTTATTTTCGTTAATGGAATATATCTCTTTCTCTTTTATCCTTTTTTATTTTGTCTGTTTTTTTTTTTTTGTGTCATCGTGAAGCTCTCGCATAGAAACGGAAACTATAACGTAAAACGTTTTTATTGCACTACATATGATATCGATAAAAAAGCAATACAGAAATGCACACACATACATGTAATAATAAAAAAACAAAAAACACAATTTGAAATCAGCGATAATAAATTTTTGATTGATTTTTCATATAGCTAGACATAGCTAAAAATACATTCAACTGAATTGACTAGTTTTCCTTTTGAATAACATTCGTTAAATTTAGAAAAAAAAAAATACTATCAAATATATATCAGTGTTTCCAGAGCATTATTACTAGCATGTATTAGGTTGAACATTTTTTCTTGCTTAGGTTAATAAAGATATTTTGTTCTGTAATCTTGAAAATTCTGCAAACTCCACTATGTCATATGCCAAGTTTATACAATTTTTCTCAACTTGTTACACCGTGTAATTGGTATAGCATTATTAATATCATAAAAACTTCGAGTTGGTAATCATAGCTATATAATACCTTGTAGCTTTGGTTATTACTTAGTGAGGGATTCAGGAAAAGTGTAAGAAATTGCTAACGCATTTATGAAAATGATCCATACTGCCCCGAATAAAAATTAAAATGGGCCAAACAGCGATCAAATAAGGGCCGCATGGTAAATCAAAAGTCTAAAAAGACAAAAAAAAAGCCAACTCGTCCAAACAGCGGACGAACACTGGGCGAACACTGGCCGTTTTAAAACCATAATCTTATCTTACCTTCAATTCCACTTTTTTCAATTCATATCTTTTGTATTTGATTTGTATTTTTAATCCAATAGCATATTGATTAAGTTTTTGTTTCGAAAACATATCCGTTTATTCTTTACACTTCTACTTATCATTCTTAACATGTTTTTTCATTAAATTTCTACAAAATACTATTAAATTACATTTTTTTGTGGCATTGTTAGAAATATTTTATGACTAGAAATAATTATCAAGCTTCCTAAGAAATCTACATTTAAGTATAATATTAAAAATTATTTATAATTTTCTGTGTTGTTGTTGTCAGGCTCTTCCTTATTTTAAATTTATAACAAAATTTTTTCTCTTTTCTTTTTATAAATGGTTTTTTTTAATATATCATTTTATATTTCTGAAGACGGACAGGACAATAAAAGTGTCTGAAATATTGAGAAATAAAACAATTTATAAAAAAAAAAGAAAAAAAGTTTGTTATAAATTAAAAATAAGAAAGACCTAGAGCCTTAACATAAGAAATGGGCTAAGCATTATTAATATAACACAAATTTTGACTGGGTAATCAAAGCTATATAATCCTTTGTAGCTTTCTTTCTTTCCGATTAAGAGAGATTTCAGGAAAATTGTGCAAGATGCTTACTATATTTATAAAAATCAATAGCTATATCGACCCGAGAAAAAATATAATCGGCCGAACAGTAATCGAATAAGGACATAACATAAAACATAATTAAAGTAAGCCTAATCGTCCGAACAGTGTCCGAACAGTGTCCGAACACTGGTCGAACACTGGCCTTTTGGAACAGTATCTTTTCATAAATTTTGACACAAAAACAACAAAGTTTCAAATTTATTTAACAAAATTTTAAAAGTCTGCATGATATAAAATAATTTCTCAGTATTTTATTAATAATAAATTAAATCTTCTTTCTTGCTTTTTGAAAATCTTTGTGTAACAATTAAATACGTATCTATATTTATTTATGAACAGCATTTAAAAAATATTCTGGGAATATTTTACCTTTAGCCAAAATGAAATTTTTCACTTTTTTTTTGTGGAACATATGTATTAAGGACTTCTTATTTCAAATCTGAAAAAGTTAATGGTCGCTCTCATCTGGTTTAGAAGTTATAGGGGTCCAAAGTTGAAAAATGGGTTAAAAAAGTTGCTATATCTTTGCTATATATAAACAAAACTAAGCAAAATGGGCATTAATAGAAAGGCTATTCTATTATCTATTCAATAAGCTACTTATCATAAAATTCCATTAATTACTTTCTAAGATATAACTCTTTTTATGTATCAACTATTTTGATCCAAATTTTAATAACAATTTTTCACCTGCGGCGCTTTCTTTAACCATTGTTAATGTTACTATATAATTTACTATGTAAATATTTAAAAAAATTGTTATTTAAAATCGCGGCGATGAAATCAGCCCATATATAAGAATTTTCGAACTAACACTGACTCCAGCGCCACCTAGGTTCTAAAAAAACATTCCCGAGCACCACACGAACATATGGTTTGAATATGAAGTAGATAGCTTCAGTGTTTCAGCCGCGATGGTCAGACATACATAAGTACCAACGTTTTTATACAAATATTACGTTTTGGTAAATTTCTCAAAAAAGCAAAAACAATCCGCAGCACCAACGATTTTATATATTAAGAAGATATATCAACTGCAGCACATAGCATTTTTATTTAAACATTATATGGGGTGAATTATATTGTGAATAAATAAGAATTTTCGAAAAAAGCTACCCTAGCGCCACCTATGGAATAAGAATCTAACACATATAAAAACAATCCGGAGCATCACACGACAGCATTGTGTGAATATAAGGTGGATAGCTTCAGTGGTTTAGCCTTGAGAGGCGGACATACAAACGTACCAACGGTTTTATATATTAAGATTGATTACTAAATGTAATCAAATATTCAAGGATATTCACGCACATATTGTGAAACCACATGTATCTGTGGTTACCGTAATACTTTGATTACGGTTCCGTTCTTTCACAAAAAAGGCCTAATTTTTTATAAAAAACGGCGGAAACTTATTTGCACACCTGTAAGTTAGTACAAATTTTCGTGAAATTCATTGCATTTACTTCACACAGTAAAATTTTTGGTGTTAATAAAAAAAAATAATTCATAATATATGTCAGTATTTGATAATCATAATGCATTTTTTTAAGTTTTTCTTTTTATTTTGTTAAGTGTGAAATGTAACCGTAAACTCATTGCTATTGCTTTTACAAGTTCAGAGCAACGCTGATCATAACCCTTATAATCTTCACGTACTTCATATTCCTCACGTACTTTACGTGCAATCTCAAGTGGCCTTTAGTATATCTCTTTGATAATGTATCTTAATGCCGAAAATTACTTCTTTTCATCAAAGTCTTTGCTACGTAGCCAACAAAATGACACAACATTACGTGTTGCCCCTGATATGTGTTATCTAAATTAAATGACTAAAATATAATTATGAACTTACAAACCTAATTATTACGTCCTCGTCAAATCTCTACTAACATCATGTACGTTACGTGCTAACTTGATTAATTTCTTACTAAATCATCTGTTGTTAGGAACTAAGATGGAAGAGGTAGACTTAGTTCGCAAAAATTATTTTTTTTTTAAGATTTCTTGTACCCAGTCGTAAATGGACACATGTCTTCACCAATTATTTCTTCTCCTAAGAGTGTTTACAATTTTTTATTGCATTTGTGTCGTCATGTCCGCTTAAACACTGAAGACATCTACATTACACAGTTAGTAACGAGGGGAGTAGGTATGCTGCCTTTGATGCACAAGGTAGTAGTGAACAAAAAATGTACAAAAATACTCTCTACGTAAAACACAATAGAGCAATTCACAATCTTGTGTATTTGAGATTGCAAATTTATGAAATTGTAAAAATTTTCTATCAATTGAGAAAAGTCTTTTTCAGTTTACTTTGATACACTTGTTGCAAATATATGGATTTTACTAAAATTTTTAGGATTTTGGAAAATATTCAGTAAAAAACTATAAAAACTGAAATTTCGTAAAATTTTCAGGGCAGCATATAAAGCGTATGACTTCCACAAATAGAAAGTTATCAAATAATCCTTTTATATTTAAAGAATTAAGACTCCTAACTATAAATTTGCATACTTACTTTTACGAGTTTATGACTTTTTTTTTTCATACCTACTTTTGTCCACCTCGTTACTTTGTGCACCGTGAGATTCGAACCACCGACATTCAGTTTTTAAGTTCTCTAATCTAGCAACTGGGCTATAGCGCTATGAGTAATAGAAGCAATAAGCAAATATAGTATCGGACAAAACTAAAGCACGGAATATTGCTTACTACTATGTAGTTCAAAAAAATTGGAAAACTTGGTTGGATTTAATTTTTTTTTATTATTTTATAATGATTATACACTAAGTTTACTAAAAAAAAACAAAACATAACAATATTCTTTATTTTAAACAAAAAGAATCATATTTAATTGAAAATATTCGTTATCCTTACGCGACAAAACTAAAGCACAGGTTCAAAATATTAAAAAAAAAATTATTTATCTAATACTTGGTTGCGTAACCCTTATTTTTCATAACTGCTGCACATCTGCGTGGCATGGACTCAATAAGATTGGACAAGACATTCCCAGAAATGCCTTTCCATGCGATTTCTGCTTGACGGAAAAGCTCGTCCTTATTTTTGCAAGTTTCGCGTAATATTTTACGATCTACAATTTCCCATAGATTTTCTATGGGATTGAGATCTGGCGATTGGGCTGGCCACTTTAAAACATCGATCTTATTATTAACAAACCACTCTTTCACACATTTTGCAAAGTGTGTGTTTGGGGTCGTTATCCTGCTGCAATATCCACTTTAGTGGCATTTCCTCCTCTGCATGTGGTAGCATAACTTCTTGCAAAATATCTTTATACATAAAACGATCCATTATACCGTTTATCTTATGGATTGGTCTGATTCCATGATCCGAAAAACATCCCCAGACCATTACATTCCCTCTCCCGTGCTTTACTGTGCCTTTAGTATAGCGTGGGTCAAGGCGTTTTCCTCTTGGTCTACGCACTAGCTTGAATCCGTCAGAATCCTTTAAATTGAATTTCGATTCGTCAGAGAAAAGCACAGTTTTCCATCGAGAAGTAGTCCAGTTAAGATGTTCCTTTGCAAACTCAAGCCTGGCCTTTACATTTTTATGGGAAATAAACGGTTTTTTTGCGCTTCTGTATGTTGCGAAGCCACCATCCACAGCTCGTCTTTGGATGGATCTGGGCGTTATGTTTAATTCCAATTGATTTGCAATAGACCTTGCTGATACAAAAGGATCCTTTTTAATAATCCGAATAATTGCCTGGTCTTCGCGTTTGGTGGTTTTTCGCGGTCGACCACCTCCATGTATGGTAGTCAACGAACCCGAAGAGCTGAATCGGCTTATAATCCGGGAAATTACGCTATGGTGAATGCCAAATTTCTTAGAAATGCATGTCACTGATTCACCATTATTAAAATCACTAATTATTTTTTCTCTGATTTGAGTTGAATACTTATTGCGAGCCATTTTGTTTGATAAATTTTAAAAAGATGCACGGCTACTTTGAATGATCAAATATGACTGATATCCACGTGACAAATTTTTCTAAACACTCAATGTTCTTCACAAGATGTTCTCCAAATAACGGTTTTCTTATTTAACGACACTTGTTGTTGGTAGTTTCTAATAATCAAATAAAACAGCAAGCATCAAAGATTATGTGCTTTAGTTTTGTCGCTGGCATTTCTTGGCTTTTGGCATAACTTTGTAAAAAAAACATGGTCAAATTAAAAACAAAAGCATTTTAATTAAAATTTTTGTATATTTAGTATGTTTTCCACATAAAATAAAGAATACAAATTAAATAAGTGTTTTTATTTAAAATTTATTGTATAATTTGGGAACAAGCAGAAGTCCGTGCTTTAGCTTTGTCCGATACTGTATATAAACCGAATCGCCTAAATTGAGTTTCAGCATTGCTAGGCTAACTTTTTACGGGTCTAAATTAAAATTTATAATCCAAATGTGCTAGAATTAAGTCTGAATTGTATTTAAAACAAAAAATAATACATACACTAACAAAAACTCACGAGAATTATCTTCAATAATTTCTGGCAACTGATCGCCTACATTTATTCTGGATAAATCCCATAGAGCAAAACTATAAGAGAATTGCAACCTAGAAATGCATGAATCCTCTCAAGTGAAGAATGAAACAACAACAACAACTCTGCATAGACTCAATCACAAATCAGAAGGCGCTACTCTTTCCATCTTCGTAATTAAGCTATGACCAATCTACTGTTTAAGTTTTGTATAATTTTATACTTGTTCGAATAAAGTCTTCGAAATCATATGACATTAAAGCAAAGGTTTTTACTTTAGGTCAAGCGTAATACCTACTCCAATAGCTAAAAAAATATCGATACTGGAACGTTTTTAGGACAGAACTGAATTTTAAACAGAACTGAAAAATCCCGCTGCATTGCGTGATTTTGCGTAGTAATTTTTGAATCAGTTTTTGGAGTGAAATTCCTCTCATATTTAAACAAAAAAGCTAAAAATAACGCAGTAATATTTTTTTGTACTTGAATTTTAACCAAAAATCTAAAGAAAGCTTTAATATTTATTTGGTTTTAATTTTCGTACAGTAGAGTTTTAAATATGAGTTAGTATTTGAAAAGTTTAAATTTAAAACAGTAAGGTTAAAAAAAATGCAGTAAAATTTTAGTGGGACTAAAACTTAGTCGAAGATTTCTAACCATGTAATGCATTTTTGTATTCCTCAGGATCTTTTTTTAAGAAATTCGTTGAAATGAAAAATCTTATAAAAAAAATTTTTTAGCTTTTAATGGTAAGACCTCATTTTTCAACAGATTTCGGTGTAAAGATACAATTATGCTTAATAAGCAATTCAAAATTTAAAAAAAATTAATTACTTTAATTTAAAATATTTTCCCTAAGACTATACCTATTCTTTTTTCTCGACAAAATGTGTTGTAGTTTTCCCATTTCCGATTTAGACAAAAAATGACTTGTTGAACAGATTACTTTATGTTTAATACTTTTTAAATACGGGAAAACTTAATTACGTAATTTTTAAAAATTTCTACCAAAATTTTATTAATTTGTGTATTTTAGCCAAACAAAAAGTTTTGTAGATTTCGAATTTTTTAAACAATTTCTACTAATGATAGTTCAATACATATTACGAAATGCTTAATATTATAACGAATTTAGTTCTTTATACAAAATTTAGTTATTTTTAATTGTTTTTGAAAAAAAAAAACATTTAAAAGGTTGGGCGCCTCGCCTTCCTGTTATCTGATCCTTAAAATTTTTTTATAACATGTTTTTATATCTAAAGAAACATTTCTGGGGGGAGCTACGCAATGGCGTAGCTAGGGTTGTTGGCACCTGGGGCCGAAAAAAAATTTAACCCCCCCGAAGGGCGGTTATACTTATTCATATCTAAAATCTCTATACAAAAATAAAAGTTGGTATTGTAAATACATACAAATACTGGGGTGGACTCGTCTAAAGTGATAGTTGATAGTTAATAATAAAAATCATCACTACTGCTTTACGTAATTACCAGTTGATTATCAAATTGACAATCGCTTTTACCTATCGATTTTATGCGATAGCTTTTTTGGAGTCGTTTTCACATATTAAGTAACGTTTTCATGTTTTACTCAAAATAAAATAAGTGACAAAAATAAATAAATAACTTCAAACGTACTTCAGTGTAATCTGTATTAACCCATTCAGTGTCCATATTAAAGTAAAATTTTTATTTCATTGGGACTGTTGAAAAAAAAAATGCAGAAAATAATAATTAAAAAAATACAACTCCTAAGAAGAAATCTAAGAAGTAAAGGGAATATTTTTTGTGAGTTAAAGTAAAATTAGGAAGTAATATATGGTTGAAGTAAAATATATAATATACAGTCAATGTTGGTTGAAGAAAGTGCCATATTTGAAAAATTTTCTAAGTTTTTAATAAGAGCTCATATGGCATAACAATTTAAGGCAGAATACTCTAATTGTAGGCATTCATGTCTTTAACAAGAAAAAACCACTTCCTTTTCATAAAATAGAACTGATATTTGAAGATTCCGCGATTTTTATCTCCTAAACCAATTGAGAGCTACAATTTTTTGCATTTTTTGGCTTAGGAGACCCAAATAAAAATAAGAAATAAATATTCGGGTCCGGGCCCTAAAGTAAAGTTATGCTGATATATCAATTAATTTTCCACAGAATCAAAAGTCGTGGCAAGTAGTACTTAAAATATTTCTTGATAGCTTTACACAGAGCAAATAAAAGGTAATAATCAAACAATTTTATTAAAAGTGACAATCAAAAACCGGCAGTTTTTCAACTGTTTTTTATTGTTACTATATTTTTGTTAATCTGCATCGAGTATATGTAACTTTTGCACTTTAAAATATATTTCTTTGGTGTCTGAAAAAATTAAAAAAATATTTAGTGACATTCCTTCATAAAATCAAACTTAAGGGTATCATCAAAGTTTAAAATTCCTTCTTTCTGCTTACAGAGATATAAATTTTTCGACAACTTCATCAAAATCAATGTTCCTCTCTTAAATCAATTAACCTTTTCGGCTTCAATAGATAACATTGAGAGGTATGTAAGTCTTGACTTCTTCATTGTAGACCGTTAATAATTGTTTATTAATTTAAGTTTAGAAAAGCTTCTTTCGCATGAACCAACAGATACGCAAATCGTTAAAAATAATTTTAAACCAAGTGTTAGATTCGGCAACGACTCTTTGAATGCCCATTCATATATAAGTTTTTAAAAGTCATTGAGGTGCAGCTCATATGTGTTTCAAAAGAAATGTCTACAGCTTGAAGGTGCCTCCTTGGCCTCGTTAACTTTTTTTCATTGATCTCATCATGGACTTTGACCAATCTTTGTATTCAAATCTGTAGTTAGCAAGCTCAATGGCAGGATTGCTTCAAATACATTTCGAATTTTATGTATTGACTTTGTTCTGCTCTGAAGTTCTGAATGAAACATATTCAGACACTCTCTGATGTATGATTTATATTGCATACTTTACTGACCACTTCCAAGAAACCATTAAATACTTTGAGTTCCTATTTAGTTACATAAAAGCATTCATATAGCAAGACTTTATATAATATGAAATAATCCAATTATTGTTCTATACAAAATATATGAAAATTTTTATTAAATCTTTATGATAATCGCACCCCTAATGTATATATATATATATATATATATATATATAATGTTTGGTATATATATATACCAAACTATATATATATATATTAGGGCGGGTCAAATTCTGGCTCAGCGAAATTCGTAAAATACATGTAATTTCAAGACTTTTTCTCCACTACAGCATATACAAATTCTGAAAAAAAGCTGTGCGGACTTTCGTAAATAGATTCATACACATACATTCATACATTCATATTTTATAATTGAGAACAAAATATATTTACGAAAGTCCGCACAGCTTTTTTTCAGAATTTGTATATGCTGTAGTGGAGAAAAAGTCTTGAAATTACATGTATTTTACGAATTTCGCTGAGCCAGACCTCCAAAAAATTCGTCCATACAAATTGACCCGCCCTAATATATATATATATATATATATATATATATATATATATACTAGGGCGGTCCAAATTTTTTGTCGATTAAAGCCACCCCCTGGTATGATTCTATAGACAATTCTAAGCAACTTTGGTGAAGAAACCATAGGTCTATCTCGATTTTCGAGTCTCCCACTTTTCAAAAAATGATTTTTCCCCTATAACATCATTGATTCAAAATTCGATTTTTTATTCATCGTTATATTATCTTTTTTATGTGTATATGGGGGTTTTTGGGGTCGAGAAATTCATTTCTGATCTTTATTTTTACCTATGACCACCGCCAGAGGGCGTTTCATGCATATTTTAACTATTTTTCGTCTATTTTCTGAGAAAAATTTAAATTTTTTTCGGTAATATTGATCTTTATTTTATTTTTTGTCAACAGAAATCAACCTAAAAACTAAGAACATGTGCAAAAAAAACAAAAAATTAATTTAGTGGAAGAAAAGCGAAATAAGTTATTTTTGAAAGTCTTTCTTGCTTTCCAGTCTGGGGTATTTTGCACGGCTTTCTGATGTAACTGCCATAACACTGTGTCGATTTTTTTGTAAAACACGTTTAGAAACGCTAGCCAGCAACTGAACATGTCTTTCCGTTGCTTGTATGTGTACCGGAATTCTTGGATCAGGCAATGGTGGATCATCGTATTCTATATATTGTTCCAAATGATCATACGGAATAGTATGCGTCAACGGTGGTTCGAATAAGACATCATCTTTATTTAAATCAATCATATTCGTATAATCTGTACAATTGAAGTTTATCAAAGGTTTTTGATAAACTCTAAGATGTGCCGGGTCGTACAGATTTCTTCGGTAGTGTAAAATTTTCTTGATTGCGATGTTTCGTGTCTCTTTTTTATCATCAAATAACATCGCTAACAGAATATTTTCGGAATGTGCGTAATATGAATTGTCTTTAATGACATTATGCACAACTTGGTGTCGATTTGTATCCAAATATTGTGTCCAACGAATGAATTTGTGAAATAATACACTACCGAAGACCACCGAATTATAGTACTTGATGTTGAAGTGCATCGGCACATACACTTTCATTATGTATGTTGCCAGAATTTTCAAATTCCTTGATGGATTTTCAGTTGACACATACAACCGCAACAATCTATTCGCCTTGGTGAGCCAACGTGAATGTGCTATTGGTCCTGGTTTAATGTGAGACAAATCCGCAGGAACAACACCATTCGAAATTGCATTGGCCATTTTGTATAGGTACTTTGAATCGGTGGATAATTCAAATGGATCTAAATCAGGTGGCATGTTCTCTAGCACGATTATCTCGAATTCATCTATAAGCTGAAAAAAAAAGAAATTAGATGAATTAAATGCAATTTTACCATTTAATAATGGAAAAAATCGATGTGAAAAATGATACATACCGGAAGATTTTCACACGTTTCAATTTGTTTGTCCAACGTTCCGGTTGTTGTTCGTGGTCCAGTGGTCGACGATTTGTCCAAAGTGTTAAACAAATGACGAAATGGCAGCTCGTTGAAGTGCAGAAGGCATACAAACCAATGCAGCGGTCTATTTAAATGCAATTCAAATCGACGCAAAATCCCATTTCTTACGCCAGTATTTGTTGGCTCACCATCACAGCATATGCCGATTAATGCATCGAGAGCAATTTCTTTTTCGACGAAGAATCCATTCAATGTCATCAATTTGTGTTCAGCATCTTCATTTTCGACTTTTGTGTAGCCTATCAATCGAGAATTTGGTTCCTTCAAAACAACTAGATGTGGTTCTTTCACCATCCTTGGATGCAACTTCTCATCGATTTTTTCCATTGTTAAAGCATCATTTTTTCGGCCGTCGAATGAAAATGCTATCAAATTGGATGCATCATACTGCTTACGAAGCAATTCTTCTCTGCATTTGGCTTTTTCTCGACGCACTTTATTTTTATCCATGATGATCGGATTGCCATGTGCATCTTTTACGTCAATGTCTTGCATAAGAGATGTTGCGAGTGCTGCTGCTATTCTATCTGACACACCAAATCGATCACACATCGCATCGAAGTTCGAAGCATCGTATCTGGGAGTATACGGTCCTAGTATCAGTGGCGGAACATCTTGTGGATTTGAACTTGGCTCATCTGCATCAGTACTTGGTTCATATGCTAAATGGGTCTCTTCAACGCTTGTTGGTATTATTGTTGACGTTGGTGCTGGCTCTTCAACTTCTGGCACGAATTCCGGTATCGTCAATCTTCTGACATTATTTTGATCTCGCATAAACTCTTTCAAATGATCTGGAATCAATCCACATGAGCATAATGCTGCCTTCAAGTCACATTGACATTTGCCGATGTAAAATAACTCTTTTGTAGATTGCACGAACGTTCTGAATGTGGCGATTTTTGGATGTTTAGCTTCGATTTGATACTTGTCAATCAATGTACCCAATTTTCTACCAACACTTTTTTTTGTTATAATTTCAACATTAAGTTGACTCCAAATTTCAATCAATTTGTCTGTTACGTGCGGTACGAATGTTTTATACGAAAACATTTTGTTTTCGAGTTTAGCACGTGCGGCCAAGAAAAAAAAACATCTTAAAATATCCTGTTTCGTTGGCAGATTGAGTCCACTCAAATCACAAGATGCACCAAAAACAGCAACATCGTGCGAAGGCAAATGCTTCAAATGAGTTTCGTTACTTGTTGATGTTGTTGCGGTTTGCGATGTAGACGGCAATGCATTTAGATCCATTGCATACATAAGACTTAAAAAATAACTGAAATTAGTATATTTTAAAACATTTGGTTCGAATATATTTTTTCCACCTGCAAATTGGTAAAAACGCAATGGTAAAAATGATGAGAATTTTATTTATATTAGTTACGTTTCTTGTTAGAACGTATTAGTTTTTACACACTATGTGGGTGTTACTGGTGTTGCCTGGTTTCTCCTGGGTGCGTTGGTAGTCGGTGGGGATGATGTTGCTGCTGGTGGCGGAGCCTTGTGTCGTTAATTGCTGCGGCTGTCTGGTGATGTGCCGTCTGGTGGTGCTGTTGGTATGCCGGGTAATGCACTCTGGAGTATGCGAAAAAACTGACGCGTTTAAACAATTATAAATACGAACACAATTTCTGTACTTAATTTACTTTAATTTTATTTATTTAATACCAACTAAATTCCATACGCAAAAAAACGAACCAACGCGGTTAAAGGAATGCGAGAGAAAAGCCAAAACGGGAGAAAAATCACTAAACATATGACGGCAAGTGTCAAAAGGCCGCACTGAACATCAACAACACAAACCCATCGCCGACCGTCATTACACATCAATGCAGTTTGCGGTGGGCGACGAGTTTGTTCAGTGCGGATATAAACAATTGACTTACTTAAAATTAAGAACAATAAATGTCAGAGATAAAAAGTCCGCAAAGCAGCAGAAATAATTTTGGTTAAAATAGGCATGAAACGCCCTCTGGCGGTGGTCATAGGTAAAAATAAAGATCAAAAATGAATTTCTCGACCCCAAAAAACCCCCATATACACATAAAAAAGATAATATAACGATGAAAAAAAAAATCGAATTTTGAATCAATGATGTTATAGGGGAAAAATCATTTTTTGAAAAGTGGGAGACTCGAAAATCGAGATAGACCTATGGTTCCTTCACCAAAGTTGCTTAGAATTGTCCATAGAATCATCCCAGGGGGTGGCTTTAATCGAATTTTTCGGCTCCATACAAATTGGCCCGGCCTAATATATATATATATATATATATATATATATATATATATATAATCAATACCTATGATTGAACTTAGTGTATTGACTGCAATAATTTAATAACAAAGTATATATGTTTTTTCAATACCTATGATTGAACTTAGTGTATTGACTGCAATCTTTCATTGCAAAGGGTATGTGTATTGCACCCCTTGGGTATGTGTATTGCACCCTTTGGTATGTGCAATGAAAGATTGCAGTCAATGCACTATGTTCAATCATAGGTATTGAAAAAACATATCTACTTTGGTATTAAATTATGCGCACCTATTATACAAAAAATTTTACATTACAATACAGATTTATGTTGGAAAAAATTGTTTAGTCAATTTTGCACCAAAACTGGCTGAGCACCCGGTTCCCCCTTGCTACGCTACTGGTGCTACGGTTCATATATTAGAAAAAAGTTTCCTTCGTATTGTAAAGAAACACACTAGAGGACACCCAGAAGGGTGGCAGATAAAGATAAATAAAATGACTGAGCCGTATTTTTGACAATGGCTTGATTTACAGGTTCTCATGCTGTTAAGGAAGCGAAGAAAAAATATCTATGATTTTCGGGGGAGATTTTTAAGTAAGTCCCAACAATCCCAATAAAGCAACAACTAAATCCGAAATTACAATAGATGCAACTTTCTCACATCGAAAAAAAGCAAAGCACGAATAAACATATGTCTCACATTTTAGTTATGACAAACCATTAAAATCATTATTACCATTAAAAGTATCAGCCAATGACAGTGTAAATATTAAATGCACAGAATATTTTTTTTCAAATTTTAAATTGTGTGTCTTTCACAAAATCTCTCTGATCGTTAATTGGAAGAAGTTTAACTTCAGTACTGTATGCACGCTGGACTGTAATTTTTATTAATATTTTATCTTTTTTAATTTAAAATTTTTTGGCTTGGCTGTTATGTAGTAAATAAATTTTCCAGTGCTTTAATCCTTTATATTATAAAGTTCAATAAAATCTGACAATATTGAGGTCATTTAATACCTTTAGCAAACATTTTACATCTCGATATCATTCACCAATCTAAAATTGATTCAATCCCAATCAACGAAAAAAGCAACAGCAATAAAAAAAATAAAAAAAGAAATCACGATAACTTAATTCAAACAACATACAACGTACAAGCGGAGTTTCATTGGAAATTTTATATTTGCATTGTGCATGTATGCAAATGTACTGCAACTATGTGAGTGTGCTTTGATGATGTGAATGCGGATGTATGCATAGAACGCTTGCTGTAACTATAATTCATGTATGAATGTGTAATTCGAATGTTTGTATTTGCAATGCGAGCTTATAAAATAAACATTCAAGTTTAAACTAAAACTGAAAAAAAAATATATTTGCTTAAATAACGAAAGCTTAAAGCGAAAAATTCAATTGCAAGATAATTATGGAAAGATAGATAGAAAGATAGATATAAAAATAGAAAATGAGTTGTATCGTGATATGGTACATGACTTTTAAACAACCTAGTTAAGGATGGGGCAAATTGAAGTGAAGGGAATTTGTTATGAAATATTTAATGACAGTGTAAAATTTGATTCACATCGGTTGATGGATAAATATTTGCATTTAGAAACAATATTTACACAGAATCTAACCAAATTGAAAATAACAACAAGAAACTTTTCAGTCTATGCACCTTCCTTCACTAAGTCTTTAATACAAAATGCCTTGTCTACATAAATATCTGCCTTATTTTAGTCTTTAAAGATATTTGATCAAGAATCAAAAATTTCTAAAATGTGGCGAAATTTATGTTTGCCAAACAAAATATATTTGTATTCATTTGAGTAATAAAAAAAAAACACACTGAACGAAAACAAGTTAAAAAAAAAACGAAAATAATAATAACCCTATTTGAAAATAAGAGTTTTTCAAATAATTCAAAATTATTTTTAGTATTAAAACCGAAATGGAACCATCTTAAAATTTACAAGAACCCGTCCTCTCGAAAAATCCAAAAAATGATTTGAGAGCTTTATTTTCAAAGTCTTAGATCTCTTTACTTTCTAATTATCCGCGAAATTGCTCATTCAATTTTTAAATATTTTAAAAAGAAAATAGAAAGCAAGTGTTTTTTGTCCAGCTGCCAAGAAAGCACCAGAGATTCATTTGCAATAAGCTTTATTTGTTAAGTTTTTTAAATTAAATTTCACCTGTATTCATTTGGGCACGTTGCTGCAGCATCCTGCAGCGCATCCTGCAAATGCTATTTACATTATATTGCATTATATAACAATTTCTTTTCCTATACTTTTTAAGATTTACAAAAAGTAAACAAATAGATAAAATATAGAAAAAAAAAATAATTTTTGTAAAACTTGTACATAAGTTAAGCGGGTAAAATGCAAATGAAGAGTTTTGGTTGTTGTTTGATTTTTGTTTGCAGCATAGGAAGCAGCAAGCAAGCATCAGTAACAATAACAGCACAGCAAACCGTAACAACAGCAGCGACATGACCAGCAGAAGCAGTTACAGAACCAGCAAAAGCAACAATAAAAATACGAATGCAATCGATTGGCATAAAATTTACAACAATCAAAGTGAAAACAACAACTACAGCAACAACAACAATAACAACCAAAATTAGCATGTTTATAACTTGTAAACTACGGCTGCTCTTGTATTCCAGAGTGTATTGTATGTACCTATGTGTGTGTGTGTGTGTGTATGTGCTGTTATTTCAAATAAAGGTTTTTCCAATGTATGAAAATGTAAGGGCCTATGTATGATTATTGGAGTGTGTATGCGTATATGGGAGTGTGTGATTGTATGTGTGTGACTTGAGTCTGTCTGATTGAGTCAATATTAAGGTTGTTTGCTGCAGCTATGAAAACTATGTACACCAGAAAAAAAATCTGACTGTTGCACATAAAGCTCTTTATTTAGTTACACACATACACTTATGTACTTGTACATTTGCCCCTATTCCACCGCCACCTGGTTGTCAATACATCTGTGTGGGTGCTTCCTCCCCTTCCTACCACTTCCGCCTTCATCAATTCAACGCTTTATTATTCTCTGAAGTATATCTTGAAAACTCGTACAAACACACCAACTACACATGAAGCTGCTGAAATACATTTGCACATCAAACGTTGCATTAACATTTACAAGAATAACAAACAATCTGTACAAAACATATGCAACAGTACACGCAACAACCAACAACAACAACAGCTACAACAGCTACAACAACCACAATCGTTCTTATTGCCCGTATTGCTTTAAGCCAACATATTTGCATCTCACGTATTTGCTGTTCCTCAATAGCAAACTTTATTATATCCTGCTTGCAATCCTCTCTTCATCTGCTAAACAACAATGTCTTTATCTTTGTGCTCTGGTTTGATTGTAAAGTGCAAATTTGTTGATTTTGAAGCAGCTTGTTTCTTAACAGTTGTCGCAATTTCAAAAATATTTCTTCATAATAAATAAAATTTACCCAAGCTTATGGACATATTTTTGGAATGCACTGGTTAGCTTTTCTTTAAATTTTTGTAAGCAACCAAAACAGCTTTAAGAATTGATTTGTAAATTTTTTATTAAAAATATAATATTTCACAGATGTCTGTACAAAAAGTCCAATAAATAAATCGTCATTTGCACAGTATTTGAAAAAAATCCTAGAGGACGTTTTAAGAATAGCATTTAAAACATATTCCTTATACCTTGAAACCTTTTCTTTTTTCAAAATAAATCTTAACGACTTCGTAACTTTTGATAACAGCTGACTCTTAGTCATTTAAGGATGATCAGTAGACTGTTTAAAAAAACAGAATTTTATTAAATTTTGTATGGGTCAGGCGTTTTAATCATTTATAAAGGTGTAAAAACACCATATAATTTTTTTCATAGGGATCCGAAATTTTATAGGACATGCTCGAATCGTTTAAAGTAATTTTTTGAGTCAATAACAGCAATTAATTTTTTTTTAGAGTGTACACTTTTTAAAATAACTTAATTAATTATTTTTAAGATATAAGACTATTATCAAATCATTATTTGAACCCACCACATAAAATATATTTTTAAGTGTTCAACTTCTCAGGACTGTGATATCTATAATCCTTTATTAATGATAAAATTATACTTGGATTATGAAGCTCCGAAGTATAACCATGCATTTGACATACATTTAAGTCCACAACTAGCTCAAATGATTATTTTTTTAACATTTCACAAAAAAAAATTACTCAGATTTCGGTATATTATTAAACAGCAGAAGATATCTGAGATTGGTTAAGAGATAAATAAAATATGAAGTAAGATGTAATGACTAGTGTCCGACCGAAACTGGAATTTTGGCCGAAACCGAAACCGAATATTCAGCCATTTAATAATATTCGGCCGAAACCGAAACTGGTTATTAATATAAAAATTTAAGTTTTTACAAATGATTTTTATTTACAAAAAGGAAACAAAGGTACTACTAGTACAAAAAAAGTATGATTTGAATATTGAAGTTTACTATAATAATAAATAAGATCATTTTTTATTTTATTTTTTATTACACACTAATAGTATGCACCTACAATGTATAAAAATAGTATGCACCTACAATGTACATTTTTTTAGAACTACAAAAGAAATTGTTTCTGATTTTTAATAGATTTAGTATTATAAAAATATAAATATTTCGTTTTCTTTTCATTTGTTCTACAAACACAGAATTCGTTTGGAAATTTGGAAAAGCGAGAACTCTCTTTTTTAACATTTTTTGTTAGATTATACGGATTTTTAACCTCTTAAATCGAAATTTCGACAATTTTAGGCGCTCGCAGTTGGTTTAGAAGCTATAGGCCTTCAAAATTGCAAAATGACCTAAAATCTTCCTTTTTTTTAGTGTTCCGCATTATGGGTATCAAAAAAAAAAGCTAATGCGAGTCCTATTCAACGAGGTATCAAATATGTAAATCCATTCATAACTTTTTAAGATATAAAAACTATTCCTATATTTGCAATTTGTCTGAAAAACTGGTGGTTTTCCTTTTACGAAAGCCCTATACTAAAAATGTTTATGGCTTTAAAAGTTATGCATGGATTTTCATGTTTGATGACTTGTTGAATATATATTTAAATTCCCTTTCTTATGATACCATAAAGTGGAGTTTTGTTGAAAAATTTTAAAAATAGCATGATTTGTAGGCCATATTTTCGAACTTTGGAGGTCTATAACTTCTAAACCAACTGCGAGCAACCTGCAATTTTTTCAGATTTGGAGTTAAGAGGCCAAAATCCATATAATCTGCAAAAAGGTAATTTAAAATTAGAGTTGTCGCTATTCCTGAAATGTTCCGAAAGGATGAGGAACGCCCAATCTTTGGTTGTTAGAGAGGAAAAACTTGATAATATGTGTCATTACTAGTGTCCGACCGAATATTCGGTTTCGGTTACTTTTGGTAAAAATTTCGGCCTCAATATGGCCGAATAACCGAAACTAGCCGAAACTGACAAAAAGGGCCGAAACTGGCCGTAACCGAAACCGAATATTTGGTCGGACACTAGTAATGACACATATTATCAAGTTTTTCCTGTGTGAACTGTGTGAACAAGCGAGATAAAAGTCAGCTTGGCTTTATTTCTCTCTCGTTTCTTCGCAGGTTTCTGCCTGCGATTATCTGCCTGCCTGTCTGAGTCGGCGTTCACTCTGTCTGCAACCTAATCAAGGAGAATCACCACCCGAGGGAGTTAGATCTATATCTGCGGCACCTTGTATATAATTTATTCAGCCTCATATATAAAAATACAGGTTTCCCTATTTATTTTCACTTCATTGTATATCTTGTCGGTAAAGTTTCCGGTAATTTTAGCGAAAAAAATACTTCCTTCTTATCAAAAAAATAATTCAGTGATTGTTTAAGTTCACCGTGTAAAAAAATCAAACAATTCGTGGTAGTTCGGGAATCGTTAGTGTTAAGGTTATGGAAAAAATTTGGCATTCTAACAAAAGCATATAAGCATAAAAGCACAAATAAAGCATATAAGCGTTTTAGAGAAGCCAAAACTGATACTCAGTTAAAATTAAATTACCTTCAGCATCAAAGACAATTCAACACACTCAATAAATTTTTATACAATTCATACTTATTAAATACTGAATCTAAAATTAAAAATGACAGTAAACATTTTTGGGCTTACATAAATACTTAAAGAAAAACGAATGGCCTACCTAGTACTATGTTTCTTTTGGACTCCTCATCTGATGACACTCAAACCATCTGCAATCTCTTTGCTAACTATTTTAAATCTGTGTATTCAAACAGTGACATTTGTTCCACTTACGAAGTATCATCTGCTCCAGTTAATCTAGATATTTGAGATTTGCATTTCAATGAACTCGACGACGAAAGAGCCCTTAATGATCTAAAAAGTAATAAGACGAGAGGTCCCGATGGTATTGCACACATTTTACTTACAAACTGCGCGGCATCCTTATCTATGTATTCCCCTTTTTAAAATCTTTAGAGAATCATTAGACAGCGGCACCTTCCTCGAAAGTTGGAAATTGTCTCTTATCGATCCAATCCACAAAGCGGGTCCCAAACAAAAAAAAAAGCAACTATAGACCGATCTGCAAAATCTCTTTCATCCCTAAATTATTCGAAAAAATTATTTATGACAAGATTTTGACTCAACTTAACTCTGAGCTATCTGATCAACAACATGGTTTTAGAGCAGGTAGGTCTACTTCAACAAACTAGGTCCTTTTTGTAATTATGTTATTAAAAACTTTGAAAATTATTTGCAAACCGATGTTATTTTTACTGACTTTGCAAAGGGATTTGATAAAGTAAACCATAACAAATTACTGAAAAAGCTGCGTAGCTTAGGTTTTCATTCCAACTTGCTAAATTGGATTGAATCTTACTTAAAAAACCGATATCAATTCGTTAAAATTAATAACATCAAATCAGAACCCATAAAAGTAACCTCTGGTGTACCGCAGGGTAGTCACTTAGGACCTCTACTATTTTTGTTATTCATAAACAATTTACCTTCAGTCATCAAACATTCAGAATGTCTCCTATTTGCGTATGATTTAAAAATATATCGGTCCATAAATTCTTATAATGATTGTGTGCTCTTGCAATCTGATATAGATTCCGTATCTAATTGGTGCGATGATAATAGCCTGCCCTTAAATATTTCAATAAATGCAAGTGTTTTTCTTTATTTAGAACTTATATACCTTTAATTAGCACTTATTCTATCAAACTGTCTGCCCTAGAACGAGTTACATCTAAAAATGATCTCGGGATCGTCTTGGATCGGCGCCTAAATTTCACAGAGCATGCTAACTATATTGTTTCAAAAGCTTGGTCTATGCTCGGTTTCCTTAAAAGAAATTCTACGGCTTTTTCAGACCTTTATGCACTCAAAACTCTATATAATGCTTTGGTAAGGTCTCAGTTGGAATATTGTTGCATGATCTGGAGTCCTTCTTACGTGGTGCACTCTATCAGAATCGAAAAAGTCCAAAAAAACTTCACAAGGTACGTAGTTCGTCAATTAAATTGGCGCATTGAAATGCCTTCTTATACAACAAGATGTGCGTTAATAAATACTCAATCCCTTGAATGTCGTCGAAAGCTCTTTTCTGTTATGTTTGTAAGGGACTTAATACAAAATCACATAAACATAAACTGCCCTAGACTACTCGTTATACTTAATTTCTATGCTCCTAATCGACATCTTCGAGAATAATTTCATTTTCGTGATAGTCACCACCGATCAAATTATGCCCAGAATTAACCAATTGCTCGTTGCATCAAAGAAACAAATTTAATTTTGCCATCTATTGATATCTTCAATTTTATTTCTCGTTATACCTTTGAGAATAATGTCATTATAGTTCTAAGTCAACTTAATAAATAATAATTGAAATAATACCCTTATCTCAGTTATAGACATAAGTCCCTCTATATTTTTCCTCTTTTCCTTTTTTTGACATGATTTTTGAAATTTTGTCAATCCTGGGGCGGAATATGCCCAAGTCGACGTAAACACAAAAAGTAAAAAAACAAAACTAGGAACGGGGAGAAAGGAAAATAAAACATAAATCCTGTTAAGTTAAACAAAACCTGTTTAGAATAAGTTAGTTAAGCAAACCTGTTAGAATTAGTTATATAATAGTAAATTTAAGTAGTCTGCCAGAGTATTTACTCAATTGATGAATGAATAAATAAATAAAAAAAGCAAAAATATGTGTTATTCTTAAGATTGAGAAATTTTGCAAAAACATATTGTTTTTTAAAAGTCTTAAAATCAAAACGAACTTTTTAGAGGTAGATCCATCGTTGTGGAAGTATAACGCGGAATACAAACATTGTTGCAATGTAATCTAAAACTTGAAAACAACCAATGACACTGCTGAAAGGGCTGTGAGCACAATGGCGAAAGTTAATGAAGAAATTGTAAAAAGTTACGAAGAAAGGGAGTTTTACATACACTTTGCAAAGAAAAACATAAAAAATTTCCCAATGCAAAAAAGCACTTACAAAAAAAAATAGTGTTTTACAACATTTGTAATAAAAAAACAACAAAACAGTTTGTTCAATAAAATAATTTTCTTACTGTGTTTGATAAAAATGACAGAAAAGTAATCACTGAATTAAGTTGTGACCTTAAATATTCTCATATGCACCTTTAAGCGTCGAAGCTTTAGAATCATCATATTTTGTTTACATTAGGAAAGGATCACAGATACCACAGTCCTGAGAAGTTGAACATTTTCGAAAATAAAACTTTGATGGCAAAATTTTACCATTAGTAGGTTGATCGGGAAAAAAAAATCTTATCGTGTTTTCTAAATCTTGTTAGACTTAAACAAAACTGTGAAGTTTTTTAAAAAGGTTTATACTCCAAAAATTTTTTTGTTTCACTAACCCAAAAAATACTTTGATCGGTTCGAGCAAGTCCTAAAAATTATCCGATCTCAATCAAAAAAATCAAGGTGGTTTTTACACTTTTATAAATGATATAAGCTCCTGAACCGTGTATAAATTAATATTTTAATTTTTTTTGAAACAGTCTAATGATCATACTAAAGTCCGAATTTAAAAAGGATATAAATCAAAAGTCCTTTTAACCCATTAACGCTCACCACCGAAACTTTTTGAGTTTATTTATCGAAATTTTCAGCATAGACTTGTATTAATATTTGACGAAAAATTGTAAAGTTTAAAAATGTCTTTAAAGGATTTAGCCGTGACTCAGTGTATGATATATCATTCATAAACGTATAAGAGGTCTTTAAATAGAGAAATGATATTAGAAAACTTAGAAAAATAAGAAAAATTAGAAAT
Organism: Dichetophora obliterata; assembly: GCA_963920525.1. Lineage (NCBI taxonomy): Eukaryota > Metazoa > Arthropoda > Insecta > Diptera > Sciomyzidae > Dichetophora > Dichetophora obliterata. The sequence continues at coordinate 45,831,424 of OY986436.1, read as the reverse complement.
TGCTAACTTTTCATTTTTGTACCGTAGGCATTCAACCTTAACTTAATGCACTTCTTAATTAAAAGCAAAAAATTTGGACATTTCAGCCATTGGAAGGACTTTGACCTAGCTTCTATTGATCAATTGCGTTGTTCGTGTTGTTAAATGTTTGATTACAAATGACCGAGAACTGGACCTACGTCTTTTATGCCGACTCCGAACGGCTTAGGTTCTCAAGAAGCTTTACATGCCACTTTTTACTCTCTGAGGTTTGCCATTGTCTGAAGAGAGGTAACGACAGAACAGAAAAATTAATTCAATTGAAATAAATTCTGTCTGAGCTGGACATTGAACCCGGGCTACCGCGGTTCCTTAGCTTAGGGGCCACGCTTTCTACCCACTAGGCTACGCTGCCACTTTTTAATTATATTTTCTTTATTTTCGATAAAAAAAAATAAGTCACCTGCGTAGCATTTTTCTCTTTTCTTTGAAATACTACAAAAACTGCCGCGAAATATGTAAACAAAATGGCTATATACGTAAACTTCAGAGCATATTTTGTAAAAAAACATATTTTTGGCTTTCACACTGCTGTCAGAAGTTAAAGCTTAAAGTTAGGGTACACTTGTGTGCTTCTTAGCTATGTGGAGGAAATTTGTTTTTGATATATTAGGTATAAAAACATGTTCTGTTTCAAAATTAGAACATGCCATTTATATGGGGAAAAAATTGTATATTTTTCAAAAACAATTCAAAATTATCTTAATACGTTATCATATTGAGCATACAATTTACTTTCTAACGAGCTAGCATTCATCGAATTTGGTTCAAAAATTCGAAATCCACAAAATTTTTTCGTAATTTTCTGTGATTTAAATATAAATTCTAAATGTTTGATAGTTTAAATCATTCTTGGTTTTAAATACAAATTTTAGTTGTTTGATAGTTTAAAATAGATAGGGGAAACTGGAGGCGATGTAACAATGTAACATGTCTGACTGTCTCAACCTGGCCAGGCCAGCATAATCTTTGTGAAATCGCCTCAAGTTGACTCAAACCTCCACGTGGTATTTCCTGGGCAACGTCAAAACTGACAACCGTTAGTTTGGCGGCTAATCTGAGCGGCGGGCCTCCCTAGGCTTAAAATAGGTTGTGCGTTGGGTTTGAAGCCCACCCGTAAAAACCCATTTCAATGAAAAAAACTAAGAAAAGAAGAAAACTGATCCCCAAATCTGATGACGACCTCCGCAAACGAAAAACTGATAATGATTTACGGATATGCACCTGGAATGTCCGAACCCTTAATTGGGAAGGTGCCTCTATCCAACTGACTGATGTCTTGGAAAGATACAAAGCTGATATCACTGCTATCCAAGAAATGCGATGGAAGGGACAGGGTTGCATTCGACATGCACCCTGTGATATCTACTACAGCGGCCATGCAGAGAAGCACGAGTTTGGATGCGGATTTGTAGTTAGCAAGAGATTACGGCCCCACGTCCTGCGATTCACACCTGTGAACGAACGACTTGCCATAATCCGCATCAAGGTTTAATTTTTCAACATAAGCCTAATATGTGCGCACGCTCCGACAGAAGACAAGGACGATGAGATCAAGGTAATTTTCTACGAGCGCCTTGAAAATGCTTACGAGCGCTGCCCCCGCCACGACGTAAAAATCGTGCTTGGTGACTTCAACGCTAAGGTGGGCAAGGAAAATATTTTTGGTTAAACAGTCGGAAAGTTCAGCCTCCACGACAACACCTCCGATAACGGAATGAGGCTGATTGACTTCGCCGCAGCACAAAACATGGTCGTAAGTAGCACTAGATTCAAGCATCTCAATATTCATAAAGCCACCTGGATGTCCCCTGATCAAAAAACAAAAATCAAATTGATCACGTTTTGATCGACGGAAGGCACTCTTCCAGTGTATTGGATGTACGCACGATCCGTGGTGCAAACATTGACTCGGACCACTATCTTGTTGCAGCCAAGATCCGTACACGTCTGTGCGCAGCTAAGACTACACGCAACCCTACACAGAGAAAGCTAGACGTCGACAAGCTGCAATCGAAACAGACAGCCGATGCTTTCGCCACTCGACTCTCACTCCTGCTTCAAAGCACTCCTCCAATCGATGTTATACGCGCGCAGTGGACACACATTTCCAACTCCATGCGTGCGGCTGCTGAAGAGGTGATTGGCTACCAACGCCCTCGCCGAAACCAGTGGTACGACCAGGAGTGTCGCGACGCCACTGCAGAGAAAGACGCCGCCTACAAAGCCACCCTGCAGTCAGTTGTAACGCGCGCTGCTAAGGAGCGATGCAAAGAAAAGAGAAGGGAAAAGAGACATATTTTCAGGCGGAAAAAAAGAGAGGCAGAAAAGCGCGAGCCGGAAGAAGATTGAGATGTATGGTAACAGGAATGAGGCCCGAAAATTTTTCGAAAAATTAAGACGCCTTGCCGATGGTTTTAAAACCGGGGCCTCTTCCTGCAAGAATGAAAACGGGAATCTAGTGACAGATGTCCAGAGTACACTGACGTTATGGAGAGAACACTTCTCTAAGCTTTTAAATGGCGACGCTGACAACAATCCCGCCAATAGAGATGATATTCCGGAAACCCCAATTTTGGATGACAGCGTTGAGGTTCCGCTGCCCAACTATGATGAAGTTCTGACAGCTATAGCTTGGCTTAAAAATAACAAAGCCGCGGGAGCTGATGGCTTACCTGCTAAGCTGTTTAAGAACGGAGGCGAGGCTCTACTTAAATGCATTCACGAGCTTCTATGCAGAATATGGTCGGAAGAATGCATTCCAAACGATTGGAATCTCAGTGTGCTCTGCCCAATCCACAAGAAAGGCGATCCCACTTTCTGTGCCAATTACCGTGGGATAAACCTTCTTAATATCGCATATAAGGTCCTGTCGAGCGTTTTATGTGAAAAATTGAAACCAATTGTAAACGAACTGATCGGACCTTATCAGTGTGGCTTCAGACCTGGAAAGTCCACCATCGACCAGATTTTCACGCTACGACAAATCTTGGAGAAGACTCAAGAAAAACAAGTCGACACCCACCATCTTTTTGTCGACTACAAAGCCGCCTTCGACAGCCCAATAAGGAAGCACCTGTACTCCACCATGTCTGAATTTGGTATTCCTGCAAAACGAATACGACTTTGCAGGATGACACTGAGCAACACCAGCAGCGCAGTTAAAATCGGGAAGGACCTCTCCCCACCATTTATTACCAAACGAGGTTTCAGACAAGGTGATTCCTTATCGTGCGACTTTTTCAACCTAATGATGGAAAAGATCATCCGAGCTGCTGATCTGAGACGTAGTGGCACAATATTCTACAAGAGTGTTATGCTGCTTGCGTATGCTGATTACATAGACATCATTGGCCATAATACGCGCGAAGTCAGTGCAGCATTTTCCAGATTAGAAAGAGAGTCAAGTCGAATGGGTCTGGCAGTCAATGCATATAAGACGAAATACTTAGTGTGAACAAACAAACAGTCCCAGCGTCTTGGAACCCACGTTACAGTTGTCAATACCTCCTTCGAGGTTGTGAAGGACTTCGTTTATCTGGGATCCAGCATTAACTCAACCAACGACATCAGCATTGAAATCAAGCGAAGAATAACTCTTGCAAACAGGTGTTACTTTGGGCTCAGTAGGCAATTGAGAAGCAGAGCCCTCTCTCGATGAACGAAAATCACGCTCTTTAAATCGCTCATCATGCCCGTCCTACTTTACGCATCACAGACCTGGACGCTGAGCAGTTTAGATGTAAAGACTTTAGGAGCATTCGAGAGAAAGATTCTTCGTAAGATCTACGGACCAATCTGCGTCAATGGCGAGTACCGAATACGGTGGAATGATGAACTGTATGAGCTGTACGCTGACATCGACATAGTCAAGCGTATTAAAATCGAACGGCTTCGCTGGCTTGGTCATGTTCAGCGCATGAAAGACGATGCTCCAGTGAAGAAAACATTCGATTCGGTACCCAGCGGCGGTCAACGCAGAAGGAGGACGACCGCATCCTCGTTGGAAAGACCAAGTAGAGGACAACCTGACGAAGCTTGGAATTTCCAACTGGCGCCGGCAAGTGAAAGACAGAAATGACTGGCGCAAATTCTTAGATGAGGCCAAGACCGACATACGGTTGTTGTGCCAACTAAGTATGTAAGTAAGTAGTAGATAGTTTAAAATCATTTATTAAGCTTTTTAGGTTAGGTTAGAACAATTGCTCTAACGAATTTGTTTCCAAAGAAACAACAACAAAAACATTTTGAATATGAAAAGGAAAATATCACTAGCTGATTTTATTGCAATTTCGGCCCTGCTACAGGCTTCATCAGCAATCTTTGTGATGCCACCACCTGGGATCGAACCCGGGCGTGGAACGCTGTGCTAGCGCATTAGCGCACTGCACTACAGGTTCTAATCGCACTGCGATTGGATTTCAGTGTCAATTTCATAGTTTTTCTCAGTTTTCTCCCTGAAATACTTTTTTCGTTGCTGTTCTTTTTGCTTACTTTAGTTCTTCTTTTTTTTAGCAGAAATAAACAAATTAATAAAGTTTTTAAGAAAAAAATTTTTAAAATCACGTAATTAAATTTTCCATATTTTAAAATTAAAAAATTATTTGTTTAACAAGCTATTATTTGTCCAAATCGGAAATGAAAAAACTACAGCACATTTTGTCGAGCAAAAACAATATAGTTTTATCGAAAATATTAAACATGAAGGTAATTAATTTTGTCTTAATTTTTGCAAAATTTTGAATAATGCATTAAGCATAAAAGTATTTTTCCATCAAAATCTGTTGAAAAATAGGGAAACTGCAGTATTTTTATTGCTTCTTTTTGAAATATGTTTTACTTGAAAAAAAATGAGATTGTGACGACAACATTTGTATTCAAAAATTAATTTCTCAAAAGTTATTGGTGCTCAAATTTTACCTCATAATATTTAAAATTTAAGTAATCCTTTTACCTGTGAAAGTTAAAAACTTTTTCTTATAAGATTTTTTATTCCAACGACTTTCTTTCTATTGCTTAGGAACAGAAAAATCTATCAAGTTATAATGTTGGACTCTATATTGTTGAAAATTAAATTGAACGTTGTTAACGATTCGGCAGAACGAGCACATGGCAGATTTAATTAGTTTTAATGAAAAACAATAAATATGGAAAACTGTATCAGAAAAATGTTTTGTAGTTTTCCCATTTCTTAACCGATTTAAAAAAAATCTTGTTGAACAGATAATTTTATATATAATTCGTTTATATATTACACCGTACGACAGCACTTTGCACCCACACGAAGTAAACCATATTTATTTCACACATACATACACATATGCACATATAAACACAGAAGATAAAGAAAAGATAAACTCCATTCTCACTTTTTCTCTAGAAGGTCAGCATTTTTTTAAAAGGAGCTTCACGTTACAAAAAGTAGTTGCTTAAAACAATTTATTCAATTACTTAAAATCTTCAAAACACAACAATATGGGTAACAAATGAAAGAAGACAATCTCTTCTATCAAAACGAAAACAAAAAATATATTTTAAAAGCTTTTATTAGGTTTGGTATTAAGAGTATGGAATTTTTCACTTCAAAAAACTTGAAAATTATTTCCATAAATTTCAGATAAAATATCAGTCAGTTAAACTTATCTACATATTTGTATTTCTGATAAAAGAGAATGTTCTCTTTCATTTGATACTTTTTGTAACTTGAAGGTCCTTAAAAAAAATCCTGACCTTCTCGAGAAAAAGTGAGAACGCAGTTTTACTAACCTTTGCCTCTAGTTTCACGTGTATATGGTTTACTTCGTGTGTCCTATAATTGTTGCACGGTGTTTTAGGATTGAAGAACTTAATACCGACATTTTTTTAAGTTTTTGCAAGAAAAGAAATGTTTTAATTTGTTTGGTTGTTTTCGCTCGTCAAAAAAATTTATAATTTTCAAATTATGTAACCAATTTCGGCGAATGATAGATAGCTCGTTAAAAAGTTTATTCAATGCTCTGTATGATAATGCATTAGGTTGGCTAAAAAAATGTTTATTACACTCAAAAAATTTATTAGTAAAATTTCTACGAATGATATTAGTAAACAAAATATTCGTATATTCTAAAAATATTCGTATAATATACAAAGTATTTTTATTCTGATATCTTTACGAATTCATTCGTAAACTTTTTCTAATACCTGATGTAGTGTCTACGAAATTATTTGATTTATATACTAATGATATTCATAAACAAAAATAAATAAATTCTTATTAGTGCAGTGTACGAATGATTGTGTACATATAAAAAATAATATTCGTAAATTTCTCTTACGAATAACTTCGTAATTTCTTTCATAACATTCATAGTATTTACTAATGCTTTCGTACTATTTACGAATGAAAAATAATATTAGTAGAAACAATTCATTCGTAGGCTGCCCGTACGAATTATTAGTAGAGTTTAAAAAATTGAAAACCGAAATCGTTCAGCCTTGTTTGTTGAACATCTACCGAACATAAGGAAATGTATGATTGTAAAGTGACTGTAGCCTAGTGGTAGAGTGAGTAAACTAAAGAGCCGAGGCTCAAACCCCAGCTCAGACATAATTTTTTTTACTGGTTTGTCGAACAACTAAAGAATATAATTAACGGTATCATTGTAAAGTGGCTGTAGCCTACTGGTGAAGTGCGTGGCCCGTAAACTAAGCCGAGGTTCAAACCCTAGCTCAGAAAGAATATTTTTTTTCGTTATAAGATATTATGATCATTCGTAAATATTGCAAATGTATTCGTACAATATACATTTAATTTTTTAAGAATTCGAATAAAATATTCGTAATATGTAATAATATACTTCAATTCTACGAATCCTATTCGTGGCTGTAAACTACGAATAAAATTCGTAGAAGGGACGCAGTTATTAGTAATATTTACATACAAATATTTTATGATAATTTTAATATTGTGAGTGTATGATAATTTTAATTATTGAAAAAAAAAAAATCTTGTTTTACATATAATACATATAAATGTTGTGGACCAACTTTGGGGGCTAGGCGCCTTGCCTTCCCGTTACCCGATTCTTAATATTTTTTGCAGAACATTCCCCCAAAAGAACATTTCTAGGGGAAGTTATACTTTATGGCTTGAAGTTGAAAAAAAAAGGAACACCCTAGGGCCTAGGGTACACATTATAGCTCATGAATGTCAATCAGGTTGGTCTTCTCGCACTCTGCTGAATGGCCAGAATATAATTCATGCCGCCTTTATTTCACTTCATTCGCTTGCAAACTTCGTGCTTTTAGCTTAGTATGCTGTAGGAACGAAAATGTTTGGGCATATAACTCTACTCGCGAAATTTTGGTGTGGAGTCAAAATTTTTGTGTGGAGAAAAAGCACTTGCTGTTCTGGTTGACAGATTCATATTTTTATTGCTGCAATTTTATATCCTATAAGAGATAAGACTACACATTAATAAAATATATATATGCGACAATAAATTTGTTAAATAACAAATTGAATTCTTAAACATACTTACTGCTTATTTTTTATTGTTGAATGGCAAATTTCCGCGCCAATTAAATGTACGGGCATATAATCGACAGCAAAATTTTGATATTTCAACTCTCCACTCATGAATGGAAATTTGGCAACATAGCAACAATTTTTGCTTCTACAGCGTACTAGCTGGCCTGTTCGTTGTCAAAAACCTCAATGCATTTCTTATGGAAAATTTTTTTCGTTCCTACAGCATACTAAGCTTTAAGCATGAAAAAGTTTGAAATGAGATTTTCTTTGGTTAACCCTTTGCGTGTACATTAGGGCGGGGCGATTATATACGAGAAAAAAGTACCCTTGCATCGAATTGACTCAGTGGGGCATCGATAGATATGATTTATACATTAACGATACAAAATTTTGAATGGATAAGACTTCATCTTTCTGCTCCGGTTTTTACCCAAAAACAGGAAATTTTTTAAAAAGATTTTTTTTTAAAACTTCTTATGAATGGAATAGATAAATATTGGAGCGATGATTAATATGAACTTTCATCACGATATGATTTCATTCTACAGCTGCAGAAGTTTCTTTAAAATAATTGATTTCCAAAAATTATTTTTATTGCAATATAAATGAGCAGAATGAATAAATATAAATTAGAAAATCACCTATACAAAATTTTCTCTCGATATTACAACATCTTCCTACTCAAAAATGTCCTTAAATATCACGGTGTTAAAAAAATTTCTTTTTTGTCCATTTGTAGTCGATTTCAGTAGATTTTTAAACGCCGATTCCGAATCTGCTACCAGCATTTTTTCATCATTGTTTGATCTTAACATATGTATTGACTAAGAAAAAATATTCTTAGGCTTATTTGAGTAATTATTAAAAAAGGATGGATAATGGTAAAATCCTTCAATTAGCCTTGAATGATAAAGTAAGCCCTTATCAATAACTTCGAGTTGTTCAAATAGAATGTAAACAAATTTTGAGAGTCCAGCTTTTATGGGAAATTATAGAAAATGATGATTAAAAATGTTCGGCTTGAATGAACCACACACAAAAATTAGTATGTTATTATATTATACCTATAATTATTGTAAAGATCCTTATCAGCCTATAAAAATTAAATAACTGGCCAGCTGGTTTATTATGAAAATTTTGCGTTACCTGTAAAAATTCGCAATACCTAATGTAAATTTTGTTATTATTGCATTTGCATTTAGTGCAATCTCAAGATTAAACTCTGTTTAATCATTTTCATTTCATTAAACTCTTTTAGTCCTGAAAGAGGGACAAACAAACAAATATGCAATTTTAATTTTTTTTATATTAGCAAAAATTAGCAATGTTATGTGTTTTCATAAAAGCTAGACTCGCACAATTTTAATGTTTCTGGAAATAGCATACGAGTATGCTGTCAAACACTGTAAGATTAGAAACTACCCTGCAGGACCAAACGTAACTAGTTAAAAAAGTAAAGTAACTTTAGTGTAGTTATTCACGGAGTAGCTTTCATTTTGTTGAAAAGCCATCGAAAAGTAGTGAGTTGAGTGGCCACGGACTAGAATTTCAGGGTTTTAGTAACGAGCAAAGCAAAAGTCTCAGCGTTGCATCAATTTGTTTCTCCATGGCCAGGGTTGTGATTTGCTAAAAAAAAGACACGATAGTATCGGAAGTGTAGACGTAGATTTCCTTTTTATACAGAATAAATGGAAAAATGTTTTGGAAATATTTGTAAAGCACCTATTTCACATTGGAGAGTAATATCTTTTCAACTGGTTTCATATAGCCGGATAAAAATCAATCAGACTAACCAAAAAATTTTGTAATGTTGACTTGAAATTTAGTAGCAACTTTTCTCACATTATTTTCGTAATTTTATTAAAAAAGAAGGTCACACTAAATTTTGAGTCGACTTTACAATATTTTTTGGTATGGTTAAATATTTTCTATTTGCACTAGAAGCTAGTTTATAAAAAAACATTAGAAATGTAGTCGTTTTACTTCTCACTAAAAAGTAGAATGAAAGTAACCAGATATAAGCTCATTTTCTATAGATTAACTACTAATTGGTTTCAAAAGGACCATATATAAACTAGTCAATCTGTCATATCGTAGGTAGTGTGTACTGGTGATTTTGCGGCCATTTCATATAGAAAATCACTAGTTATTTTCGAAGAAAATAGTTGACTATTCAAGCACTTGTGGTTTGTTTTGAAAGTAGTTTGTAATCACCTTAAAGTTGTTTGAGAGTCCTGCAGGGTATGATCAACTCTATCTTTCAAGTCTGCTGAGAAGGTTTGACCACAATCCATTAATTTTTAATGATCACATAATAATGCCTTAAAAACTCGTATTTCATTCATTCAATAGATTATATCCTAAGATATAATAAAGATATATAATAAATTGTTGCCAGATTTGGAATCAGCAATTATAATTGTATTGAAATTGACTAAAATATTGAAAAAAAAAATAAAATATACTTGCATGCCGTGTTGTTTGAGGATATTTTGGAAAAATAAGATATTATTATATCGAGATCAAATTTTGAATATGCACTTTTCTACTCTATAATCATTGATCCTTATCATGTTTGCTGCAATATAAATAGTTTTTAAAATTATGTTATTTTCAAGGACACTCTGTAGTAGGCATTTGGGGTCAGATCGTAATGAAATTGTGTATGTGCTTAGTTTATCCTATTATCAGCTGATTAGGTCTTTATTCTTAACATTTTTTATGATTTTAAAAAATATGCCATTTTTAAGAACATTCTGGAATAAGAAGATGACGTTATACTTACTTACTTACTTAGTTGGCGCTACAACCGTATGTCGGTCTTGGCCTCATCTAAGAATTTGCGCCAGCCATTTCTGCCTTTCGCTTGCTGGCGCCAGTTGGAAACTCCAAGCTTCGTCAGGTTTTCCTCTACTTGGTCTTTCCAACGAAGATGCGGTCGTCCCCTTCTGCGTTGACCGCCGATGACCGAAGATGACGTTATATCGGATAAAAATTTCATATAATCAATATTTGGGTTAGTACCTATAACTTTATCTAAAAATTTTTGCAATATAAATTTTTTTTTTAAATTTATGTCATTATTGAGGATATCTTAGAGCAAGAAGATGTTATCAGAACAGGACGAAATTTTATGTACTTCCATTTCATGTTTGTACTAACCGAACCATTTTTTTAAGATTTTTCATTCCATTAGTTTTTAAAAAATGTTCTGATTTTAAGGAAAAACCGGAGCAGGAAGATGCAATCAGATCGAAATGAAATTTTGAAGTTTACATGTTTGTTAATGCACCTGTCGAATGTGCCCTGAGCCAAATCGTATGCTATGTACTTTTGAAATTCGCTCCGGTCTAGTGTATATATTGTATATTAGGAGTTACAGGTTTAGTTGGTATTTCATAACTTTGATCCCTAGTTATAAATCACTAGTTATTTTCGAAGAAAATACTTGACTATTCAAGCACTTGTGGTTTGTTTTGAAAGTAGTTTGTAATCACCTTAAAGTTGTTTGAGAGTCCTGCAGGGTATGATCAACTCTGTCTTTCAAGTCTGCTTAGAAGGTTTGACCACAATCCATTAATTTTTAATGATCACATAATAATGCCTTAAAAACTCGTATTTCATTCATTCAATAGCTTATATCCTAAGATATAATAAAGATATATAATAAATTGTTGCCAGATTCGGAATCAGCAATTATAATTGTATTGAAATTGACCAAAATATTGAAAAAAAAAAAAATAAAATGTACTTGCATGCCGTGTTGTTTAAGGATATTTTGGAAAAGTAAGATATTATTATATCGAGATCAAATTTTGAATATGCACTTTTCTACTCTATAATCATTGATCCTTATCATGTTTGCTGCAATATAAATAGTTTTTAAAATTATGTTATTTTCAAGGACACTCTGTAGTAGGCATTTGGGGTCAGATCGTAATGAAATTGTGTATGTGCTTAGTTTATCCTATTATCAGCTGATTAGGTCTTTATTCTTAACATTTTTTATGATTTTAAAAAATATGCCATTTTTAAGAACCTTCTGCAATAAGAAGATGACGTTATACTTACTTACTTACTTACTTAGTTGCCGCTACAACCGTATGTCGGTCTTGGCCTCATCTAAGAATTTGCGCCAGCCATTTCTGTCTTTCGCTTGCTGGCACCAGTTGGAAACTCCAAGCTTCGTCAGGTTGTCCTCTACTTGGTCTTTCCAACGAAGATGCGGTCGTCCTCTTCTGCGTTGACCGCCGATGACCGAAGATGACGTTATATCGGATAAAAATTTCATATAATCAATATTTGGATTAGTACCTATAACTTTATCTAAAAATTTTTGCAATATAAATGTTTTTTTTAAAATTTATGTCATTATTAAGGATATCTTAGAGCAGGAAGATGTTATCAGAGCAGGACTAAATTTTGTGTACTTCCATTTCATGTTTGTACTAACCGAACCATTTTTTTAAGATTTTTCATTCCATTAGTTTTTAAAAAATGTTCTGATTTTAAGGAAAAACCGGAGCAGGAAGATGCAATCAGATCGAAATGAAATTTTGCAGTTTACATGTTTTTTATAATACCTGTCGAATGTGCCCTGAGCCAAATCGATGCTATGCACTTTTGAAATTCGCTCCGGCCTAGTGTATATATTGTATATTAGGAGTTACAGGTTTAATTGGTATTTCATAACTTTGATCCCAATTATTGTTTCTAACAGAAAGACTAACACACGGAATACTTATTTTAATACCTGTATTTCGAGAGTACTAGGGTTTTTTATTTTTAAAGATTCATTTATTGTTTTAAAGTCATTAAAAAGAATATAAAATAAAATATAAATATGTTGATATTAAAATCTGAGAAAATTTATCTTGGCTCTAGCCAAAACTGGGAAAATTATGGATTATCTCGTAACAATGCATCAGCAATAATAAAACAGGAAAAGACTAATTTCTATAATTCAAAACTAAATCCTAATTTGGACTCAAAACAGCTGTGGAAGAATATTAAAAGTCTGAGAGTATTTGGAAAGCAATCAGATGAATGTAATTTAGATCCTGATCTTCTCAATGCTTTTTTCTTGAGCACTCCAAGTACAAGTACCAGCTACGAAAACTCATCTTTGATACAAAGGAATTTTATTTTTCCTTCGTTTGCATTCACTCCTGTCGACGTAAACTTTGTTACGAAACGTATAATGCAGATAAAATTCAACGCTGTTGGAGTTGATGGGATGCCAATTAAATTTATTAAAGTTGTTCTTCCTTTTATAATTGGACCTTTGACCCACATTATTAATTGTAGTTTATCTAGCTCGTAGTACCCAAACATGTGGAAAACTGCCACAGTGACTCCGATACCTAAAACTGCTAACGCATCTGACTATAAAGAATACAGACCAATAAGAATACTGCCTGCATTAGGAAAGGTGCTCGAAAAGATCATGGCGCACCAAATTTCTCAATTTTTAAATGAAAACAAACTGCTATCGCCTTTTCAGCCAGGTTTTCGATCTGGACATAGCTGTTCGACAGCGATATTAAAAATTACTGACGATATCAGGAAAGCGTATGACCAAAATTTTATAACACTGCTGTGTCTTGTTGATTTTTCGAAAGCCTTTGATACTGTTAATCATACTTTGCTTTGTCAGAAACTAGCTATGTACTTTAATTTTAGTCATAATGCAACTAGTCTAATAAGACATTATTTAAACGGAAGAACACAAAGAGTTAAAGTAGGAAATAATTTTTCATCTTTCAAAACCATTAACACTGGTGTTCCACAGGGATCCATCTTAGGTCCTCTTTTATTTTCAATCTTTCTAAATGACATTTTTGAAGTAAGTAAATATGCTTCTATTCATGCATATGCTGATGACATTCAGCTGTACCTGTCTCGTCCTGTTGGCCTCTTAGAAGATTTAAGCTTCAAACTTAACTCAGACTTATTATTTATTAATAATTGGGCTGTAGCTAACTCGCTGGTAATAAACTCTTTAAAATCCAAAGTTATGGCAGTTGCTAGAAATTGCTCTAGCTTTGTAGACATTCCGCCATTATTTATTGGTTTTGACCAATTAGAAATTGTTGAAAAAACTAAAAATCTGGACTTTATAATGAACTCTAATCTAACTTGTACTGACCATATAAATAATAATGTAGGAAAATATATGGAACTCTTAGAAATTTACGACTCTCCTTTGCCTATGCCCCAATTGAAACTCGCCGCACACTTGTTGTGCAACTTATAATGCCACTTATATCTTTTTCTGAAACTGTTTTTGTCAACTTGACTCACAGTCACTACACAAACTTGCAGTAGCGTTTAACAGCGCAGCAAGATATGTCTATGTTGTACATCGGTATGATCACATTTCAGCGAAAAGTAAAGATATATTGGGATGTGATTTATTAGACTATCTTAAAATTCGTAAGCACATTTTTTTGCATCGACTAATATATATAAAACTTCCAGAATATCTTTATGATAAACTTAATTTTTTTCAGTCCGTGAGATGTATAAATTTTATTGTCCTTAGGCATAATTATCTTAATACAAGTAGGTACTTTTTTATTAGCATAATTAGAATTTGGAACTCCTGGCCAATTAATATTTTTTTTTAATTTTCGTTTTTAAATATTTCGTTTCTTGAATTAAATCTCTTTTTCTTCTTTTCTTTCCTATTTATAATTTATATTCTATTCTGATGTTCCGTTCTACTATTTCTTTCCCGTACCCTATCTTTTCTTAAATTTTAGTTTCTAAATTTTTTATTGATCACTTAATTCAGCTTTCATTTTATTTTATTTGATTTAAATTAACTATTAATTAATAATAATAATAATAATAATAATAATAATAATAATAATAATAATAATAATAATAATAATAATAATAATAATAATAATAATAATAATAATAATAATAATAATAATAATAATAATAATAATAATAATAATAATAATAATAATAATAATAATAATAATAATAATAATAATAATAATAATAATAATAATAATAATAATAATAATAATAATAATAATAATAATAATAATAATAATAATAATAATAATAATAATAATAATAATAATAATAATAATAATAATAATAATAATAATAATAATAATAATAATAATAATAATAATAATAATAATAATAATAATAATAATAATAATAATAATAATAATAATAATAATAATAATAATAATAATAATAATAATAATAATAATAATAATAATAATAATAATAATAATAATAATAATAATAATAATAATAATAATAATAATAATAATAATAATAATAATAATAATAATAATAATAATAATAATAATAATAATAATAATAATAATAATAATAATAATAATAATAATAATAATAATAATAATAATAATAATAATAATAATAATAATAATAATAATAATAATAATAATAATAATAATAATAATAATAATAATAATAATAATAATAATAATAATAATAATAATAATAATAATAATAATAATAATAATAATAATAATAATAATAATAATAATAATAATAATAATAATAATAATAATAATAATAATAATAATAATAATAATAATAATAATAATAATAATAATAATAATAATAATAATAATAATAATAATAATAATAATAATAATAATAATAATAATAATAATAATAATAATAATAATAATAATAATAATAATAATAATAATAATAATAATAATAATAATAATAATAATAATAATAATAATAATAATAATAATAATAATAATAATAATAATAATAATAATAATAATAATAATAATAATAATAATAATAATAATAATAATAATAATAATAATAATAATAATAATTCCG
This sequence comes from Dichetophora obliterata, assembly GCA_963920525.1. Lineage (NCBI taxonomy): Eukaryota > Metazoa > Arthropoda > Insecta > Diptera > Sciomyzidae > Dichetophora > Dichetophora obliterata. The sequence continues at coordinate 45,816,024 of OY986436.1, read as the reverse complement.
GAGTCAACTAGAGAACGGATAAAAGATGAGATCAGAACCTCTACGGTATCAGTAGCTGCAACCATAACAGAAACAACTCCTCAGGAAAATGCGCCATCGCAAAGAGATGGAGGTTACATCGAGACTAGCGTTAATATTCTTCATATCCAAGACAACCTAGCTTTAACCGAAAACACCACTGAACTGTCTCTTAAGACATCTGAAATCTTCTGGCAAGTTTTCTCCTTATATTATAAGTCCAACCCAGCTCTTAGACCATCGATAGCAAAAATTAGTACATCAAGAAAGGCATGTCAAATAATACAACATCTGAATATTATACCCAGTTTAATAGAAAATATTGATAATTTGGAAGATATGCACACTGTCATATATAGCGCCGCACAAACTACAACAACCATTCTGGGAAAAGGACCTTAACTTCACCCTCAGTTGTTCAGAAGAAAGGTTACAACACCAAAACTGTGGTTAAAAAGGCTAGAAAACGACATTACAAATTTAAGAAGTCAAATTACATCCATCACTGAACACTTGAAAGGTAACAAGTCCAGAAGGCTTAAAAGCAAAGTCAATAAAATATGCCAACAATTCCCAAATCACTCAAGGTACGAAAGCAATGATCAGATACCTGTAAGAGTTTTAGACACCCTAAAACAAAAACTATCTGTAATTAAAAGTAGAAGGCAGAAGTATCTCCTCTCGGAGAAAAGAAAAATAAATAATTGTCGATTTATCAAAAATGAGAAGTACTTCTATAGAGGACTGAAAGAATATCGATTTGATAATGTAAGCCAGAATCAAGATCTCCCATCAGTTGAAAGTGTGGAAGAATATTGGGCATCCATATGGTCAAAACCTGTTTATCATAACCCCGATAGCCAATGGATTAAAGAGGAAAACGAAAATATGTCAACATTGGAACCAATGATGAATCAGTACATAACATCAGATAACTTGAAAACTGTGCTGGATAGAGCTCAAAACTGGAAAGCTCCTGGTGAGGATAAAATACAAAACTTCTGGTATAAGAGATTAACGTCAACACACCTAAAATTAATTGAATTATTCAACGGCTGCATCAGCAGTCCCAACTCCTTACCATCATTCTTAACCAAGGGTGTTACGTACTTGCTACCGAAGTCAATGTATTTTAATAGAGACCCATCTAAGGGCAGACCAATCACATGTCTCTCCACGATGTATAAAATACTTACTTCTTGTATAAACAATAATATTTACATGACAGAACAGAACATCATCTCCGAAGAGCAAAAAGGGTGTATAAGAGGGGCAAGAGGGTGCAAAGAACAACTTACAATCGATCAGATCATACTTGAGCAAGCCACAAAAGGAAAACGAAACCTACATGCAGGATATATTGACTATCAAAAGGCCTTTGACAGCATTCCACATTCATGGCTGATAGAAGTTCTAGTTACCTATAAAATCCACCCAACATTGATTGATTTTCTAAGAGTAACAATGGGAAGCTGGAGAACGACAATAGAACTAAAAGACAGCACAATACATCAAAAAACAGGCGTAATACCTATCAGACGAGGCATTTTTCAAGGAGATTGCTTAAGTGCCTTATGGTTTTGCATATCGCTGAACCCTTTAAGTAACCTCCTGAACAGATCCGGGTGTGGATTTAAAATAACAAATAATGGAGAAGTCACACACAAGATCAATCACCTATTATATATGGACGACCTTAAACTATATGCTTCAACCAAAGCACACCTTAATCATCTACTAACCATCACGAAATATTTCAGCGACGACATTCAAATGTGCTTCGGTGTTGAGAAATGCAAGACAATAGCGATCACTAGAGGAAAACTAACACCACTTGGCGATCCGGAGCTGTTCGAAATTGGAGAGATGAATCAGAACGACATCTATAAGTACCTTGGAGTGATGCAAAGTAGAAGAGTTGAGCAACGAAAAGTGAAACAGAAATTAACAAACGAAGAGTTTGGAAGAATATACAAACTAGCTAAGTCCCACCTGAATGGAAAGAATCTTATGAAAGCCATAAACACCTACGCCATACCTGTGTTAACATATAGCTTTGGAGTCATTCAATGGACTGTAACAGAACTCAACACCATCCAGAGAAAGATAAGAACCACTCTCACAAAATATAAAATACATCATCCTAAATCCTGTGTAGAAAGAATGACACTTCCGAGAAAACTAGGAGGAAGAGGACTGATCGACCTTCAACTACTACATGAGAACCAAATCACATCGCTCCGCAGATACTTCCATGGGAAAGTGAACGACTCAAGTCTAATAAGAGCTATGACACTGGTTGATAAAGTTTACACACCTTTGAAACTGCAAATATCTGAGCTCGAAGCAAACGCCAAAACTAATTCCCAAAAGTTGCAGGACTGGGCTGCAAAACCCCTGCATGGAAAATTCTTTCACATGTTATCCAATCAAAACGTTGACCAAAAAATGTCAAACAAATGGCTAACAAATGGAAGTATCTACTCCGAAACCGAAGGTTTAATGTTTGCAATCCAAGATGAGCTGTTACCAACTAGAAACTATATGAAATGTATCGTCAAGCAACCAGACGCCCATGAAGACACCTGTAGAAGATGTGGCATGCGTGGTGAAACCATTGACCACATAATATCAGCATGTCCAACACTGGCCCAAAGCGACTATCTGAAACGCCATAACAACGTCGCTAAAATAATACATATTGAGCTATTGAAAAACAACAATATAATCCCAGAAGAATCGAGGTATTATCTGTATGAACCAAGCCCAGTCATCGAAACAGATTGCCTAAAAATATACTTCGATAGAACGATATACACAATGCACCGAAGAGAACACAATAGACCAGATATCACAATAGTAAACAAAACAACAAAAGAAGGATACCTAATAGATATAGCAGTGCCACTCAGTAGAAACATAGAAAAAACATACATGGAAAAGATAAACAAATACGCTGAACTTGCAAAGGAAATCAAAGCACAATGGGAGCCTTAAATCGATGCAGATAGTACCAATCATCATTTCCAGTGTAGGAATTATTCACAAAAATTTAGCGACAAGCGTAAACACTTTAGGACTAAAACATACAATTATAGAAAATATACAAAAAGCTGTGATAATCGATACTTGTCATGTAACTAGGAAATTTTTGCAATGAATTTGTAAAATAACTTTAATGTATTATAATTTTACTTAGACTTAAGGTCTCTAAAATTGTACTTTTGTAACCATTTAATGAGAAATAAAGGAATAATAATAATAATAATAATAATAATTTAAATTCCGCTTTAGTAGTTTGCACTGAATAGTTTTTTCTTTTCACGATTATAGCTCGGAAAAGGATAGGTTGGCAAGTTTGTTAAAACATCGCTAGAAAGGTATTTTTATTGCCTTCCAAATGAGCTCTTAAAAAAAGTTTTCCATTAGTTAGGTTTTCTGCTACAAGCAATAATTTTAATCAAAGTCACTTGGGGGTATGAACAGTGTAAAACTTTCCAAAAGTCAATTTATTTTTGTTTTCATAAATTATTATTTTACACATCAAAGAATATGCATCTGAAGTTTCAAGTAAAAATTAGAACTCAAAGTATTTCAAAAGAGTGCGAAATGCTGTCAAGCTATCAGAGCGCTCTTATCTCTTCCAAAATTTTTAACACCGTTTATTCAAAATTACTTTTTTTCGACCTTAAGAATATAACTAAGACAGTTTTCGTTCGATCGATTTGATTCAAAATAGATTTTGTAGAGACAACATACTTCTTCAGCGGGACATAGCAGTTTATTCTTATATAATTTTGTTGTTATTAACCCTTTCAATCTCTAAGCTTAACTAAGAACAAAATAATTTTTTTAGGTAATATGCCTAACACTTAGGTTCTAAAATGATGAAAAAAACATACCTTTGCTTTTTACCTGCGCTGCTTACGTTTTGCAAACTTGTACAAAGAAAAAATTGTTTTGCTCCTGCTCGGCACAAACTTTTTTAATCCCTTGAAGCTTTTGCATCACTTTTAGATCTTTATTTTTGAAACCCTCTTAATATTTTTATCTTAAAAGCCATGAAAAGATAAAAAAAAAAATAAGATTAATTTGCGTCCGGTTGATTTTTTCTAATAAAATAGGCCAAAATCGAAAATTCAACTGACTTTAATGTCACATCTCTCTCTAAATTTATTTTTTTCATGTTCGTTTATCTTTTTTTGATTTGTATTATTCTTTCAGAAAATAACCTTCTGACTGACGTGTCCAATATATTGGGTAAATCCACTGAAAGGGGTAACAATTTTCTATTGAAAAATTCGCGAAAATTTTTGAATTTTTTTTTCTAATGTTTGCCATATTTTTAACGATATTTATAAAATTTCCTCCGTCCGTTTTTGCAGTTTCCATCTTTTTCATTTTTTGTCCTCAGATGATCCATTTGAACGATTTGCTATCAACGCCACTGAGGCCAGATTCAACATTTTTTTAAGTACTTATTAATGTACTAAAGATGTGTACAAAGATTGATATGAATCCATCAAACCGATTTCTTTTATAAAATACACAAAAAATATATCTAAGATTCTGACGTTTGCACTGTTCATACCACTTAAATACCAATTAATCCTGTAACTCCTAAGAGTGTCCTACCATACGATTTTTTTCAACTCGGCCACCCCTTTCACCTCTGTAAATTTTCTAACTTCCACTCAAGCCACTCTGTACATCAAAAAGATATACCTTAATATTTCTTTACAATACCTCGAGTAAAGAAAGTTTTCAATGTTGCCAATCTTTGCCAATATAAAACTTTCTGCTCAACCAAGTTTTCTTTTGCTTATATGAACTTTTGTATTATTCCCAATCTGCTCGTCCTCAATCATTCAATTATAGCTGAACTCTTTTAAGTGCGCAATCCATCAATTTAAAAATATTTTCCAATTTTAAGTCATTCGAAACTGCTTTTAGGCGCAATTGATACGAGAAGAAATCGCAGTACGTAAGAATTTTTAAATTGCATCACGTGATGGAATGGCTTAAATTATAGCAAGAATTTATCTTTCGCGTGCTGCTGTTTGTTGTTGCATATTTTGTGCAGCATGTTGCACGAAAGCAAAGCGAAGCGTGCGCTAGCTAATACATCAGCTTCAACTGTTGCCATACTTTTTCAATGTCACGTGACAGGCGGAAGCAGGCAAAGATTGAGTGTTGCTCATTTCTTTAAAAAGCAGCAGACAGTGGAACTTTAAGTTTGTGTTTGTGTGGATGTATCTGAGTGTGTGTGGCTATGTGGGAGCTAAAACAAACTCGAGTTCGCGCTAGAAACATACACAAAAATATAGCACAGCAACTAAACGCCATAAATTTTCAACACACGCGACAAGCGCCATTTTTTTCTCTATTTGCGATATTGCTTTTATCTTTTTTCTTTGCGATTTCTATTGTTTTTTGGCAAAATTTTTTTAAAAAATGACAACAAAAAATTTTAACAACAAGCTGCTGCTGCTGGTGCTTCTGTCAAAGTTTGAAGAATGGTTTACGTGGCAAAGATTTATAATTCTACCAATTGCTGCTACGCGCTCATAACGTTTTTGGTATTTGAAGTTGTTGTTTTTATAGCAACTTCTGTTATTGACAATTTTTAAGCTTTTGAATTGCTTTTACAAACTTTTGCACAGAAAAATGAATTTGTTTTTCGTCAACCACAACTTTAAAAACATCGAACTTTAAAACAAAACTCAATAACAGACTTGGCAACCCTCTAAGGCCAAAGCATCAATGATGTACGACAGTTGACAGCAATCAACAATATCATTTGATAGAACACTAAAAAGAAAAAAAGACCACGCCAGCAGCAGCTGCCGCAATCAAAGCAGAAGCTAAATAAAAAAAATATAACAACAAAAAATGTAATTAACTCACTTGTTTGTGCTGCCCTTTCCTTGCTAGGTCCTTAAGAGCAATCATATCAGTAGAGGACAAGCTTTAACGTTTAATTAAAAATGCTTAGGAAGCATTTCGAAAGATTTTGCTACTGGATTTGAAAGATTACAAAATACAATTCATCAGACTTTGAAATGTCAAAGTTTGATATATTATGTATTGACCGAATTGTCACGTGAACATTGGTGATTAAACGGATTCAGAAAGGAAACATACAAAATGGATAATAACTGAGACGTTTAGAATTTGATGCAGTGAAACTAGTCTTAAGGTGATGAAGAAATTTTAGCTTTCCACAAAAGAAAATTTTATTAATAAGAGTGAAAATATATATGAGGGTCATTCTTCATAATATTTACTCCCCAAACAGGGATTGGCCGAAAATATTTTTATTCTACTTTTAATGCAATAGAATAAGAGACAAGTTTTTTTTATTCCAATATAAAATGCGAGATTTCCAACATGGAGAAAACTGTTTTCTAAATTTGTATTGTGGTTAAACAAAACTCCAGCTTTAATTTTAGGCACTTCAAAATTATGCTGGATTTCAGAAAAAACTAATCAAAATTTGCTATTCCAGTTTTGCTTGAAGGTCATCAACGTTTTGCTAAGTTATTACAAACTGCAAAAGCAAATTTCTACTTAACTCAAGCAAATATTATAAATATTAAGTTACTAGCTGATATACCCGGTGTTACTCGAGAGTCACTTATATAAACATTTTAACATACACTTCTCGATTAAATGTTTTTTAAAATCGGGAATAATGAAAACATGTTGAATTTTATTTGAATTTTATTTTATTTAATTTTATTTTATTTAATTTTATTTATCTACCGTTAGAAAGGTAATTGAACGAACATTAATCCAAAAAAGTTTAGGAAAATTTTTGTTGTTGGTGGTTCCATCTCTTGCGGTGAGCTACTTGAATTCAAAGAAGGCGTACGAAGAACATATTTTAAAAATTAAAAAGAATTAAAAGTAAAGTTTATATTTACTTAATCTTAAAGCAAGCACAATTACCTTTTCAACAAAATACAAATTATGGTGGGACTCAATGCGTCCTTGTGATATGGACATTTCAACGTCTAAACAAAGATTAATATTAAAAAACATATTGAACTTTTTAACAAAAAAAAATTTAATGAAATATATTAAAAACAGCGGAGTTATTGGCATTAAAAGTAAAAACTTTGATTTTCATATAATTTTTTTCTCATTATTAGCTATCAATGTTTTATGAAAATTCGTTGTGCTAAAAATGATTGTACCTACTAAAATTTCTATTAGCTGCGTTTTTTCATTGGAGATCAGGATCATATAATCGCATTTGCAAGCAAAGCAAAAACAACAAAAAGTCCAGCAACTGAGCTAGACATTTAAATTGATCCAATTCTATGTTTTTAAGTGTTAATGACGCTAGATGACGCTGCGACTGAAAAAACTGGCAGTACTGCATTATTTTACTTTTTAAAAGTTTGGTAGCAATAGCATTTTCGCAAAATATTTCGCAAAACTTATCTGCTGGCTGTATAATAACATTAGATATTCTTCTAGAAGCATAAAATAGCGCCACCTGTCTGTAATCCCAAACGTGTGGGGTTAAATTTGAAGAAGGCAAAAAATAAGTAGATCACTATAAAGAAGATTTTATATAATCCAAAATAATCGTAACTACTTTAGACACACAACTGCATTCTCAGAGATAAATGGGGACGTTCAAACTGTATAGAGAATTCTAACACAAAACTAATTTTTTTTATTAATAGTCTGGTATGAAAAAATAGATTTTAAGCCATAACTTTTGATTGGAAAGAGATATTGGGGTAATTTTTTCAGAGAAATTATTTTTGAGACTTGACTTTTTTGTAAAAAATATAAAAACAACATTTTGGAAAAAATAAATTTCGCAAAAAAAATCAAAGGGGGGGGGGGTACTTTGTTGTTTTGATGACAAAAACAGTAAAATAATTTTTGCGCTTAGCTGGAAGAATTTTTGCAAATAAATGCTATGTCATATGAAAGGTAGTCAGATTTGCTGTTTTTAATTGATTTCATTTTTACAACAACAACAATTTTTGAGTCATTTTTTGAGTAAAAAGACAATATTTTGGATCTTTTTTGGCATACTCATGAAACATATATACACTGACTTAATGGTACAGTTCAACCTATTTTTGTGAAGTGATTTTATTGAACTTTTGAACAAAAAAAATTTGAATAAAATATATTAATGGACAGCGGAGATATTTGCATCGAAAAACCAAACTTTGATTTTCATGTCGTTTTTTTCTCATTCTTAGGTAACGATGTTTTATGAAAAAGTCGATGTACTGAAAATTTCTCCAATTTTAAAGATATGTGAGTGTTTTTGATGTCAAAATAACAAAAAATTTTTAAAATTATATATACAAAAATCTCCGATACTAAAAAGTTTTATAATAAAAAAATTACCGTTAGTTGAAAAATTTCAGAGGGGGCGTAGCAAAAACTAAGTATGTAACATTTTAAGTTGGGATAAACTTAATATGTGTACCTAGTTTGAGCAAAATCCGTTGAGCCGTTTAGATTTGTATAAAGGCCAAACAAACAAACAAACAAACAGAAAATGAGTTTTATTACTATAGATTATAAATTGGAATAGCAAACTTTGATTAGTTTTTGCTGAAATCTAGCATGTATTTGAAGTGAAATAATTATTAGCATTAAATTAAATTGAAAAATTACCACCATCTGGAGATTTGAACCTGGGCCGCGTGAGTGTAAGTGCGTGGGCTTATCCTTTCGACCATCACAGTTGTAAACCAATCGTCGCCTAATTTTGTTCATTAAGAATAAACGTTTGCTAGTGTGTTTAGCAGAAATTTGCTTGAATTAAGAAAAAAAATTGCTATTTGAGTTTATAATAACTTAGCAAATATTTGCTTGAATTAAGGAAAAATTTGCTGTTGCAATTATAATGATTTTGCAAAATTTTGCTTGAATTAAATAACAATTTTGGTTTTTCCAAAATACATGAGAAGTGATTTCAATTTAGCAATCTTTTTCTAAAATCACACCGTGATTGAACAAATTTTTGCTGATTTGCTTTTAAGCAAAACATTTGCTTGATTCAAGCAAAATAATTACCTCCGTGAAGTTAAAAATTCTCAACTTCTAAAAAATTTTAGCATTTTCAGTATATTTTTTGCAAACTTTATTTTAGAAAAAAGTTACACCCTGTAGAATAAGTAAACAACCATTTATACTTTGCATGTTATAATCAGGGACGTAGCCAGGGGTGACAGGGGGCAACTACCCTCCCCTAAATCTGGAATTTTTTATTTTATCGGTAGCTTTTTAAGTAGTTTCTATTTTTAATTCTCTTTTAAAAGTTTTACCTTTTTATTTGAAATTAGAGCTGGATAAGTAAAAAAAAAAATCTTTATTTTACAGCAAAATTGTCTAATTTTATCCAAACCGGTTAATATGGGTCTTATATTTTTTGAAAATGTATACTGTTCAAACGGAAAGTTAAAAACTTATGTATTTACATGGCGTAGATAATACGAACATTAGTCCGTATCGAAAAATGTAGATCTTATTCTAAGAGGTCTCAAAAGCTGCTTAGGACGGTCAAGACCTCCAAAAAAAATGTTAGGAAAAAATAAGGATGTCTTCCTCTCCTGCAAGGACAAAGTTGTTTTTTAAGAAAAACTGTAAAAAGTCACGATCTCAAATTGCTTTGATTTTTGTATGAAAAACTACATATGTCTTAAAGTATAAGTAAAAACGGACTTTAACTATCAATATCCTGACAAACACGATGCCTTTCTCGATTTTCACCTTAAACATCCTGTGTGAAGGATATTTGAATCTAAAGGTAAACTCGAGGTAGCACATAACTTTTGATTGCAATCTGATTGTCTAAATTTTAGTGATTTTGATTATAGTGTTGACATTTTTCTTAAATTTGGCGAGTTAATAACACAAGTTTACAGTCCAAAAATGACCAAGACTTCTTGTGAAATTTCTATTCCTTATGCTTCCTTAAGCTGAAAAAAAAAATAAAAAAAATTATCTATGCATAGGTTTCTGAGATATCGACCAAAGAATTTTTTTGCTTTTTTCGAAAAAGGTGATTCTGTTTGAATTAACAGATTTGACCAAAATTACAATTACAATTTGACAAAAAAAAACTCATATGAAGAGGATTTATGAAGCTATGAATTATTATTTACAAAATTTATTATTTTTTCGTGAAAATTTGTTGTCGGAAACTTATTTAATCACCTGAAAAGTAAAGAATTTGGCACCTGACCACAACATTTTTATTTTTTTTTTTTTGTACAGCATAAGCTTTTGCAAAACTTTTAAGTCTAAAATAAACAAAATCTATGGACTAGTAAAAAACTACAGACATTAAAGTGAGATCACTCACATTTAATTTTCTTTCAAACTTATCATTTATCTGCTTCTAATGAAAATTTTTGCAACCCATTAATAAAAAATTTATTTTAAACATCTAAACATTGCAAAACTGCATTTTATAATATTTATTTTTTTAAAATGGCTTAGAGTTTTACTATATTCCTTGTTGGCATCCTTCTGAAATTTTCATATAAGAAACCAGTTGTAGTCTCCCATCATTGCTTCATCCCAATGTAGCTTTGGTTTCCTTGGTATCTTTATTAAATATTTTTTATTTGTTGATGAAATCTTTCACCATGTTCATCACTTACATGTCCAAGAATTGGTGGAAAGAAGTCTAAATGAGAGTGAAAGAATTATTAATTATTAAAGATTTAGATTCTAAATCTAATCGAAATTTTAGAGTTTAAATTTTGTGTTTTAGATTTTAAGATTAGGTTAAGTTAAAATTACATGAATTAAGCTGCAATTATATGTGAAATTATCTTACTGACTTAAGGTATTTTTAGTTAAATAAAATATTTTTTTTTATATTTCTGTTTTACGGTCTAGTTTTACAATTAAAATTGGATATATTTTTGTGCCTAGCTAAGGCTGAGCAGAGAATTTCGAGAGCTAAATGATTAAGCGCCAGGTCGAAGCACGACTTATATGCACGAATGCAGAGGCTTGCAGAGTTGATTGTAGAGGCGACTTTGGTCGTTAATATGACAATCAATGATGGCTTGATTTTGACCGATCGGATATAGATTTGATAGTTGCTTGTTGGATTCTAGAGGAGAAACATCACGGCAGCGTTCAGCCTGATCAAATGGAGTCCCTAAGTAGTAGTTAATAAAAAAATTGTTTTTAAAATTTGACCACTGACTAACTCATTGGCTCACCTTGAATGAGGCAGCTGCAGTTAGTGCTCTACAAACAGTATGCGACACTTCGCGTTGTGGCGGTGTTATGTAATTACTTTTCGAATAGGTTTTTCTTTACTATAAACAAACTCAATAAAATAAATCACTCTGAAATGCCTCGCTTTCTTTGAGTTAAGATATTTCAACTTGAAAGAATATACAGATTAGCTCGTTAAGTAAAGAGCAGATGAGGTTTTAATGGTGGCACGATTTTTAGCAAAAGAGATCGATCCAGCGGAAATCTTGGACATGTAAAATTTTTGCAAACCGCGTGGGTGGTATTGAAATTATGTATGTACGACAGTGTGTAGATATTTTGACGTAAGGAATATCAAGTGAAGCCAAACACAGGGTGAACTGAAAAAGTATTTTTTTTAAGTTTAAGTAGTAGATTCTTTTACGTTTTGCACGGTTATTTGGTGCTACGGACAAACTCCTTGTTCGAACTCAATGTTCCAAATAAACAAACTTTGTGAGTCGAGTTATTTAAATTATAAAAATAAAATTGGATCCCTCACAGGGTATAAAATGAAGCTCAAATCGGACGATCCGTTCTCGAGTTATGAGCATTCTCACGTATGCCACTCATTTTAGTATTTTAGAAAGTCAAATATTTGCAATAATTGTTTCAATACTTGCATTTAATAATTTGATATTATTTGTGTTTTACTTTTTAACATTTCACTGCTGCAATACATCAGGAAATGATTATTTAAAGTGACTTGGGCGTTATCTTATTGGCGTGAAAAAGAATTTTATAAATGATTGATTACATTTTTATCATGGATTTAAAATTAAAAATTGATTAATTTATATACATAGTTCAAAAACTTTGCATATAAAATAATGCTCAATCTTAAAATAATAAGAATTCTGGAAAATAATATAATCATTTTAGATTTATGTTTTATATGTTTAAAATATGGTTACTAATGCAAAGTATAGTTAAACACCTTCAATTATTGTAATTTTTGACAAAAAATATTGCACAAAGCCTACAATTTTTATTCAATATTGCTTAATTTAATTTGAGGAAATTAAATAGAGATTTTATTGCATAGTGGTTCTTTAAAAAATTGTATCAGACAACCATTCGAAGTTCACGAAAAAGTATTTGAATATGTTAAGTGTTTGTAAATATTAATTTTTAGCGTTTTTGTGTAGATACTCAATCATATTTGAAAAAAAAAAAACCAAATCACTGTTATTTCATGGCTTTAAATTTTCACTTTGGTCGGCCAATTTTTTTTTAAGTTCCTTGTTTTATATTACAATAAAATAATACGAATCAATTTTTTTTTGATTAATGAACCAAAAAAAAAAAGTTTATGGAAAAGAAAATTTCCATATAGATTTTGGTTTTAGAAGTTGGTATCGAAGCATTTATCTCCACAGGAGTATTTTCTTCTCTAGAAGGAAAGTTTTGGAGTTCTTTGCTTAAAATTGAAAATAAAAATTTTATAGGTGGGCGTGGTACAAACTAAGTAGGATGTGACACGCTTCTAATCCATTTCCATTTTATTCCATTTCAAGCTTTCTGCCATTTATTCAAAAACAAAACCATATTTACACCAATCTAGCTACATATTAGCTTTAGTATTTTAAAAAAATACTTTTCACTTTTCTGTCCACTAAATTTTTAAAAAACTCTTTAAACAACCAAAAACTAATTTAGATGTTTTCTCTCTATTTACAGGTGAGTGTCTAACAAAAACCAACAAGCAGAACAGCAACAACAAAAAAAACCAGAAAAGTAAGTGTGTTAGTTTGGTTAAAAGTTTATTCAACATCATTTTATAAAAAATTAGACCCAAGTGCAGCTGTCAACATTTTGGCGAGCACCCTAAAACGCAAGCCAATAAAACAAAACCGAGGCAAACAAAAAAAAAAAAAGTCAACTTAAAGCCAACAACACGACAAATTGTCAACATGTGTTTATTTAAAATGTCCGTTTTTTCATACACAGTGGACCGAAAGATAAAAAAAGAACAAAAAATAGTTAAAAAAAAAGAGAACTGTCCAAAGGGGCCAATGTATAACAACAACGGCGTACAACGTTTAGGCCCTAACCTGCCGCTGAGACATGACAAAAAGTTGGCCCAACTCTAAACGAAATGGAACAAAGAGCAATTTTGTAGCTAAGCCACATGGTGTTGGTCAAAAAAGAAAAAAAAATAAGAACGAACAGCTAACGCGCAAAATAAAAACAACACAAATGAAAAAACAAAAATCATTCATTGATTTTTATGGCTAACGCCTTTGAATGTTCTAAGTTTATGATGGCGTTGGTGTGTGCGTGTGTCAACTATGTTTTATATGTATGCATAAATTTTTATTTTTTTGGACAAAAACCTTTTTATTATCCAGCCAGAGAAGGCAACAAAAATAGATGTCAGGGAAAAAAAATGTATTTTAGCCCTTTAGCTCCTAAAACTTGCTGCCAGTATTATTTATGCCGCCAATTTGCTTATGCTCAATATTGTTGTTGCTCCTGTTGTTCTGCTCTAGTTATTGTTGTTGTTCATCTTCTTGTTAGTTTGTTCTTTTGATTATATGCCATTGAAAAACGGTGCTGTGATGTTATGCTTTTGCCTTATCCTCCGCTGCTCTTCTGCTGCGCTGTTGCTGCTTCACCAACTTCATCATCTTTTATATTTTACACTTCCTCCCGCTGCTGCTGCTACTTCTGTCACAACTCATTTTTAAGCTACTCAAACATATCAAGTTTATCTTCCGCACTTTGCGTCAAAAACCGGAAACCGGAAGCATGCTTCCGGCCATGTTACAAAGATGATGATGGTATGTGGCATATTTTTGGTTGAACGGCTGAGCTTTGCCGCCTTGTTAGGGGTCTAAAAAACTTTGCGAAAAAAAAAAAATATAATAAAAATTAAATTTTGGCCAAGTTGAAGTTGAAGTGTAGCTGGCAGAATTAGCTCCAGCTACAGTTATTAAAAATAACATAAAACAATATTTTTCCATTTTTTCGAACCAACCCACAGTGCGTTGAGCCCATATAAACAAGGCCGTAAAATAGAAGGAATTGTCTGATGTTTATAGAACTTTCACCTGAGTTGATTATAGATTGATGATTTGTTTTAATTTAAACAGATTGCTTGTTAGTTTTATATCTATTTGACAAGCTGTCTTTTAAAAAATGGATAAAGTTGTGAGTATCCACGAGACACCGGTAAGTAAGTACTTTGACGAAAAAACGTATCTATATTCTTATCGTAGTTTCTGTACCAATCCTCACTTTAATATATTACGAACTTTTTAAACTCTATTTGTCAAAAACTTTGTCTTAGTTCTTGCCCTAGGAAGTTCCAATCCTTGTTTTGATCCTTAGCTAAGTCCTGATTATTGTCTTCAAAACGAATTTTTTTTTCTAAATAGCTCATAATTAAAATCATGTAAAATTTAAAAAGTTGACCACAATTAATTCTCAAAAATTAACTTAATCCTAATAGGTGTTCAAATCCTTGTCTTAATCCTTATATTTATTCTTTTACACAATCCTTGTCCTCCTCCTTGTCCAAATCTTTGTCTTAATAGTTTTCCAAATCCTTGCCCAAGTCCTTGTCCTAATATTTGCCCAAATTCTTGTATTCCATATGTACTAGAAAATGAAAATAAAATTAATAGTAGGGGCTTTCCATAATGACTAGTGGGACAGTTTACTCCAGAATCCCTAGTGTTTAGACCTGTAACTTTGTATTTTGATGTAATATGATGATCAAATACATATTTTACAATAGATTATGAACCGACTTATAAAACTTTTACCGAAAAAAATAACTTATATAAATATTTTGGTGATATTTCATTGGTTAAAGGAGTGTGACGGGTGGAACAGTCAAAAATACCTCATCTTCACTTTCTGCACTGTGAATCGAGATTTTAGCCCAAATACTATACATAGCCAAATGTCTTTTACTATGCTATGAAATGATTAAATAGGCTTCAACAGAAACTAAAAATTAGCACCAAGTTTAGTTTCTACAAGAAAATAAGAAATTAGAAATTGTGACTGGTGAGACATCGTGGGACTGGTGAAAAAAATCGTACGAAAAAATACTTAATCTTGTTTTTTCTACATAATTTATTCAGATCATGTAAATTTAACTATTATAAATTGCGTTAAGAATACATTGGTTATAATCATATAAATTTAAGTAAAAAAGTCATTTTCCCGTTTCCCGTGTAATGCCCCAGTAGTAAAAAAATATAGTAGTAGAAAACGAAATATAAATAGTAGAATAATATAGTTGTGTAAAAAGTACTTGAAATTGGTAATACGAATAGGAGTAGAAAAAGTAGTAGGAAATAGTAATATAAATAAACACATCATATTTTATTATACATCAAACCCATCATCTCATACCATCATGTCATACCATAATATCTCACCATCATTCAATGCTTTCATTTCATACGTAGTAAAAAATGTTAGTAGATATTTACAGTGGCGAGCAAAATTGGACAAATTTTGGTAGTTTCACACCTACTTTCTTTTAATATTATTAATTAAAAACCAATTTTAAGAATTAATTCAAGAAAAATATGATAATCTAACATATATGAAAAAGATATATGTTGAGACCGAAGATAATGAAGTAGTAATGACTCAAAATGGTCAGACGTCAAAAACTATAGCAAAAGCTCTGAAAATTAGTCATAGAACAGTTCTCCGTTTTTAAAAATTTCACAATCATCAAGGGAGGCCGACCAATAAAGCTAACTGACAGAGACGCTCGCTGTATTGAGCGTATAGTAAGATGCAATATCACCTAGTATCAGCTATTAAAAAAACTGCATTATCAGAAAAAATAAGTCAAAGCGCGTCTGAAATTTTGCAAGGAGCATAAACATGGAGTATGGAAGACTGGAAACGAATAATTTGGTCCAACGAAACCAAAATGAATCGATTCTAGTCAGATGGTAAATTTGTTACTGGCACTGCCCCAAATAGTCCATTCAAATGCACCAAGTCAAACATGGCTTGTAGCTGCTTTACTTGGTGGCACATTGGGTTTTTAGTACAGATAGAAAGAATTATGAAAGCAGAAGATTATCTGAAAATTTTTGAAAACCATTTGCCAGATTTCGTTGGGATGTGTGCTTATCCAATCGATAATTTTCAATAGGATGATAATCCCAAACATACCTCAAAAATTCTAAAAGAATGACAACAAAAACAGCATTTTTAGGTCTTGCAGTGGCTGGCGCGAAGCCCAGACTTTAACCCCATTGAACACTTATTTACCTAATGACAAAAGAGGACTTGAGTATACGATTGGAATCCCAAGAACCTAGAGGACCTAGACTTGAACCCCATTGAACACTTATTTACTTAATGGCAAAAGAGGACTTGCAGTATACGATCGGAATCCCAAGATCCTAGAGGAGCTCTGGGTAAGAATAAATGAACAATGGAGAAGTATTTCTGCAAAAACCATATAAAAATTCGTGGAAAGTATGCCTAACCGTATCAAAAGTGTAATTAAAAATAAGGGTCTATGGAAGAAATATCAAACTCAAAATATTGAAAGGGTGTTTTTTATAGAGTGATACAAGTTTAAATAATAATAAAACATAGTAATATATTTTTAATATCAATGACCGTATCTCGCCGATAACTCTTCGAATGTTGATTTCCAGGTGTTCAATTGTTTGTGGATTATCAACGTAGACAAAGTGTTCAATTGTTTGTGGATTATCAACGTAGACAAGTCATTTTGCATAATCCCAAAGAAAATAATCCAATGGGGTTAAATCACACGATCTTGAGGGCCAATTAATTGGGCCATTTCGTGAAATTATTTTTTCGTCAAAAGTGTCCTTGAGTAAATGAATTGCAGCGCCCACTGTGTGGCATGTGGCTCCGTCCTGTTGGAACCACATATCAGCAAGATTAATGCCAACTAACTGAGGTACGAAAAGACTTCGAATTATGTTCCTATACCGTTCACTATTGACAGTAACATTCTGACCATCATCGTTTTTGAAGACATATGAGCCAATGACACCATCAGCCCATAAAGCGCACCAAACAGTAATTTTTTGTGGATGTAATGGTGTTTCGACAAAAGCTTGTGGATTCTCCTCACTCCAAATACGACAATTCTGTTTATTTACGTACCAATTCAACCAAAAATGGGCTTCATCGGAAAATAAAATTTTCCATGGAAATTCAAAATCAATATCAATTTGTGTTTCAGCCCATTCGCCGAATTGGCGGTGCATACGATGGTCGTTTGAAGTTGAATCTTGAAAGGTTTTAAGCCAAGATCTTTTCGTAAAATCTTCCATAAAGTGGAAGGACACAACCCCAGTTGCTGAGAACGGCTTCTTCAGTGCGCACTGTTCGGCAACTCACGGGATGCACATTATCAGTAATAGTAAATGTGGTTCGAAAACGATCTATTGTTCTTTGAGTTAGCAGCTCTGAAGGACGATTATGTATGTCATAAAATGGACGAAGTGCACGATAAGTTTGTAGAACAGAACCATTATTTTGATTAAAAATTTCCACAATTTGCACGCATCGCGATGAGATGTAAATTGATTTATAATAAAATGTCAAAGCAAATTAAACAAAAACCAACTACCAGCTGTTAAATGGGTGGTTAAATAAAGCAATGATGCTAACTCAAAGTTGTATCACTCTATAAAAAACACCCTTTATTAGAAAAATTTCTACTTTGGCTTTGGCTTTGGCTTTGGCTTTGGCTTTGGCTTTGGCTTTGGCTTTGGCTTTGGCTTTGGCTTTGGCTTTGGCTTTGGCTTTGGCTTTGGCTTTGGCTTTGGCTTTGGCTTTGGCTTTGGCTTTGGCTTTGGCTTTGGCTTTGGCTTTGGCTTTGGCTTTGGCTTTGGCTTTGGCTTTGGCTTTGGCTTTGGCTTTGACTTTGGCTTTGGCTTTGGCTTTGGCTTTAGCTTTGGCCTTATCTTTGGCTTTGGCTTTTGTCTTTGCTTTTGCTTTTGCTTTAACGCAGTTGCTTTTGTTTTTGACTTTGCTTATTAAGTTTTCTTTTTGCTTCTTTTTCTGCTTCTGCTTTCCTTCCTTAATTGCCATGCAATATCGATGATTTATTTACTTAACATTAGGACGTATTAGCGTCCTGCGGACTATATATATATATTTTGTTTTGCTGAGAACCGATGATAAAATTCCATGCAACGAATTTGCATTTTGTTTGCATACATATTGACAACATATTCTTTTATTTTCATAAGGCCAAGTACCCATTCTTTGATTTCCTTTTATTGGAACGAGCGAGCGAAGCTCCCATGGAACAGCTTGTTTGAAATATGTTTGACAGAGCATAACTTCTAAATGGGTTGACCGATCTTAAAATGGTTTTTTTAAACTGTTTTACGCCTCTAATATTATTTCCTAACGATGCCAAAATTTCGAAATTGTATTTAGTTTATAAGTTAGTTGAAAAAATATTTCCATATGTTTCGTTGTTGTTGTTGTTGTTCGCTGAATTCACTGTGCTTCAAGCTTATTGCTTCTTAATGCTTTCTTTGTGCAAACAAAAGAAATTTATGTATCTGTCAAAAAACCGAACGACATGGAAGGACGAGTTTGCGTTTGTTTGTCGGTGTACGATTAGAAAGCATCAATAATAGTGAAAAGTGCTAGTGTTTAGAATATTTCGCATAAATTTTTATTAATTGATTATCAATTTGGCGTTTTTGTACCATTCGTATTGTAAGTAATTTATATTAATCTGATGAAAATTTATCGAACCATTCAAATTTCTATACAAACAAAACAAAAATACATATACAGAGTGTCCAGTTTAAGAGTACGAATATTTACGGAGGTGAAAGAGCTGGTCGAGTGAAGCAAAAAATCGTATGGAAGGTGGTCGGGTTCAAGGTTTAAATTGCTGCTGCAAATTTTGGCTGCGCTTTAGCAAATTATTTTGTAATTTGCCATAAATAAATGTTGCTTCGGCTGCAAACTACAAAAGATACAAATAGTTTCAGTGGCAGCGAGCGTTCGATTTTTCAGTCGTGATGTAATTTTGGAACATTATCGAAGCCACAGCAATAGCAAGCTATGCATTTTGAAGTCGTCTTCTTGCTGTTGCTAACGTTTTTAATATTTGGCAAGCAGGCTTTACAGCAGATTTTGGCATGCGGTACTGCTGTGCTTGATGCAGAGTCGTGCTGTAGCTGTTTGCACTCGCTACGCTGCTGCTATTGCTTGTAATATGTTTAAACAGCTTCGGCAGAGAATGATGCATGTTTTCATGTTAAAAGTAAATATTATAATATTAATATAAGTTTATTTTCTAATTGAATTTATGTTTAACAGGATTCAAGATAAAATTCTTCTATATCTCCTGAAATTTTTTCAATCCGCACTGCTCAAAATTTATAAGAAACTGTGACAAAACTTTTAACATAAAAACATTCATCATTCTTTGCCGCTGCTGCTAAACAAGGGTACGTAGTGCTGTTCTTCGGAGATTTCAATTAGCTTCAGCCAGTTGAAGATATCCCACTTTACTGGAATTCGAGGTCAGGTGATGTAACCGCCACGCAAGGTCAATTAGTCTATCGTCAAATAATCAAAGTGTTTGTATTGAACAACAAGCTTTCAGGGAATGTTTACTAAGAGTATCATTAGGAGAACTGACTCTACAAGACTACGAGCTCTTATCGACCATGTTCAATCAGCGTTAATTTTTTTCGAATTAAAATGTGTTAAGATTAATCTCGAAGATCGCTGAAATTGAAGAATATCACATTAAGAAGCTCAAAAATATTGGCAATTCTGTAACAGTTATCAACGCTTTACACAATGACCCACGAGAGTTGTTAGCCTCATCCGACGATGCAAGAGACTTAAGCCAAAAGTTATATCTATGTAAGGGTGCACAATTTATTTTGAGGCAAAATTTTTTTACTTCAGCTGGTCTATGCAATGGCAGCATCGGTGAAGTTGTTGAAATTGTTTATAACCCTTGCGAAAGTGCCGATTTATAGAAG
This sequence comes from Dichetophora obliterata, assembly GCA_963920525.1. Lineage (NCBI taxonomy): Eukaryota > Metazoa > Arthropoda > Insecta > Diptera > Sciomyzidae > Dichetophora > Dichetophora obliterata. The sequence continues at coordinate 45,795,757 of OY986436.1, read as the reverse complement.
AATTTCCTTTGTGCATTTTGGTCAAGATTCCCAAATATTCTGGACCAAAATACAACAACTCTAATGTGTTACCTATTCCTTCTGATGTAGTATCATTTAAAAAAGAATCAAACAATTTTACTCGCAAGCAAGTTCCACTACAACTTGCTTATGCAATTAGTATTCATAGATCGCAACGATTAACACTCGATCAAGCAGTTGTCGATATTGGAGAAAAAGAATTTGCATTAGAAATGGCATATGAAGCATTCTCAAAAGTGGAGTTTTCATCGAACTAGCTATTTCTTATGATCGGCTTAAAAAAATAAATGACAAAAGGGGTTGGTTGAGAAACGCCAATAATTAAATACATTAATGAATATGCAATACATTTCATTAAATTCAAAATTTTTTGTGTAAAAATGTTTATAAGATCGGGTAAGTTTCGATTAAGATCGAAAAGACAACACTACATTATATCTTCACTTTTATTGCTTTGGGAAAAGTTAATTAGAGCGAGCGAGTCAACTTAAATGCATCTTCAACGTACCAATTTATGTAGCCAGCTTACGCATTTGTTAAGCAACTGCTTAAGTGGTGGTTTGACGTCATTAATTTTTGATCTATTTTTGTGAAGAGTGCATAGAAGCATGCCTAACTACTATGAAATAAGCGTCTCTTTCCGCGATCTAATTACGTCCTAAACTTAAGACTTTCTAATTTTTTTTTATTTTTTTTTTATACAAATTAGTCCAAATTTAAGAAAAACTAACCATATAAAAAGTGGCGGCCGTAGCCTAGTGGGTAGAGTGCGTGGCCCCTAAGCTAAAGAACCGGGGTAGCTCGGGTTCAATTCCAGCTCAGACAGAAAAGTTTCTTCAATTGAATTAATTTTTCTGTTCGGTCGTCACCTCTCTGCAGACAATGGCAAACCTCAGAGTGTAAAAATTGCCATGTAAAGCTTCCTGAGAACATAAGCCGTTCGGAGTCGGCATAAAACACGTAGGTCCAGTTCTCGATCATTTGTGATCAAACATTTAATAACACGCACAACACAATTGATCAATAGAAGCTAGGTCAAAGTCCTTCCAAGGGCTGAAATGGCCAGTTTAATATTATTATAAAAATATAAAATAGGTCGTAACTTTCTTGTTAGTAAAAACAAACAAATTATGTTCATAATAATGAAATAAAATACTTTGAAAAAAAATTTTTAGTTTATATATGTATATAAGAGCGTGTCGATTTAAAAATCGCCTGTTGCTCAGTGAAAATCGTATTCTAGCGATCAAAATATGAAACTTTGCCCGAGGAACTATACCTCTAAAATGAATTCTAATGCCCCAACTTTTGAGTTTTGTCCCGTAGGGTCAAATTTTGAAAAATCCCTCTTTGACCCATTTAAAGTGTCCCAATAGAGTCCAAATGTATAACCGACCCCCACTTACTTTGGAGGGCCGATCCACCCATGCCAGTGGCACACCCCCTGGAACTTTTTTGGGGGGTTCCCCATAAAAACATTTTAAAAAATCACCATTTTTGGCACTTTACAAGAAAAAATCAGCAAAATGGGGTTGCCACTGGCATGGGTGGATCGGCCCTCCAAAGTAAGTGGGGGTCGGTCATACATTTGGACTCGATTGGGACACTCTAAATGGGTCAAAAGGGGTTTTTCAAAATTGACCCTGCGGGACAAAAGTCAAAAGTTGGGGCATTAGAATTCGTTTTAGAGGTATAGTTCCTCGGGCAAAGTTTCTTATTTTGATCCCTAGAATACGATTTTCACTGAGCAATGGGCGATTTTTTTGCCTCCCAACAAATCGACCCGGCCTAATGTATATGGAAACCAAAAATATCGATATTTTTTTATGTTTCTAAACGTGCCTATTAGTAAAGAGTTTTCAGACTTTTTTATAAAATAAAGCTTATTTTTTTACAAAATGTTATCATGTTTATTCAAAAGAAAATATTTTCTTGATTATAAAGTGATCAAAATTAATTCCGCATATTTTGTTTTATTAAAGCTATTTAAAAATTAGCACTTTTCAAACGTGAATAAATTTTCATGCTTTAATTTGGTTAAGGTTAAAAATCTGGCATTTTTTTAATTAAGATATTCGATATAAAGATATTTTTTTTTTTTTGACTTGTGGTAATTGAGTTCTGGTTTTTATTGTTCATATTTTAATTTTTTTTTGGTAATGTTGTGAAATTACGATTTTTTTAATTTTCTGTTATTGTACCCACACAACGCACTGTGCTAACCCTTGATTTTTCGATTTGTGAAATTGAATGTGAGCTCTTTTCTCTTTCATAAGCACACTGCTGTGACACTTAAATAATGTTTTTATGTTGCTTGTAGGAGGCCCTCTTTTAACACATTTCAGCTGCGCTCTTTATCGGTGCTTTAATTTTCCACTTGTTTGATTTTCACAACTTCGACTTTTTTCTTCTCTTCTTTCGCAAATACCTTTTCTATTCATCATGGCATCCAATTAAGTTTTTTTTTCATTCTTTGTTTTTTCGTGTTTGAATTGGTTTTATTTTTTTTTTCCTGATCGTAAAATTATAGGCAGTTATTATTTTGATTGTATTAGTATATAAATCATGTGTGTGAGTTTGTATGTTGATTTTAATGTGTGTCTACTTTATAGTTATGGTGCTCTTGCTCATGTTAAAAGCTAATTTAGAACACGAGAAATGAAATGGTTCCGCATAATATTGAATTTATACTTGTTTGTTCTGATTGCTTTTATATTTTTTCATTTCATGCTAACATTTTTTTTAATTGTATTGCTGTTTGGTTACGGTGGCCACATTTTTTAAATCAAAATGCAGAACTTTATATAGAACATGAAAATATAACAAGACTTTTCAAATAATAAGATCATAGGGATCCATAAAAAAAATAATAGTAATTTACCGCAAAAACTGATCTATTTTTAATCGAAAACAAAAAAAGGACGAGCAATAATGCCAAAATCACAAAGATTATATGAATATTCACAATTATAAAAAAAGACATATTTATAATAAAAACAATGGTGTTTAATTCTGGCTTTTATACAAAAATTAAGGCTTTTTGATTTTTGGCCCAGATTTCGGTACCAAGGACGATATTATCGGGCGTGAGCATAGTGGCAATTGATTTTTCACATAAGAATACGTTTTTGATTAAAATTTAGCGTAGAACCTTAACATCTGCAAATTTTTTTTTTCGTTTTTTTTTTGGCATAATGCTTTAAAAGCCCAGCAAGATTTCTGTTAATCGATGTATATGTATCGAAAATATTATATAATATAAAATATAATATATATAATATAATATATAAAATATTATTACTTACTTACTTAGTTGGCGCTACAACCGTATGTCGGTCTTGGCCTCATCTAAGAATTTGCGCCAGCCATTTCTGTCTTTCGCTTGCTGGCGCCAGTTGGAAATTCCAAGCTTCGTCAGGTTGTCCTCTACTTGGTCTTTCCAACGAAGATGCGGTCGTCCTCTTCTGCGTTGACCGCCGCTGGGTACCGAATCGAATGTTTTCTTCACTGGAGCATCGTCTTTCATGCGCTGAACATGACCAAGCCAGCGAAGCCGCTCGATTTTAATGCGCTTGACTATGTCGATGTCAGCGTACAGCTCATACAGTTCATTATTCCACCGTATTCGGTACTCGCCATTGACGCAGATTGGTCCGTAGATCTTACGAAGAATCTTTCTCTCGAATGCTCCTAAAGTCTTTTCATCTAAACTGCTCAGCGTCCAGGTTTGTGATGCGTAAAGTAGGACGGGCATGATGAGCGATTTATAGAGCGTGATTTTCGTTCGTCGAGAGAGGGCTCTGCTTCTCAATTGCCTACTGAGCCCAAAGTAACACCTGTTGGCAAGAGTTATTCTTCGTTTGATCTCAATGCTGATGTCGTTGGTTGAATTAATGCTGGATCCCAGATAAACGAAGTTCTTCACAACCTCGAAGGAGGTATTGTCAACGGTAACGTGGGTTCCAAGACGCTGGGACTGTTTGTTTGTTGACACTAAGTATTTCGTCTTATCTGCATTCACTGACAGACCCATTCGACTTGACTCACTTTCTTATCTGGAAAATGCTGCACTGACTTCGCGCGTATTATGGCCAATGATATCTATGTCATCAGCATACGCAAGCAGCATAACACTCTTGTAGAATATTGTGCCACTACGTCTCAGATCAGCAGCTCGGATGATCTTTTCCATCATTAGGTTGAAAAAGTCGCACGATAAGGAATCACCTTGTCTGAAACCTCGTTTGGTAATAAATGGTGGGGATAGGTCCTTCCCGATTTTAACTGCGCTGCTGGTGTTGCTCAGTGTCATCCTGCAAAGTCGTATTAGTTTTGCAGGAATACCAAATTCAGACATGGTGGAGTACAGGTGCTTCCTTATTGGGCTGTCGAAGGCGGCTTTGTAGTCGACAAAAAGATGGTGGGTGTCGACTTGTTTTTCTTGAGTCTTCTCCAAGATTTGTCGTAGCGTGAAAATCTGGTCGATGGTGGACTTTCCAGGTCTGAAGCCACACTGATAATGTCCGATCAGTTCGTTTACAATTGGTTTCAATTTTTCACATAAAACGCTCGACAGGACCTTATATGCGATATTAAGAAGGTTTATCCCACGGTAATTGGCATAGATAGTGGGATCGCCTTTCTTGTGGATTGGGCAGAGCACACTGAGATTCCAATAGTTTGGAATGCATTCTTCCGACCATATTCTGCATAGAAGCTCGTGAATGCATTTAAGTAGAGCCTCGCCTCCGTTCTTAAACAGCTTAGCAGGTAAGCCATCAGCTCCCGCGGCTTTGTTATTTTTAAGCCAAGCTATAGCTGTCAGAACTTCATCATAGCTGGGCAGCGGAACCTCAACGCTGTCATCCAAAATTGGGGTTTCCGGAATATCATCTCTATTGGCGGGATTGTTGTCAGCGTCACCATTTAAAAGCTTAGAGAAGTGTTCCCTCCATAACGTCAGTGTACTCTGGACATCTGTCACTAGATTCCCGTTTTCATTCTTGCAGGAAGAGGCCCCGGTTTTAAAACCATCGGCAAGGCGTCTTAATTTTTCGAAAAATTTTCGGGCCTCATTCCTGTTACCATACATCTCAATCTTCTTCCGGCTCGCGCTTTTCTGCCTCTCTTTTTTTCCGCCTGAAAATATGTCTCTCTTCCCTTCTCTTTTCTTTGTATCGCTCCTTAGCAGCGCGCGTTACAACTGACTGCAGGGTGGCTTTGTAGGCGGCGTCTTTCTCTGCAGTGGCGTCGCGACACTCCTGGTCGTACCACTGGTTTCGGCGAGGGCGTTGGTAGCCAATCACCTCTTCAGCAGCCGCGCGCATGGAGTTGGAAATGTGTGTCCACTGCGCGCGTATAACATCGATTGGAGGAGTGCTTTGAAGCAGGAGTGAGAGTCGAGTGGCGAAAGCATCGGCTGTCTGTTTCGATTGCAGCTTGTCGACGTCTAGCTTCCTCTGTGTAGGGTTGCGTGTATTTTTAACTGCGCACAGACGTGTACGGATCTTGGCTGCAACAAGATAGTGGTCCGAGTCAATGTTTGCACCACGGATCGTGCGTACATTCAATACACTGGAAGAGTGCCTTCCGTCGATCAAAACGTGATCAATTTGATTCTTGGTTTTTTGATCAGGGGCCATCCAGGTGGCTTTATGAATATTGAGATGCTTGAATCTAGTGCTACTTACGACCATGTTTCGTGCTGCGGCGAAGTCAATCAGCCTCATTCCGTTATCGGAGATGTTGTCATGGAGGCTGAACTTTCCGACTGTTTAACCAAAAATATTTTCCTTGCCCACCTTAGCGTTGAAGTCACCAAGCACGATTTTTACGTCGTGGCGGGGGCAGCGCTCGTAAGCATTTTCAAGGCGCTCGTAGAAAATTACCTTGATCTCATCGTCCTTGTCTTCTGTCGGAGCGTGCGCACATATTAGGCTTATGTTGAAAAATTTAACCTTGATGCGGATTATGGCAAGTCGTTTGTTCACAGGTGTGAATCGCAGGACGTGGGGCCGTAGTCTCTTGCCAACTACAAATCCGCATCCAAACTCGTGCTTCTCTGCATGGCCGCTGTAGTAGATATCACAGGGTGCATGCCGAATGCAACCATGTCCCTTCCATCGCATTTCTTGGATAGCAGTGATATCAGCTTTGTATCTTTCCAAGACATCAGTCAGTTGGATAGAGGCACCTTCCCAATTAAGGGTTCGGACATTCCAGGTGCATATCCGTAAATCATTATCAGTTTTTCGTTTGCGGTAGTCGTCATCAGATTTGGGGATCAGTTTTCTTCTATTCTTTTGTGTTTTCATTGAAATGGGTTTTTACGGGTGGGCTTCAAACCCGACGCCTAGGGAGGCCCGCCGCTCAGATTAGCCGCCAAATTAACGGTTGTCAGTTTTGACGTTGCCCAGGAAACACCACGTGGAGGTTTGAGTCGACTTGAGGCGATTTCACAAAGATTATGCTGGCCTCGCCAGGTTGAGACAGTCAGACATGTTACATTGATCCATCGCCCCAGTTTTATTATATAATATAATAAAATATTATATTATATAATATAATGCATGCTTGACAGTGTTCGTTGCGCGTGATCGCCACATCACGCCGCACTATGGGATCGCTTCATATATTTTTGTGCAAAAACTATAAGGAGTGGTCCTAGATCATTTAAAGATTGGCACCGAGCATTATATTGACTTAATTAAAAAAATGGAATTTCATCAAAATCGGCCACGCCTACCGCCCACCTCTCATACAATCCAAATCGATTTTTTCGCATAAAATTTTTACTGTCAGAGCAAAAGTCTTCAAATTTGGTACATACACTTTCTAGAATACAAAAAAGATGCATTTTAAGTTTCATGAAAATCGGCTACGCCCATTAAACCTATACAAAATATACATAAGATTTTTTTTCAATATTTTTTTTATCATTCCACAAAAAACTTTATTTATTCTTCATCTAACATTTCTTTGACTACATCATCACATTCCAAGTCCTGTTTGGGTCGCTCATGTCTTAAGCTGGTTATAAAAGGGTTGAAAAATATTAGCGATGAAAATATTTAAATATTTAAATACAAGCGATGAAAAATATTAGTGTTTGTCGAAACTCTATTGCATTTCCTAGCAAACATTAACCTATAGTTCCTGTAGCCCTTATTTCTTGCTTCTTCCGCTTCTTCACTTAGCATACCAATAGGAAGAATTGCTGCATCCATGATGTCTTTTCCATGTATCAGTATTTTATGGACTGGCATGTAATATTAAGCATATTTTTCAACAAACAGTTTAGCCGTATCCCTAGTATAGTTTTTGAATTTTTCTGAATTGATTTTATGGCCACACGTTATTATTTGCAATATTATTCCGAATCGGTCTATCAACTCTTTGGAGTTTTAATTGTTTATATTCGTCTATTAGCGCAGACCATTTTTGGAAGGGTTTGTTGTAAGTAATATCAACAATGCACTCCATAAATTTAATTCTAGCACGTAACGAAGAAAGGCCCAATTTACATGCTTCCCCATCAATAGCTTTTCTTGAGATTGTAGCTAATTGATTCATTTTGGAAGGCTTCGCTTTACAAATATAACAAACGACTGATGAAGCTGTATTTGTAACAGTTCGAGCCGTCTTCCCATCCAACATAGTAAACAATAAATTTTGTTTCACACTGAATTGCCTGCCACATGCTAAACTCTCTGTACTTTTCAAACTTGCAATGCCGCAATTCACTTTCTCAACAACACTTAAGACTTTTTTTTGTTTCTTTAGCAAATTCGAAGGAAATGGGATGACAGTATCTTGTAGACGAAGGCCTTCTATTTCACCAGTATTTATCTCCAGATGTTAATTGGAGAATTAAGGGCACCATGGATACTAACAACAAGTTCTTATCACTAATATCACCTGATAAGTTCTGGTTATATTCCACATGGCCAGATTAACCATCACAACCCCATTTAGACGTAAGCGTGCAACTAGAATCCGTCATAGTATTTACTTCTTCGTTTGAAAAACTTTGAAACAAACGGCTTATTGTGTGGTCCAATAAGCTTTGCAAGCTAACAGAAGCATCTTTTTCGGGTATTTGCATATCATCTGGATAACACTTTGCTTTCTCTTCAGCAACCTTTATATAGGGCGGTAAAAAATTGTATCCTTGCTTTTTAAAACCATTTTTGATACATTCATACTGGAATTTTGTGAGCTCTGCATCCATCATTATTGCTAACATACGCAAATGCTCCTCTGTATACTGCGCAGCCAAATCAGCAGCTTTAAACCTTTTTACACTATCGCTGCAATCTTCAAAGTTTTTAGCTGACCTTCCCCCTTTTTTGGAACAACTTGGCAGATCATCAAGCACCTCAGCACTCACTTCAAATATTCCTAATAAGAAATATTATATTAATGCCAAATTTAAACAATTTTATAATTTTTATATATATTATTTTCTATTATAAATGTTATGTCGTTCCCAACTTACCTTTCAATAATATTTCATATGTTTTAATAAAATCTTGTTTATTTATGCGATATTTATGCCATCGTTTATTAAAATTACTAAGGAACCGCTTTAAAATGGCTTTGAAATGACTTTTTTAACATCTTCAACTTGATCTAAAGAAAGTTGCGAATTTTTATCTTTTATGAAAGTGTTCAATAAATCAATTTCTCCATTGCAATTAATTATTTCTTTACACAGTTCTTCATATAAAACTGAAAACAAACTCATTTTAATAATAATATGTGTATAATAATTTTAAATATTTTAAAATTAAAGTCGCAAATGTTGTTATTCTGCCTTTTGTTCACTACAAAATCCTACTAATCATATGGTTTCTTTTGAATTATCTCTATGCATTATCATTTGCTAATATCACACAACATATGGTTTTTTTTATTATCTCTATGCACTGTTTCGCCCAATTGTCAATAAATTATTGTTATATTCAATATTTAATAAATAGCTGGCCTAAAAGTATACAATACTTTTTTTGCAAAAATTTTATGACAAATTTTATGACTTTTACCAGAAATTTATAGTTTTTTCCTGTTTCACAAATTACCGCAAATTAATGTTTTTTTAATCAAAAGAAAACATTCCCACCTTTTATTTTATTAAAAGAGCAGCTTAAAAGTGAAGCTAAATTAGTTTGTTTCCATTGAAAATAAAAAAAAAAGTTAATTATTAGAGGCTTACAGATTTGGGCATATCTTCTTAACGGTTTATGATATCCTCATAATTTTTTTTTAATTTATGGAGAAATACTATATATTTAAAATATATTAAATTCAAATGGTATTATGAAGAAAATTATACATATGTAGACCACTGAATTGCATGAAAATATAAGTCATTTCTTGCTAAGCACCCTTGCAGCGACTTTACTTCAATTTTTCAATAATAAAATACAATTTTTCTAAAAAACCATAAACGCACATTTCATATTCAAACGTTTCTCTATATGACTGTATCATTAGATTTTTTAATTAAGTTGTCCAAAAATAGGGTTTCTGGCACCAAAATCCCATAGTGCGCCGGCCGCGTAAGCACCTCGCGCAACTGCGTTCGTTTTTACCAAACAAATCGTGCGGTTTTCTAATCTGAAAACGCCATAAGGTCGATTTTTCACTTTAGATTAGATTTTTAAGTAGAAATTCAGGAACCTTTCTCTTCTATAAAAAATCGAAACACGTCAATTTCAACTCTATTAAAAGGGGTATGAACAGTGTAACACTTTTAGAAAATAAATTTGTTTTTTGCTCATAAACTACACTGTTCTTCACGAAAGCTGTACAAGTCTTTCCACATATATATTTCATGAAGAGGTTATATATAATGACTTTTTGCATTCACAGAATTTTTTATCTTTTCGAATCGTCAAGGCCCTCATAAATGAGTCACTTTAAATTTTCGTACCTTGAATTTCTTGGTATATCCTAACTTTGCTTCTGATCAACCGATTTTAAAACCCTTATAATATAACAAGTGTAGTCAGCTCCTCTAATGTGCCAGTCTTGTCGCGACTTTTTCTGACTTGCAAATGTTATTTGTTATTGCTATAACATTTAAGTGGCAACGCTTCTGAGAAGCGAGACAGCTGCAGTGTAATTTGACTGACAGCTTTGATTTGACTAATCGCTCTCTGTCTTTCTTGTGTTGTCAGAAAAAGCGCGGGACATCACTGTTTTTGAGCGGCAAAATAAAACAAAAGAAAATATAGAACTGTCGTATATCATTCATTCTAAAATTAATATTTAAATAAAAAACATCTTCCCAAATTGATTAAAGCTTCAGAAGTGGGATTACCCGCAAATAAAATCGTCATTGTTCTGCGTAAATACATTATGGATCGTATTGGAAGACAAGAGATGTTGGCTGCTCTTCAAGCAAATGAAATAGATGTTCCACCTACTGCAAGCTTGAGCCGAATTCGGACACTTTATGAAGAAGTTTATCCCCATAGAGAAGACGAGCACCCTGATGCCTCTGATGCAATGTTGAACGTGAACGCCAACCCTGATGTAACTACTGGTGAAGTAAATGTAAATATGGACACAGTTGCTGCTGATGCCCATCGAAACCCTGATTCTGCTGCCAATACTGCTGTCAATGTTACTGCAAATATGAACACAGCTGCTGTTAATTCTTCCCGGAACCCTGATGCAACTGATGGTACTGCTGGTGCATATAATTTCAACATTGATGGGCAACTGCTGCAAATGCAAAAAGAACGTGAACTACTGTTGCTGCAACAAGAAGTGTCTGCTCTTCGTCGGGCTCAATCTGCTACACCGATGACTGCCGCTCCAATCCATATGAGTGTTAATGTCATTGAATCGATGGTAATGCAGTTTACAGCCGATGATACATATGACATCCGTAAATGGGTAGATGATGTTGAGGATGCATTTGATAGCCTTCAGCTTGACAATAACGCACGGCTCATTGGGATGCGTAGACTGCTTGGCGGCACTGCAAAGATATTTGCTCGCACCATATCTGTTCACACCTATGAAGCTTTACGAGATGCCTTGATAAAGGAATTTGGTCGAAGATACTCTCTACATGAAGTGCACCAACAACTTCGTGCCCGCACTCTAAAGCCCAATGAGAGCTTGCATCGCTACGTTATAGAGATGCAAGAAATTGCTTCGCGAGCAAATATAGCCGAAAACGAGTTGGTCGATATAATAATTGATGGCATTGGTGACACTTCGGGCGATGCAATGATTCTGTACAATGCAACTAGTATGGAATCGTTAAAAGACGCCATTAAACGCTACGAACGCAAGCGAGCTCGCTTTCCGACTGCACCATCTCGACGTCTTGCGGTTGATGTGAGTGCACTTTTAGCTCAGATGACTACTCGCACGAAGCCGAGTGTATCAAACAACACTAAGACGACTGCTGCTCCTACTGTTTCTACTGCTGCCTCCGGTGCCATAGCTAAGTCAGAAATCCGTTGTTTTAATTGCCAACGTTTTGGGCACTTTCAAAGCGAATGCCCGATGCCTAAGCGTTTGCCTGGTTCATGTTTTAAATGCGGTCAGCTGAATCATCTGTATAAGGACTGTCCTAATCGTGCTGCAAAATTGGCTGCTGCTGTTAGTGGTCGCACTGAGGAAGCTGATGACACCGATGAAGCTGCTGAATCCTATATTATAGCTGAAAGGCTTAGATCTTTGCAGCAGGTAAGTGTTGCCTTTGAATCAGGTGATCTTATGGGTGCTCAGTATTCACGTGTGTTTTCTCTTTTCGATTCTGGTAGCCCTAAAAGCTTCATAGATGAATGCCAAGTGCCGAAGTTAGGCAAAATAGCCGCCTGCCCTTCTGGATATCACGGCCTTGGAAACACCCCGCTTATGTCCTTGGGACGTATTCGATGCTTCATTATATTCAAAAAAGTTAAAGTTGAACATGAATTTATTGTTTTACCGAAAGGTATTTTATTTTTCCCCTTAATAATTGGTAGAGATCTATTACCAAAGTTGAAAACACACTTATGTTTTATTTTATATAAATACTCAAAAGAAAAGTTACTTGAATTCAATAAAATACAGCAATCTCAGAAATTGAAACCACGCGTGTATACTGTTTTAAGCTCTTTGGATCTTTTGAAAACTAATGTTGGCCATACTGCGGCCCCGAGTGTGCATTGTGTTCCATTGACGCCATTAGATAATATTAAAAATCAGCTCCGTGTTACGAAGGCTCCTTCTGATAACTCATTTGATAACGTATGTGGCCAAATGTGTGCAATTGATGTTAGCTTATATGAACCTGTTGTCGACATCAGTCCGCAATTATCTGTTAGGCAAAAAAAAGATATAACTGAGGTCATTATTAATACTTACCAAAAATTTCCTGCTAGTCAAGTTGAAGAAACAAATTTTTCTATGAAAATAAATCTTATACACGACACACCTATTTTTTGTAAACCACGACGACTCTCTTACTTTGATCGATTGGAAGTAAGGAAAATTGTGAGTGATTTATTGCAGAAAGGGACTATTCGACCTAGTAATTCCCCGTACGCCTCTGCACTTGTTTTAGTTCGCAAGAAGAATGGAGAAATTCGCAAATGTGTTGATTACCGTCCTCTTAACAAAATCACGATTCGGGATAACTATCCTTTGCCCCTGATTGAGGACTGTCTTGAGCATTTAGGAGGGAAAAAGTTTTTCACTCTGATGGATCTTAGGAGTGGATTCCACCATGTTAAAATGCACGAAGACTCTGTTAAGTATACTGCTTTTGTCACTCCTGATGGTCAATACGAGTATGTTAGAATGCCTTTTGGCCTTAAAAATGCTCCTGCGGAATTTCAACGCTTCATTAATAGAATTTTGCGTGATCTTATTATTGCCGGTAAAGTTGTTGTCTACTTAGATGACATTCTTATCGCATCTGAAGATTTTGAGTCACATCTAGATATCGTCACTGAGGTTTTGCGTTTACTGAGGATGCATGGGCTTGAGCTTCGGCTAGACAAGTGTAAATTTGCTTATACAGAACTTGATTATTTGGGCTACCGTGTAAACACTTTGGGAATCAGACCTAGTGATATGCATCTGAAAGCAATCAAAAATTATCCAATGCCAACAAATAGGCGTTATTTAGAAAAATGCATTGGATTATTTTCTTATTTCCGCCGTTTTGTTGAAGGCTTCTCAACAATAGCCAGACCTATGACCTTGTTGTTGCGTAAAGATGCACACTTTGTTTTTGACGACACGTGCGAACGATCTTTTAATTTATTGAAACAAAAACTACTTGAGTCCCCCATACTGGCCATTTATGACCCTAAGCGAGAAACCGAACTGCATTGCGATGCGAGTTCGTATGGTTTTGGCGCGGTTCTCCTTCAAAAACAAGACGATGCAAAATTTCATCCCATTGCGTATTTTTCTAAAACTTCTTCTCCGGATGAGTCTAAACTACATAGTTACGAACTAGAAACACTGGCTATTATTTACGTTCTTAAACGATTTCACACATACGTTGATGGTATTCCTTTAAAGATTGTTACTGATTGTGATTCATTGGCACAAACTTTAAAAAATCAAACGCATTCCGCCAAAATTGCTCGCTGGTCTCTTTTCTTGGAAAATTACAATTATACGGTGCAGCATCGTGCTGGTACTGCAATGAAGCATGTTGATGCATTAAGCCGAGCAGGTGTATGCCTAGTTTTTGATGAGTCTGAACTTGATTTTCATCTACAATTGACGCAGTGCCGTGATTCGGAAATTGAAACAATTAAATCAAATCTAGAAACTGGTCCCGTCAATGGCTACGAACTGAAAGATGGATTGGTTTTCCGTAAGTCACCTTCTGAAAGACTCCAATTGTACGTCCCTAAGGAAATGGTTAACAATGTGATTAGAAGCATTCATGAGAAAATAGGTCATTTAGGAGTTGATAAATGCTGTAACCAAATCAGCAAGAATTATTGGTTTCCTTTGATGAAAACACGTGTCGAGAATTTTATACGAAATTGCTTAAAATGTATTATTTATTCTGCTCCCGCTCGAAATAATCAACAAAATATGTTTAATATCCCGAAGCTACCTATGCCATTTGATACTATTCATATTGACCACTTAGGCCCTCTTCCGTCCCTTCAGTCCAAGAGAAAGTATGTCTTAGTTGTTTTGACGCCTTTACTAAGTTTACAAAATTGTACCTCGCTACCTCCACTAGCACTAGAGAGGTTTGTTATGCCTTAAGCCAATATTTCTCTTATTACAGTCGCCCTAGAAGGATTATAAGTGATCGTGGCACTTGTTTTACCTCCACTGAATTTAAGCAATTTCTGCATGAGCGAAATATTGACCACGTTCTCAATGCCACTGCATCCCCTCAGGCGAATGGGCAAGTGGAAAGGGTCAACCGGGTTCTTCGACCAATATTGAGTAAACTCTCTAACCCCCTTAACCACTATGATTGGAGTTCTCAATTAACATCTGCGGAATACGCTCTCAATAACACAGTCCATACCTCCACTCGATGCACCCCCTCTGTCCTACTTTTTGGAGTCGAACAACGCGGTACAGTCATTGATGAATTAACAGAACATTTAGTAACCAAAAACAAAAGTGCGGAACGTGATTTAGGGAAAATGAGGCGTAAAGCTGAGGAAAACATCACTAAGTCACAAGAGAGTAATCTAAAAAATTTCATGAGGTCACATGCTACAGCACCTGAGTTTGAAGAGGGAGAGTATGTAGTTATACGAAATATCAACAACACAGCAGAGAGTAACAAAAAGCTGATTCCGCGATATAGAGGCCCTTATGTTGTTTATAAAAAATTGCCGAATGACCGATATGTTATTCGAGATGTTGACGGTTGTCAAATAACTCAAATACCTTATAATGGCGTCTTGGAAGCAAATAAACTACGGAAATGGCTTGCACCTTCCGCTGATCTGGTCACCGACATTTCTGAGGCAGCACTTGCCACACCTGCTCGTTAGTGTATTTTAAACCTAGTATTCCGCGGAATTGAGGACAATTCGGTCGTCAGGACGGTCGAACTGTAGTCAGCTCCTCTAATGTGCCAGTCTTGTCGCGACTTTTTCTGACTTGCAAATGTTATTTGTTATTGCTATAACATTTAAGTGGCAACGCTTCTGAGAAGCGAGACAGCTGCAGTGTAATTTGACTGACAGCTTTGATTTGACTAATCGCTCTCTGTCTTTCTTGTGTTGTCAGAAAAAGCGCGGGACATCACTGTTTTTGAGCGGCAAAATAAAACAAAAGAAAATATAGAACTGTCGTATATCATTCATTCTAAAATTAATATTTAAATAAAAAACATCTTCCCAAATTGATTAAACAAGGTAAGACGTGCAGCTTTGTATTTTAATTTAAATAATAGAAATAAGAAAATTAGAGTGGGTAAATTTTTTCACGAAAAAGCGGTTGTCAAAATCGTAATCTAGAACGAATTCTAAGAATATTTTCCCAAGAAACCATGACTCTAAAATCAAAATCGAGCTTAACGTTTTTAACGAGAAACTTTTTGTATTTTATAATTTTTTAAAATATTTGAATTGTCAATATGTCTATACTTATATATGCTTAAAGCTGAATAAAACAAATAAAGTTCCTTATGTTCTTGAAAATTAAGTTTGTTCTTATATCTTAAGGTTTTGCATACGTATTTGGGCAATGTACGATTTTTCGTACAAGTACATAACTTTTTTTTGGGAGTGGCAAAAAAAAAATTTTTGAGGTCGGGGGGTTGTAGGGGTTGAAAATAGCACACATTCCAAAAATCTTCGAAAAATTTCAACGAGTTCTGGTAGTGACAAGAAATAGGTTAAGTATTCGAAAAGTTATTTGAGCGCTCTTCTCGTTGTTTAATAATATGTATATATTTTAAGAATCTTTTTCGCTTTTTGTCATCGAATTTCTGTCAACACCACTGAGACTATTGCTATTTTATAGTGCTATTTTCAAAGGAACTTTGTACACGCTTAATATGTGTACAAATTTTGACTTGAGTTCTGTTGTTCTTATTTTCTTTTTATATCTTTATGTCGAAAAAATATCACACCGAAAAATTTGTCCTTACATCTTACAGTTGCTAGTTGATGAGAAACCCACTAATGGCATTAATTGTAATTAACATTCGCAACCAAATTTTTTCAATTAATTTCAAATGATTTTGCGTTGAATCAAAGCTAAGGACCTTTAATAAGAAAACTAAAGATTTTTAGATTGTAATCTGATTCTGGCAATCGGATCAGTAAAATAACTTCTCTTTCAAGGTAAAGGTAGTGATTTATTTATTATTTTGTTCGATTTTCTAACTAACACTTAATTTGTAATCTATCTTAACACTTATTGTTAATTATTTTATCAGATTTACTGAAAGTTTTGATAGTTAAAATTGTATGGCAAAGTTTTTGTAGGTTTCTTCAGAAATTTTTTATTTCCTTACATCATATTCAGCATCTTTCTTAATTTTCCACTTATATATAAACCTAGATGTCAGAGGCTTTAATGTCCTACCTCCTTACAAACATAATTTTATCCTTAAACATTTTGATCATGGATATGTATTTCTCTTCATTTTGATAATAGCTATGTTAATGGTAATTCAGTTCATTAAATATTATGGTTTATCCATTAATAGCACCATGTAGCTAAGCTGTAATTTGATAATAAACAACCAACCTTGAACCTTAAATCACACTGCGACCAATTCATATCTCCATCTCTTTCCACCCAATACGCCTTAAGCGAAATAAACAAGTGTTAGTAGCTGTTATACTCTATGTTTTGCACTCTCCGAAGGTGTTTTAAAAACATTATCTGTCAGCGTGTGTTCGTCGTTATGGCTGGGTGTGTGCAAGTACCTATGTATGTCTCTTTTTTTTATTTTTGTGTTTCAGATAGTATATGTGTACGCGTGTAAAAGCATTTGTCTGATTGTAATTTATATTTCCACAATATTTCATTGCGAAAAATTAAGTGCAAGCTTAAGTCTGCAGTTTTTTGTGTATTTCTTATTCTTTCGTTTGTAATTTTATATTTTATTTTTGTTTTTCTTTAAAATCAATTTCAAGTTTCAGTGTTTCCTGTAAAAGCGTCCTGCTGTTACATATGGGGGAAAAAAGTAATTTATGATCACTGTTTCTTTTCATTCTTCATTTTATACCCTACATTGATTTTTATTGCCCTTTTGATGGTGAATCGGAAAGGATTCTTTTATGCGCTGTCTTTAAGAGCTCAACAATTAATTTGATTTATTTGATAACAAAAATATAAAATAAGCACTGAAATATTAAATCCAAGATTCTAGGGGTTTTTATAATTTCAGGAATACATTCAAACAGTGTGAAGTAGTTATGTAGGTCGAAATTGGCCGGCTATTTTTTTTCATAAAAAACTGATTTGATCAAAAGTTCTTGTAACTAAAAAATAGCTATAATAAAGCTTAACTTTGGAAAATAAATTTATAATTTATTATATATAGTTACTTGCATTTATATTATTAGTATTCAGTTAAGAAAAAAAACAGATTCGATTTTCTTCAGTGTTTTATAACTAGAATGCTGATTTTTTATGCAGAAATTGTTTTTTCTCAAAATAGGTGTTTTAACGGTTCTTACCTATATATTCCTATATAATATAGAGTTTACTAGAGTTTTTTTAATATTCAAATTATATGCAAGTTATATGCCAACAATATGAAAGTATATGCAAAAAACTTTCAACCTGAAAAAGTCTAAAATTTCATTTTTCATTGTAATCAAGACAATGTTAAAGTACGAGTATTTTTTGAATGTCTAACAACAAGTGCATTATATTTTCTTTATTCGTGTGTTTTTAACCCTTCGATTCACGAACCTTCCGGAGGTGGTAAGTTGTAGTATGAGATCTGGCCAGACTTTCTAAGAAATGTATGGCTAGGTGTTTTCCACTGTTATAGTGAAACTGCATGTGTAAATTAGTAAACACTGAATTCCGACCGCTGTGCGGTCTATAACTCCAAAGCTATTCGATATCGCAAATTCGGCTTTTATGGGACGTGCCACGCTCCTTTGTCCAACGCTCATAACATTTTATCAGGTAAACACCACGTGTAATTGCAGTCGAATACCGACCTTCGAGGCTGTGCGACCTATAATTCCAAAACAATTCGATATCATAAATTTAGACTGTATAGCAGGTGTCAGGCCCCCTTGTCCAACACCCATAAAATATTATCAGTCAAATGGCACTTGTAAATTGTGGTCAAATACCGAATTCCGAGGCTGTGCAACTTATAATTCCAAAGCTTTTCGATATCGCAAATTTGAGTTGTATGGGAGGCGAAACGCCCCCTTGTACAACTCCCAAAAATTATAACAGCAAAACGGTATGTGTTAATTGAGGTCGAATACTGCATTCCGAGGCTGTGCGACCTATAACTCCAAAGCTATTCGATATCGCCCCTTTTCCAACACCCATAAAATATTATCAGTTAAACGGCACTTGTAAATTGTGGTCTAACACTGAATTTCGAGGCTGTGCCACGAAATAAGTTTAAATCCCGCACCACGACTGGCTGCGCACACCTTAAAAAATTCAAAATTGGTTTACTCACACTGGGCCATACAAATTCCATACATTTTATAGGAGGTCTGGCCAGATTCTTACTGTTACATTCACGAAATGACATAGAAAGAAAAATTTATCAGTACTGTCAAAAAAATGCATACATTCAAAAAGTCGAAAGGTCTGGCAGACCTCATACTGAATCTGGGGGTTAAAGAGTGTGTGTAATAATTTCAATTAACTTTTTTGGAAATATACTAAACTAGCAGGCCACAGATAAACAAAAAGAGAGTAAATGATTGTAAACAGTTACACACATTAACAAATGAGAGCAAAAACAACAAAAAATAATATTTAAAAAAATACCTTTGTTAAATTGTGATATTAATTAGTGGATAATCTATCAGTGACAAATTAAAAAATTATGTTGTAAGGCTAATTATTATCAAATTTTTGATATTTCAATCCGATTTTTTTCATATAATATTTAAATTTTTTGAATTGTCATTGTGAAGAAATAATATAACAAAATAGTGTTACAATAGTATTACAAAACCAAATAATCCAATGCTTTTTATAAGTAAATAAATGGTTAAGTTATCTTTGTGAGCAAGTAAACTGTAGCAAAAGTTGTATGCAATATATCTGTGTCGGTAAGAAAATACTGCTTAAGTCTAATTTCAAAGTTTCGGGAAATCTTGCTTCAAAGTTTTCAATCGCCATATAAGTTATATGAAAAAGTCTTTAGTTTTCGTGGCGTAGTTTTGGCTTAGGTTACGCAAAAAGCTCCAGATTTTGTGTGTTCATAGTGCTATATGAGTTTAACATAGCTTCATCTTTACCTTAGTTCTGTCTTAAGTCGACTTATGCGATTATTACTTATCGAAATGATATATGCAACATATGAAAGTTGTATGCAAATTGTATGCTAGTTGTATGCAGCGTTCGCAAGTTGCATGCAAAGTACGCAAGATATATGCAAAGTATGCAAGTTGTATGTAAAGTATGCAAGATATATGCAACGTATGCAAGTTGTTTGTAATGTATGAAAAATATATGCAGCGTATGCAAGATGTTTGGCACGTATGGAAGATATATGTGGCCTATTCAAGATATATACCATATACAGAACACACTTTTACAAAACAAAAAAAAAAATGGATCCGTACAGATCTAAATATGTCCATTTTATTCTTTTCTCTGTTGCTGACATTTTAGAAATAAATAAGAATAATAAAAGACCAATAAAAAAATTTTATTTGTTAAGTAAAATTGATACGTTTTTATTATGATCAGCTTTGGTAAAATACGCATACTAACCAAGGAGCAGCAAGTATATTCCATACTTTGGCTATAAAAAATGCAATGAATTTAATTTATCTATATCTGTACTATAATATAAAGTTTAAGTGAAAATTTAAAGTTACGACTGGGCCGGTTTTTATGAAAAAATTTTTTAAATATCATATTAGTGCTACGGATTAACCCATTAAGCGCCACTGTACTCATTTGAGTACAGCAAAATATTTTTAACTTTTAAAGTTTTCTTTGTTGTTAAGCATTAGTGAACTTTTTTGTTAATTGGCAATTATTAAGCAGGTCAATTCCATTTGTTTCTCATTTTTTTTAATATGTTTTCTGAAAATAAAATGAAAAAAAAACTAAAAAAAAATTAAAAAAAACATTGTTTTTGCTATTTTAGTTGGTTTTCTATTGTAACATAAACATTTTTTGGACTTTTCACTTTTACTTTTCATTTGGCTGTTAATGGGTTAAGTTAGGGGTACTTTTCTTTCGAAATTTTAATAACAAGTATATTTAATTAAGGTATTCACTCTCTATTTTTCTCTTTCTCTTCGTACTCGGCTGGCACAGCGCAGCAAAAAAAAACTGATGAGCCTCGAGCAAGACGAAAAGTGAGATGCAGAGCAGCGCTCCAAAACAAAACAAAACAAAACAAAAGAAAAAAAAATTATTTCTTTGATATGTATCGTCTTAACCCAATAAGGACTATACAAAGAGAGGATATATAAAGAGTTACAGAAACAGAGAAATTGCTCTTTAAAATATTTTCAAGCATGTAAGGATTGGGTTCTGCCGGCGCGCTGCTATTGTTATGCTGCCGACGTTCTTGAGGTCTGTTTTGGGCAGAGCTGTTGCTAAATCTATGTGTGCACAAGCGAGCTGGGAACATGTTTGTTCTTTTTTCTTCCTATTAGAATTGCGATCATTTGGTATATTTAAAGAATTATGAATGAAATGAAGCAAAGCAACATTTCCTTGAATATACCAATTTTCAGATATTCTAATGTTCTGTTTTGATTCTCAACTTTTTTTGGCTGAGTTTTATTTACATTTTTTTGCTACATTTCTAGCAAGGAAGATTTTTCATGCAATTGAAATTATATTTCATGAATATATTTTAATTATATATTATTTTAGAATTTTATCTTTTCTATATCCGATCATTTGGTAGATTCAAAGAAATATTTATGAAATAAAGCAAAACGGCTTTCTTTCAATTTACCAATATCGAACATAATACTGTATTTGAATTTAATTTTTACTCTAAAATTTTAATTACAAATTCCAAAAACTTATTGAATTAAATTAAATATTAATTAAATATTAATTATTTATTTAGAATTAATTTTTTATTTTTAAAAAAGATCAAAGTTGCGAACATTATTGCACAATTTTTTAAACCTGTTTAAGAAAACATTTTCACAACATTTCATAGAAATTTTTGCGATTTTTTTTTTTTAATACAGCTGATGTCTGATCAAGCATGCGATACTTTAAATCATCGGATGTTCGAAATGCAGAATTCTAGATTATGTTAAAATAATTGTGATTTTCTTAAAAAAAATTCAGCACTTGATTTCTGCAAAAGAAATGCAGAAAAGTAACAATTTTTTTTAAGTGATTGCAGGATTTATTAAGTACATAATTGAATGAAATGAAATATTTTAAGTAATTGAATTCAAATATTGGGAGGTTTTTTACTTACTAATTCTATTTCCGCTGAAATCCTTATTCTTCCACCACTAAATTTAAAACTTCCAAACTTCCAAATAAGTATCTAGCTTATTATTATAATAATAAGAACTACATGCAGGGCCGTAGACAAGGAGAGTTTTTAGGGGGATCAAACCCCCCGAGAGGTTCGACATATTAATAAGAATTAATACATTTCAGCAATTATTTCATTGAATCACTTTAATACGTTATAAAAAACTTAACAAGTCATATACTGAATTTGCGTTTACGTGTAAAATTCTGTGTCATGAGTTGAATCGTCTAAACAACAATAGTGAAAACCGATGTATCGTTATTTATTTATTTATTTAATCAATGGTATAAATAATGGTTTAATCAAAAATTATCGTCTTAGTGACTGAAAAATCAATAGAATATACATTTGATAGGTTATTAAATTTTCGCAAAGTTCTCACGATTGGTGAATTAGAAGCCTAATTTGTTTTTCAGAATTCTGACCCGATGAAAAGTTCTAACTCAATCTTTGAAGTAATTTTTTGGGTTTTATGATTTATGAAGTTTGTGTAAAATGAAAATATTTGAGAGAAATAAAATATAGTTCCCATAATTTCTTAAAAAATTTCTTAAAAAATACGTCCGTAATTCAATGGGTGTAACAGATTCACAGTAACAGATTTTATTTACAAACAGAAATCTTTGCTTTTATTTCTGTAGATTATTTTTAATAAAAATGTAATTGGTTTTAGTAAATTCATGTTTTTTATTTATTATTTTTAATCAAAATTAAATGTTTCTATTAATTAAATTATTTTTACTAATCCTTACTAATTATACATTTTAATTTCTGTGAATTCTTTTATGAATGTGACGTTTTGGAAAAACGGGTAAGAAGTTGTAAAATTGTTTAACCAAGTGCGGCAAATTTATTAAAATAAAACCGTTTTATTCTTATTTTAATTAGTTTATTTTGACTATGTGACTATTTGTTGCATAATGAGCATAAAAACTATAAATGCGTTTAGATAACCTATGAAAGAGGTTTTGATTATCAAAAGGGCTATAAACACCTCCTGGACTGTTTTCGTTTATCTATAATGAGTACCCTACAATATGCATTTTTTATTTAATATATGTTATAGTACATTAACTTTTTTAATTTTCTTAAGGATAATAAAGAAAAAAATTTTCTGTTTGTTTGACACCAATAACATTCTCATACCTTGAAAACTGCCTTAGTACAATGAATTTTTGTAGATAATCTAAAAAGCCAAAAAAGTATTCAAATTCAAAGTTTTGAAATTCGACGCAAATATCTTCGTTCTGTTTTAATATATATCATTTAATCTTCTTTTCTCTAAAAGTTCAATTAAAGTACTTGCAAAAAATTACTGCATCATTTCCATTACCTAAGGATTTTTATTTTTAATCTTTTTTAAAAAAAGGTCCAAAAAATATATTTTTCTTCCAAAAAATGGTACAAAAGTTGTTTTTATTGTAAAAACAATTAAAACCGAAAATTACATTTTTATATTCTTTCATATGTCGTATCACTCTTATGCAAAAACTATTTCAGTTTGACATAAAAATTTGTTTTTCTATTTCTTTTAAGAAAAATGCAATATTTCCCCCTTTGATTTTTGTGACGAACTAAATTTTTTAATATGTCGTTTTTATAATTTTTAAAAATTGTTTTGCCTTTAAGAGTAATTTCTTGGGCAGTCGCAAACAGAAAAAGGTACCATAAATTAAATCTCAAGCAATTCAGGGCTTTGTAACTTAAACGCTGAAATTTGGTAACTTGCGGACATGTCTTTCATTATTCGGCATTTTTAGAAACATTAAAACGAGACGTGTACATATGCTAAAATTTAAAATATATTCAACTTCTCGGTAACACTGGGTATATCAGCTAGTGTATAGAATAAAATAGCGTTAATTTGGCTGCACATTTTATTGTAAGACAACTTTAAATTGACAATTAAAAAAATCTTTTATTTATGTAGGTACTAGTTCTTAGTACATATATTACAAAAACTGAATAATTTAGGACAATTCATTGTAAAATTCTGAAATAAAATATAATTGTAATTGCATTGATATTTTTTTATATTAACTTTTAAAATCTTCTTTTTAAAAATTTAGCAAACAAATGTAAACAAAAATAACCCAAATTTGCTTTTTTTACCACTTTTCGGCATTCATGAATATATAAATACAAAATAAAGATATCTACAAATCTATAAGTATAAAATTCTGAAAATCTAGAAAATAAAATGGAATTGCATCAAAAATCTTCTATTTAGAAATTTTGAAAAATAGATGAATACAAAAATCAGCCAAAACAAAGCTGACAATTTTTGAGCATACTTTATAATCAAAACAGAACATAAGAATATCTGCAAATTGGTAAGTTTTAGGAAAAGTTGCTTTGTTTCATTTCATTCATAAGTCCTTAAATATACCAAATGATCGCAATTCTAATAGGAAGAAAAAGGTAAAAAGAACAAACATGTTCCTAGCTCGCTTGTGCACACATAGATTTAACAACAGCTCTGCCTAAAACAGACCTCAAGAACGTCGGCAGCATAACAGTAGCAGCGCGCCGGCAGAACCCAATCCTTACATGCTTGAAAATATTTTAAAGAGCAATTTCTCTGTTTCTGTAACTCTTTATATATATACTCTTTGGACTATATCGTATCACTAAGTCGGATGTCGCAAAACTAACCGTAGCACATAAAAATTAGTCAAAATCAAATGAATAACACAATTTTTATGCATAAAAGAATAAAACATGGCAACATAGGGGAGAATGGGGTAATTCGGCACACTTATTTGGTTGGTCTTATTTCATGACGTGGCGACCATAGCCTAGTGGGTAGAGTGCGTGGTCCCTAAGCTAAAGAACCGCGGTAGCCCGGGTTCAATTCCAGCACAGACAGAAAGTTTTTTCAATTCAATTAATTTTTCTGTTCGGTCGTCACCTTTCTGCAGACAATGGTAAACCTCTGAGAGTAAAAATGGCTATGTAAGGCTTCTTGAGAACATAAGCCGTTCGGAGTCGGCATAAAACACGTAGGTCCAGTTCTCGGTCATTTGTGATCAAACATTTAATAACACGCACAACACAATTGATCAATAGAAGCTCGGTCAAAGTCCTTACAAGGGCTGAAATGGCCAGTTTATTTTATGTTTTTTTTTATTTAATGACTCTGGCCATATATCGCATCGTTTTAACATTCAAATGAAAGCTACTTTGATTAAGTAAATTTCGATGAAAGATACTTACAATGTGAGGCACACAATTAACAAGATATGAAGGATTTTCCGAGCACCAACAATTTGGCGTTATTCGGAACATCATTATTTTCAGTGAATTTCATGGAAGTTAAAGTGAAATATACCAAAAAAATATGTATCAACAGAAATTGTTTCACTTTAAAGTTGGCATTATTTTAACAGATGCTTTTCTAGCTTCAGTGGCAGATTTTTTCATCTCACCTCATCGTTTGCACTTCGATCTCATCTCAATGAAACATTTGTCTGAATTTTGTGACTTTTGACTCTTTCCCGGGCTTGTGCGAGGTTTTGCGAGTGGAAATAGCTTGATGACTAAAAAAATATTTGACAAGTTTGGAAGTGAAACGCAAAAACAAGCCAAGCCGAATTGCGGCGAAGAAAATGCGCCACTTTACCCCAGACCACATTTCAGCATTTAAACTAAAAAAAAAAAAACTGTGTGAATCAACTCGAACAAATGAATATCATTCGTCTAACTAATATGCTTTAGCACTCATTACACTTACCATCAATTGCCAATGTTTTTCAATAAATTCCGCGAGTCGGATGAAATTAATTCCAAAAATTAAAAAACACTTTTGTTAAGCTCTAGTGTTAACAAACAACTGAATAAGTTGATGTTACTCGACCCAATATGACGCAACATTTAGGCACTTTTGTGTCACTACTCATTTTTTTT
This sequence comes from Dichetophora obliterata, assembly GCA_963920525.1. Classification (NCBI taxonomy): domain Eukaryota; kingdom Metazoa; phylum Arthropoda; class Insecta; order Diptera; family Sciomyzidae; genus Dichetophora; species Dichetophora obliterata. Next base: position 45,770,187 of record OY986436.1, on the reverse strand, counting down.
TTCTACAAAGTCTCTAAATAGTTAAATAGCTTAAAAAAATTAATAGTTACTTAATGGGTTTAACCATCACTGCGAGTCGTGTTCTAAAGCGATGTTTTCATCTCCCGGTAACTTCGCGTGGTGCCCAACAAATCTTCTATATATTTATTCCTGTAGGGGTCCCCTTATTCCAAAAAATCTACAAACGCTACTTAAACACTTGATATATCATAAGTAGGGATCGGATTTTTATGCAAAATCATTTTTAAATCATTTTCTGAGTAAAGATAGGATTAGCGTTTGACAACTAATCGTTGCGAAAGTGTTAAAGGAGGAATAGTGAAAAGTCAATCAAAATTTAAAAAACTCAGGTATAACTGAAAATTAATAAAAACAAAAATATGCAATCGCAGAAAAAAAGAAGTAGCCGGGCCACAGCAGAGCAATATAAGCTCATGCTGGACTTTTTTGGGGCACATAAAGGAATGGCAGAAGGGAGGTTTGTGGCACTGCAAGGTCGGCATGAGGCCGCCAACAAGTGGGAAGAACTCTTTTGGGGGTCAAGTGGTACAGCTTTATTAATTTGGATTGCTCAAAATCAAAGGGGCGCCCATTTGGCAAAGATCAGCTCACTCCCCTGCGCTGTCGCGCATTTCAATTTCACTCTCCAACACAGCTGTATCCATTGCCAAATATTGAAATGCCATTATTTTAAATGTGTTTATTTTATTAAAAAACCACTCTACTTTACGAATATAGTTAAAAATAATGCACTAAACTGCTTAACGTTGGTAATTTTTATAGTTCACATCGCCTGAAAATTCGTCGTTAAGCGAGCAACAGATATTGTTAAAGAACTGTCAAAGTTATCGTAAAAAAAAGCTTAGGCTAAGTTTGAAAATACACTCAGAGAAAAAACAGAGGGATTAACAGTGAAAACTGTTAAATCCCATCTAACAGATGAGTTTTTTCAAATTAACAGTCTGGACTGTCAATAAAATAACTATTTTACTCAATTCCTAACTGAATTTTCTTTTCTTTTATGTGAATATGTATTGATATCAACCATCCTAGTGCAGGACAATTGAAAATTCAAATGAGAATTGAGTAAAACAGTTATTTTATCAACAGTCCAGACTGTTAATTTCAAAAACTCATCTGTTGGATGGGATTCAACAGTTTCACTGTTGGTTTTTTCTGAGTGTACGAGTTAGCGATAATTGTAGCTTAGGCCAGTTAACGTTAACGAAAATAACGTTAACATGTTTGGGAATCCCGCTTCAGGAGGGAATTAAAACTTTGCGACATTGTGTGACAGGGGTGGTGGAGTATATAAAATATTGGGTAAGGGGCAAAAATTTTTGAAAATAAGAGTGCTGAGTGAACTCGGGGAAAAGGGAAGAGGGTCAAGATTTTGTGACAACGTGTGACATAAAGGAAAAGGGTCCTAAATAGACCCAAGTCATATGAAAAAATATTTGGAATATTAGGACGATTTACGAAAAGTCACAGCTATGCTTGAATTCTTTCAAAACGAAAACTATTATTTTTCTGTCTTAACTGAAAAGTATGGAATGACTTTTTACATATAAGTACACAGCAACAAGTCAATTTTTGATAACATATTTTTATCAATGCAGATTAGGATAGTTCAATTGAAAACAATATTATATATTGTCAAATGTTCAAATCTGAAGAAAGATGGAAAATATTTTGGGAATAAGCTTTGTTCTAAAAATTGGTGTTTTGGGTGACAGATGGTTGGGTGACAGCGTGGTTTTATATTAATTATTGGCAGTGAAAACATAATAGCATCAGTGCAAACATTTTATCTCTCGAGGTGTTTTTTGAAAAAGATGAACTATTTATCTTATATAAGTTTTTGTTTTTCATTGAGACTCTTAGAAAGGGAACATATTATTCTTTTTTGTGTTTTTGTTGGGAGACATTTTGAAGGGTGGCAAATATGAATGAGTATTTTGAAAGGAATTGTTAGTGATGAAAAATTAGTAAAGCCTGATTTTATATTTGGCGCCTATAGAGGTCACACCGGCGACCCTGTGAAATTTTTGTGAAATTTTTGTGAAATTAAAGCTATTTGCGGCCTTTATCAGCTAGTGCAAAAATTATATTTGAATGAGGGAATGATTTTGTACTATTGCAAAAAGTTCGTTAAGAGAAAAATTTTATGAGTGAAAAACAGAAATACAGAAAATAATGTTCAACTAAGTTTGTTTGAGAAGCTCAATCTTAAAACGAAAACTATTCAAGAAGGATGAAAAACATTTTATCGCTATGAACATTTAGCAAAAGAGCGCTCATGTTTTTTTATATTCACGAGTGGGAAATTTAGGTGATTTCATTCGTACGTCAAATAAATAATATTGATCTGAAGTAGTTTTAGCAAACCCTGTATTAAGTCACGTAGTTTTTGCTTACAACTTATTGGGTCAGTTACATACAGTTCTCTAGCACGGGTTAAAGTGTCAAATTGCAATAGTAAGTTCATTTTATATTAATTCATGAAAAGTTACTAAAATTAGATTGTTGATCAGCAACCTAAAATGAGCAACCTAAATGAATGTTGATCAGCAATCTAGACTCCTAAAATGAGTATATCAAAAGGTTTTTATTTAAACCAGTCATGATGCCAATAATAAGACCTTTAAAACTTATATCCAGCCCTCCCGATTTTCGGGGGACAATCACTAGTAATATCTTAATATCTTTGCTCACGACCTGTCCTTATTGACCGAGTACTGGAAGCACTGGTTGAACTGGTTGCCGTAACATGTGTGCAACACCGATGCACAGAGGTTTTTAATGCTTTTTGGTACCTCATCGCAAATTGTCGAATTAAGTTAATCGATGCGCTCTTGTTCAGGTTATTCATGACGAACGAAAATATTTTCATTAGTAGTTAAGGGGACGTTCATAAACTACGTTACCAATTTGGTGATGGGGAGGGGTTTTGAAATGTACTACGATAAGTAACGGTAGGGGGAGGGAGGGGTTCAAGATATTGTAAGGTGACAAAAAATTAAAAAAAAAACTCCAAAAAATTCAATTTAATATTATTTAAGACTAGCTGATATTGACCCGTTGTTGATATCATATGATATTTTTACAGTTTTTATTTGAATTTTCTTTAAAAATAGGAAGGATTTGCAGGCGTGTGTTATAAAATAAGGAAAATATTTCTTTTAAGAAAAATATATTTTTATAATTTGAGTAGTTAAAATTTATAATAGTTGTAATTTGTTCCCCGCAGATGGGGTTCTGCATACGAAAAAAAACCAGAAGTTATTCTTGAAGGCTAAGCATTTTTAATACTTAAAAAAACAACATGTTAAAAAATTCAAATCGTTACAAAAATCAAAGGGGGTCCATTACATTGTTCTTAATGAAACAGAAACAGTTTTTTTTTAAATAACATATGAAAGAGTAAACAAAATGCAATTTTCAGTTATTAGTGCTTTTACGACAAAAACAATTTTTTTCTCCGTTTTTGGAAGAAACACAAATTTTTTGGGCCTATTTTGAAAGAAAATTAAAAATCTATTCAATATAAGTATGTTTAATTAATGTAAAATTAATTAAATAATCTAATAATTGATCGATTTCGGTCAAAGTCATGAGCAATTATTAGTAAGATAACTATAGATCAATTAAATTCATGTAATAATTAAAATCATAAATCAGAATTAATTAACTAACTATCTAAAGTCATGAGAAATGGAATATTTTGTTGTGAAAATAGCAACCTTTCAGTTAAAACACTAGCTTTCTAGCGAAGCAAAATAAAACTCGTTTCATTTCTATGGTGCATTTGATGCAAATTTTTTAATTCAGATTTATATACTACTAGCTTAAACCCGGCGCGTTGCTGCCACTCTCCCTATTCAAACGCCCAGAAAATGTTATCAGTTAAACAGCATGTCTAAATTGAGGTAGAATACTGAATTCCGAGACTGTGCGACCTATATCCACAAAGCCATTCGATATAACAAATTAGGGTTGTATGGGAAGTGCCACGCCCTCTTGATCACCGCTCATAGAATGTAATCAATTAAACTGCATGTGTACATGGAGGTTGAATACCGAATTCCAAAACTGTGCGACATATATCTCCAAAACTATTTGATAGCACAAATTTAGGTTGTATGGGAGGTGCCACTGCCCTTTTCCTTACGCCCGTAAAATTTAACCAATGAAACTGCATGTGTAAATTCAGGTCGAATACTGAATTCCGAGGCTGAGTTACCAATAACTCCAAAGCTATTCGATATCGCAAATTTGGGTTAAGTTGGAGGTGCCACGCCCCCCGACAAACTCTAAAAAATTTTATCAGTAAATCTGCATGCGTAAATTTTGGTCAAATACTGAATTCCGATGCTGTGCGACCTATAACTCCAAAGCTATTTGATAGCACAAAGCTGGGTTGTATGGGAAGTGTCACTCCCCTTTTCCCTACGCCCATAAAATGTAAGAAATGAAAGTGCATGTATAAATTTAGGTCGAATACCGATTTCTTACGCTGTCAACCTATAACTTGTAGCAATTCGATATTGCAAATTTGGGATGTAAGGGAGATGTCAGGCCTCCCTGTCCAACGCCCATAAAAAAATCATTGAAACAGCATGTGTAAATTGAGGTCAAAAACTGAATTCCAAAGCTGAATTCCTATAAATTCAAAGCTATTCGATATCACCAATTTGGGTTGTATGAGAGGTGCCCCTCCCCCTTGTCCAACTCCCATAAAATTTCATCACTGAAACGGTACGTCTAAATTGTGGTCGAATACCGAATTTCTAAGCTGTGCAACCCATAACGCTATTCGATAACACAAATTGTTTTTATACTAATGGGAGGTAAAAGAAGGTGTGGCATTTCTTCTTAAACCATCTGGTACTCAAAGCAAAGCCACTTACAAAATTTGAGCTCAATCGGACCAATAGTTTCGGAGTATTGTGATATTTCCAAAAGTAGGCGTAGATGAAGTGTGACAACGCCCGTTTTTATTAAAGTTAGTGACAGTCATCATAAGAACTTATTTACCAAATTTTAATTTAATACGACCAAAACCTTCTTAAATATAGCATTTTTATTGATTTGTGGGCGATAAAAGGGGTGTGGCATTACTTTTTTCCTAAACCTTTGCGTAGCAGTTACGAACAAACCAGTAGAAGGAAGTATCCTATTTGGTCTAGTCGTTTTCAAGTTTTAAGCATCCGAACAAATCACGATTCATTTTTATATGTACAGATATTGATTTGTGGGCGCTAAAAGTGGGCGTGAAAACATTTATGTATCGTGACTGCCTCTTGGAGCACCTACACAGCAAGTTTAAGTATAAAAATGTGTAGAACTCCGGAATTGCCATGATTTCGAAAAAGTGAGCGTATATATATTGCGACGAAAAAGTTATTTTTGTACAGTTACTGACAGTTACCATCTGAACAAAATGATAATATCTTGGTTTTTACGATCGCAACCGTCTGATATATATCCCTTATTTGGTTTGTGGTCGATAGCGCAAATTTGGCTTGTATGGGAGGAACCACGCCCCTCGTCCAAACGTTACCAAACCTCACAGGAACAATCTATCTCCTCGGCAAACGTTGTTCTGCCACAGACCGCCTTACTGCTATACACAAAAATGTCAAGAAATGTCAAATATATTCACCATTTTCAGTACAGCTGCCGAAAGTAGCCATGTGCACTAAATAACCACATTTTAGTCTAATACGATCAAAACCGTGCGAAATATAGCATTTTTGTTGTTTTGCAAGCGGTAAAAAGGGGTGCGGTAAAATGTTTCCCTTGAGCCATCTCGTAATCGAAACAAATCGACTGCCCAAATTTCAGCTCAATTTAGGTTAAGCCTGGCGCACTTTACTTCACTGGACGCTAACTCCCCGAAAAGTGAGTTTAACTAAAGTAGGGCAGGCCTATTGATAGTGCACTTGCCGAGAGTAACCATATGTACTGAATTACAAAATTTTTGTCTAATACGACCCAAACCGTTGAAATAAAACGTTTTCATTGGTTTGTGGGCAGTAAAAGGGGGGCGTGGAGACCAATTTTTAGTACAGTTGCTAACAGTAACCGTACAAACTAAGCCAACGTTTTAGCTCAATCGACCCAGTAGTCAATTTTGATGGTTTCTTAAAAAGTGGGTGTGACTATATAGCGCTGACGCCCTTTTTTAGTACAATTGCCGAAAGTAACCATACAAACTTAAGTATCATATGTTAGTCTCATACGGCCAAAACTGCATGAAATATAGCATTTTCACTGATTTGTGGGCGCAAAAGGGGGCGTGGAAACCAATTTTTCGTACAGTTACTGTCAGTAACTTCACAAACCAAAGTACCAAATTTAAGTCTTATACGACCAAAACCGTCTGAAATAAACCATTTTCATTTATTTGTGGGCGGTAAAAGGGGGCGTGGAAACCCATTTTTTGGACAGTTGTCGACAGTAACCGTACATACTAAATTACAAAATTTTAGCCATATTCGACCCAAACCGACTGAAATATAACATTTTTATTGATTTGGGGGCGGTAAAAGGGGGGTGTGGCAAATTTTTTTCCTCAACCATCTCGTACCTGAAACAAATCGACTGCCAAAATTTCAGGTCAATCGGTTCAGTAGTTTTGGGGTCTATAGACATCACACTGCCAGACACACATCGTTTTGCTTTATATATATATAGATATTGATTTGTGGGCGTTAAAAGTGGGCGTGAAAACATTTATAAATTGTGTTCGTCTCTTGGAGCACCTAAAGAGCAAGTTTCACTGTAAAAATGTGCAGAACTCCGGAATTGCCATGATTTCGAAAAAGTGGGCGTATTTATATAACGACCACGCCCATTTTTTGTACAGTTACCGACAGTAATCATCTGAACAAAATCCCCAAATCTTAGTTTTTTACGATTGAAACCGTGAGATATTTTTTTTTTTTTTTGTTTGTGATCGATGGAGCAAATTTGGCTTGTATGGGAGGTACCACGCCCCCTTCTCCAATCGTTACGAAACCTCACAGGAACACTCTCAAGATGTGGCTTTATTTTCCCTGAAAATTTCATAAAGATCGGTTCAGCGGTTTTGGAGTCTATACGTGATATAGCCACATACCCACCCACATACCCACATACATACATCCATTTTTATATATATAGAAGAACAATTAATTAAATTAAATTAATTAAATGAAAAAGCAAAAAATTTCCCCCCCAAGATTTATGCCTGCCCCCTCTGTCTTCTTGGTCAGGCTACAGGCCGGTAGTGTACATACAGTGTACAGTGTAGTGTACAGGCCGGTGTACATACATTTCCTCTTCAGTAGTCTTTGAGTGATTAAGCATGTTTTGATTTAAATCTTTTGCTTCTTTAAATTTTTGCTAGAATTAAGATTTGCAGTTTTTTCTTATTTTAAAATTAATAAACATTCATCATGCATAAAAAAAATTTAAAAATTAAAAACATTTCTATGAATTATATATTCTTTTTGTATCTGCATCAAATTGATGCACAACGTGCTTTTAATTTCTAGAAAGTACCTATGCATGCGGGTTAAAAAATTATTAAAATTCAAATCTTATTTTTTGGTAGCAAATGTTGGCGGCCCAGTAGAAATTTTTGTTAAACAAATTTCATATGCATATTCAAGTCATGAATAAGGTGAATGTGTATATTTTTTGTTATTTTAAACTAAATTAATTTTAAAGCAATAAGCAAATATATCTACAAAATGCATATTAATTATTCATTTAATATTTTTTATTGTCTGATTTGGCCAGGGGGGGAAACGGCTGTAGTAGTGGGCATTGCCCCCCTTTCCCCACCCTGGCTACAGGCCTGACTGTCTAGTCAGCTAAGTGATTGACTCTATATAGAGTTGTTGTTGTTGTTGCCTTCTTAAAAACCTACCTGATCTAAAGCTCGCAATTTAATTCATGTAATTTATTCAAAACTTTATTGTGCAAAGTCTCTCTATAGTTTTCAAGCTATGAGAATGTTTTTGGTGTCAAACAAACGGAATATTTTTATCTTAATTATAATTTTTAATTAGTTCTGTTAAATTATTATAGGCCCTAGGACCTGCACATAAGTAGCGTTACTCTGTGACCTCCCGACTGCATCTCGCCACAACAAAGTTATTTCTGTTTCTAGTACCGAATGCGTGAGTATGTTGATTTAGATGTGTAGTATTATACTTTATACTTCTTATGTTCCAAAAAACTTGCAGTAACAGATAGAGTATAGATAGATTCTCTCTAGGGAGTATACATTTTTTAACTCCTCCACATAAAGTTGATGGCTAGGATAAAGTGGTAGTAGCCCGAAAACTGCTTTATTTGTTTGTTTATTGTGCATGCATTTATTTTGCAATCTTTTTAATTTTTTCATCTCCGATGTATTTTGATAGGCCCAGCACATCATCACATATGTTAAATGTGAATGGACTATAGACATAAGGTAACGCCCATAACAATAGGAAATGAAAAATATCTTGTTAAATTTTGAAATAAAACGTTTTCAATGTATTCTTTTAAAACTTCTTGGAAGCGGAAAAATTTGTTATTGGGTCACTGTTACAGAGGCCTGGTGCATTGGCGGGGCCAGTTTCCCCCACTTTTTTAGCTAGATAAACAATTTAAAAGGAAAACTTCAAAAGTTATTCAAAATATCAGTTTTTTTACAACGATAATATTTTTGTATTATATATTTTCCTCTTCTTTCTCTCTTCTTCATAAGCATGCTTGCGGATAACCATTTTTTTTCTCTGTGTTTGCAAAGAGATAAAACAAAATGTAGAGTTTCTGCTGCAAGCCCACCACTTCAGTTTAAAAGCACCCTTAAGTATGTAGCTTAATGCTTGTTAATTTTGCAACTCTGGTAAGAAAAAATTTGACATGTTCTTAGGGGCTTTCCATATTGGACGACATGTTGTACGATAAGTTAGATGGAAAATTAATGGGACAATTTGATTAAGCGTTCGAACGATCCAACTTGTAAAGCAACATCATTAATTGCAAGCTCTCAAGCAGAACACATCCGGCTAATAGCTAAGCAACTTTTAGATGCCCTAACAATTGAGCAGTAATTTTACATAGTTGTACAATATTGTACAATCGGCAGAAAAAACCAAAAATTTCGACTATCGTTTTAGCTTACGCATGGTACTACATGTTGTACAATCTGCCATGTTGGTCCAATGTTTTGGACCATGCGAAAGCACTTACTGTGAATTAGCTGCTGAAAATCCACCTCGACGCTTTGAAGAAACATCAAATCCGGTTCCTTCAGTACAGTTGCCATTATATGATCGGCTACGAAAAGATTATTTCGAAATTTTTGATCTTCTCTCAAATGAGAGAACGGCTAGATTCGATCAAACAGGTTGATATTTTACTTTTTTTTTATTTTTGCAAGTTTACACCAGCTTCACTCAACCGACTCACTTTGATTTAACATTCGGTGAGTTGGTTGAGTAAAGCTAGTGTAAACTGGCACTTTGTAAATCTTATTGTACATTTAAACAGATCTTGACACTCTGGAATCGTTGGAATATTGTAATCGAAGCCTTCAACGGAAAAGTGCCTTCTGAACAAAATCTAAAAACAAAACTAGGTCTTTATGCAGATGAATTTTTTGCAGATGAAATTGCTGAAGCAATTGCCTGGCCAAACACCTTGAAATTGTAGTGGCATTGTATCCCAATTTGCGAAAAATTCGGATACTGTAAAAAAAAACTATTAAATGAAGTTGAAAAACTTATTGCTTTGCTTTTGACTGTGCCTGCATCAGCAGCTTCATCTGAGCGTTCTTTTAGTGCACTAAGACGACTTAAAACGTATCTTCGAGCAACTATGACACATAAACGACTCACTCATGCGGCACTTATACACATTCACAATGATAAAACCGAGTAATTGAATTCGATGGAGGTGGTGAAAGAGTTTGTTTCTCGCAAGGACAGAAAGAAACATTTTGGAATAATTTAAATTGATATAACTTTTTGTACCTTATTGCATTCAAACCATGTAAAGATATACCTAGTCTTGCTTTATAAAAGCAACCATTATTTCTTATATTTTCATATTGCCATATGAAAGATCCTTTAAAGAATTATCTCTAATATTGAAATTGGAAGAACGTTTAAAAATAATGAAATTTTAATATTTTTTATATATTTTAAATTTTTGTTATTTTAAACTAAAATAAAAAATTTGTTTATTCACATTCATGTTTCTTTGAAGAAATTTTGGTGAACTTTTTTTTGTACCACCATTTGTACTGCCTCCCATTTGTACTGCCTCCCCAGATGAAATTAGCTTCCGACGCGCTTGGCCTGGTGTAAGGTATTGTTTACTCTTTTGTTTTTGCTTAGTTGTTTTTGTTTTAAGAACACTTTATTTGCTTCATACAAATTAGCGGCTCATAACTACAGAAAATTGAAGTAAAACAATTACAAAGAAACAAGAAAAAGCTAATGTATTAAAACGGTTTTCTGTTAGTGTTATTATTTAGTAAAAGCTCCGTTTACGTTAATTCATTGAAAGATGCGATTGGGCATTGAATCGCTAGTTTTATTAGCAATTCTTGGTCTAAGTTCTCCCATTCTCTTAAAATTTAAGCTTTTAGCTCGTTATCGCTATCGCACCGTTTGTTGTTGGCGTACACGCATCTGGTTAGAATGCTCTAGAGGTTTTCGATTGGGTTTAGGTCGGGCGAGCAGGCTGGACCGTACATAAATTTTTTTTTACAAAATATGTTCGATAGTTTTTGCCGCTGATTTGGCTTCTTGAGCCATAATGCACCCTCTCTCTGCAAAGTAACCACTTAGACTTGAAACATATGAGCAACAGTGCTACTTCCGTTTTTTCATATCTGCCCAGACGTTGAAAGCTTCTGCTCTGCTACTGCTCCTTCATAAGTTCATTCATTCTGCTCACTTTAAGTACTCATTCGGCGTAAGTTTTAACATCCAGAAGGCTTGCCTTTTTTCTCCAAATACCATTAAGTTTCCTTGCCTTACTCAGCCAACCAGTCAGGCAGAGCTATACATATACCCCATTTCTTATGCTTATCTCCGTCATCAACCTTCATAAACCTTAGTCAACTGTTTTTTTTTTATCCTGCTAACTTTGTTGAAGTTTGCAAAATATTGAAAAATGTTTTCCTCCTTTCTCTGTTCCTTTTTTATACTGTTTCCCCTTACTTCCATCAGTAGATTTACAATCAACATCATGTAATTAGGTGAAGGTCATTGGGGTTGCCTTGCCTTATGCGTTGCTCCAATTTTTTCCCTTTTTTTTTTTGTTTGTTTTCTTTTTGTTTTATTTGCTGTTATGTTGTTTTTCTTATCATCCGCAGATTTTTGTGCAAGTTTGAAAAGCAGCTTTAGGTTTGTGGCTGTAGAGCTTTTTGTGTGGCTGCATCTAAGTTAAGTTTGAAGAGTGCGAAGAAAAGCAGTTTTTAAGTACTCAGCGGCTTTTTTAATATTTGAAAAGTTTTCTTTCAACATGAAAGGATAGAAGGAATTAACTTGTTTTGCCATAAAAATGCAGAAAATCTGTAGAAAAAATATTAGTTAAATCGTATAGGAAAATAACTAAGAGGGATTTAAGGTAGGTTGTTTATTTTCATCGCATATTTAAAGAATCGGGAAACTTAATTTGTGTGGAATTTCAGCTAAGTAATTATGATGTTCTGCTTTATAAGAGCAGCTTTGACTTAAAAATGACAAAGCCATCTTTTTACTCTTCTCAGAAAAATACGATGTACATTTTTATCAGAAAAACAAAATTTTTCACTACTTAATTTTTATCTGTATGGGTGTGTTAAGATCATTAAAAAAGAATTTGCTAAAAACTACCTAAGTTAAACAGTGAGGTACTTGATACTAGGACTATGATAAATATTCGTTTGAGCCCAAAAATAACTCATCAAAATTTACTTTTGTTCCCTAATAGTTACTTTTTTATTGCTTAGATAGAAATAAAAATTTAGCTCATATTAAAAAACACGTAAAAATATCTTCTTCTACACAATTTGTGTGCAAATTGATTTTGAAAAAAAGATAGTTATTTTAAAATGTGGACATTTTTTATTCCTTGAACTGTTATCTTTGCTGTAACTGGAAATTTTTTAAATATAAATACATATCATGTACTATGCTACCATAATAAGTAAAAGAGTCATATCTCCATTTGAGTAGTTTTGAGATATATAGCTTTTACGTTTTTTATCTTTCTAAGAAACAAACTAAAAGGGACCACTTTACTTAAATCTTTCAGTCATTTGTAGTTGAAAATGGGTAATCTTAGCTAACCACTCATTTACTAACTCTAACTAACCAGAAACTCATTCACTGTTCCGAATCTGCCATTTTCTACATTTTCAAATTTTGGCGTTTGTGACTTTCTTTCTTTCTCCGTTCTTAAACAGGTAAGCAGGTAAGTCATCAACTCCCGCAACTTTGTTTTTTTGAACCCAATCTATAGCTGTCATATCTTCATCAAAGTTGGGCAGCGGAACCTCGACGCTGTCATCCGTAATTCGGGTTTCCGGAATATCATCTCTATTGGCTGGATTGATGTCGGCGTCGGCATTTAGAGCTTAGAGAAGTGTTCCCTTCATAACGTCATTGTACTCTGGATATCTGTCACTAGATTCCCGTTTTCATCCTTGCAGGAAGAGGTCCCAGTTTTAAAACCATCGCCAAGGCGTCTCATTTTTGCGAAAAATTTCCGGGCCTCATTTCTATCGCCTCGCGTTTTTCTGCCTCTCTTTTTTTCCGCCCGAAAATACGTCTCTCTTTCCACAGCTTATTTTATATTGCTCCTTAGCAGCGCGCGTTACAAGGTGGCTTTGTAGGCGGTATCATTTTCTGCAGTGGCGTCGTGACACTCCTTGACGTACCACTTGTTTTGACGAGGACGGTGGTAGCTAGTCACCTCTTCAGGAGCCGCACGCATAGAGTGGGAAATGTGTGTCCACTGCGCGCATATATCATCGATCGGAGGAGGGCTTTGAAGCAGGAGTGAGAGTCGAATGGCGAAAGCTTTCTCTGTGTAGGGTTGCGTGCATTCTCAGCTGCGACCAGACGTATACGGATCTTGGCTGCGACAAGATACTGATCCGAGTCAATGTTTGCACCACTGATCATGCGTACATCCAATACACTGGAAGAGTGCCTTCCGTCTATCAAAACATGATCAATTCGGTTTCTGATTTTTTGATCAGGAGACATCTAGGTGGCTTTATGAGTATTGAGATGCTTGAATCTAGTGCTTTTTACGACCATGTTTCGTGCTGCAGCGAAGTCAATCAGCTTCCTTCCGTCATCGGAGGTATTGTCGTGGAGGCTGAATTTTTTGGCTGTCACCTTAGCGTTGAAGTCACCAAGCACGATTTTTACGTCGTAACGGGGGCAGCGCGTAGAAAGTTTCCTTGGGAAAGTCTCATGGTCTCATGGTCTTCTGTGGCAGCGTGGGTACATATTAGGTTTATATAAAAGAATTTAACCTTGATACAAGCCGTTCGTTCACAGGTGTTAACCTTGCCAACTACAAGTCCGCATCCAAACTTGTGCTTCTCCGCATGGCCGCTTAAGTAGATATAACAGGGTGCATGCCGAATGCAACCCTTTTCCTTCCGTCGCATTTCTTGAATAGCTGTGATCTCAGCTTTGTATCTTTCCTAGACATCAGTCAGTTGGATAGAGGCACCTTCCCAATTAAGAGTTCGGACATTCCAGGTTCATATGCTAAAATCATTAGTTCATATGCTAAAATCATCACAATTATCAGTTTTTCGTTTGCGGTAGTCGTCATCAGATTTGGGGATCATTTTTCTTATATTTTTATTTGTTTTCATTGAAATTGTTTTTTTATGGGTGGGTTTCAAACCCGACGCACCACCTGTTTTAAGCCTAGGGAGCCCGACGCTCAGATTATCCGCCAAACTGACGGATGTCAGTTTCGACGTTGCCCAGGAAACACCACGTAGAGGTTTGAGTCGACTTGAGACGATTTTACAAGGATTATGACGGCCCCGCCAGGATGGGACAGTCAGACATGTTAACCCTGTAAAGGTTCGCCTCCACTTTCCTAGCAGTAAACTGTATGGGTCTTTTCAAATTAAATAAAGCTCGAAGCACTGCGAAGGAAATGGTCGCCTGTTTCTTCAAAAAAACTTTTCATGTAGGCACGGTACCTTTTGAGATACTTAGAATGGTCAATTCGGAATGGTACAAAACCATTTGTTTGCCAGAAGTGATTTGGGAAATAAGGGAAAGACACGAGCGCTGAAAAGTCATTCTTCATCAAGACAATGCGAGCTTCACATCAGCTTAAACAAAGACTTTTTGAGCAATCAAAGCATCGAATTAATTGGTCATCCGCCGTATAGTCCTGATTTGGCAGCCAATGACTGCTGTTTGTTCCCGCACAGGACAAAGAGAAGGCAAGCTGTGTGGACATCAATTTTTGACACCAGAAGAAGCCTTTGATGCGTTCAAAAACTATGTTTTGGAGGAATGGGATAAATGTTATGACAAATGATTCGAACGCATGCAAAAATGTATTGATCATGAAGGAGAATGTTTTGAAAAACAATAAAGCTAGTTTTAATGAAACAAATTCGGTATTCATACATATTTCTCAAATATTTGCCCTATAAATTTATTATTTTATATTTTGAGCCGTATGGTCGGTGGGCGAGCCATATGACAAATTTGAATGATTTTCATTTATGACTACAAAATCATTGCTAAAACATTTGTGTGAACAGTTTTTATTCTTGAGCCAAAGTGCAGAGTAGGCAACACTTTTTTGTTAATTTTTTTCTTTTTCTATGGACTTTAATTACTGGCAACGATTGCTAAAGCTGTCATTGTGTTAATGAAAGTGATAAAAAGGGGGTGAAGGGGGAGGTAAGAGTTGGGAAAAGCTTCTTGAAAAATTACATTGTCTTGTCGTCGATTTCGAAGAGAGGCAAGAAGCAAACATTGCTAAAACGGCACAATAACGGGCACATTTAAGCAACAACAATAAAATAAAATTAAAAATACTCATAAAAATTATAATAAGAATAGAAAAGAAAACAAGATAAAATAAAAGCAACATGCTACACTTAATTTATGCTCCCTACACAAAGCTCAAAGGGCATTAAATTGATAGTTAGGCTTGTTTCTGCCAGCTTGTCAGTCACTCCTGCTGAAAGAAGTGACAACCCACGCACTCAGTTAGAGACAGACATTCGGAAAGCTCTTAACTCACGGGTTACGCTCTCCTTCACTTCACTTTGTCTTGTTCTTCTTTCTTTTTTTTTTTTTTTTTTTTTTGGCAGCTGGCAGTCAGTTTGATTAGAGAAGACATCAATTTGCGTCAAAAGCTTAAACAATGTTTTATAGCTTTTGCTACTTTTGTTTGTATTGTTACTTTAAGCACTTTTTGCTGTTATTTTGGTTAATTTTTTTTATTTTTTAACATTTGACAGTTGGCTTAGCATGTCAATTTTACCGCTAGACACCTGTTTTGTCTGGCTTTTTATTACTATCACTGATTCAGAGTTCTTTAAGAGATACTTTTAAGCTTTTACTATTGTGGCTTTTAGGCTATATACATAATTACTATTTGCATGAATATTTAGGCTATATACATAAAAGGTGAAGTAAGTGTTGCCTTATTGTAACAGAAAATTTTAGAACTTTTTAGAACTTTTTAAAATTTCTAATATTTTTAAAACTTTTTTGAACTCTTGCTTGTTGCAAACAAACTTGTTTGTTTTGTTCTTTTCAAAAAAACTTGTCTACCCTGATGTGTTGTTAGAAATGAACGATAGTGTTATTGTTATTGTTGTTGCATTTGTTCACATATTTGCTTAGCAGGCATTTTTTTCGCCTTGCTGTTGCTGTTGTTGTCAGAAGTTTTCAGTGTGAAATTTTCATTAATTTTCCAACACGTGCGAAGCACATTACAAGCGCTTAAGGCTCAAGAAATGCTCACAGTTGTTATTGTTGTTTTTGCATTGCGTGCTCAAAATTGTTTTTTGTGTGTTGGCAAGAAATTCTTCAAGTTTTTAGCAAGCAACACTACAGGAGTTAGAATAAAATATTTTGTTTAAACGTATGTATGCGAGTGAGTGTGAAAGTGCGAGCCAGTGAGCGAAAGAGATATATAGTGAAAGTTAAAAGGATCAACTTTTTATGCTAAGAAAAAACAAAAAGCTCAAGGACTTTTTAACATTTATAAAGCAATTAAAATTTAAATGAGCATTTCAAGTTGTAGCTTTTTCACATATATTATTTTTTACTTTTTAAAGCTTTCAATATGGCATGGCATTGCTCTAGATGCTAGCCTGACTTGTTTTTGTAGTTTTAAAGTGCTTATGAAATATTTAACAACATGTTTGTATGTTTAATTCTACATGATTTTGTTATTATTGTTGTACCTGCTTGTTGCTATTTTATACAAAATGGACATTTGTGCACGTTTCTTGCCTTGGCTCGGCTCGTTAGTGGCAACAATTATTAAAAGTTCAGCAGCGAAATTAAAAAAAAAGAAGAAAATTAATTATGGCTGTAAACTGCACTACTGGGTACTGGAATGAGCAGGAATAACAGCATGTTTCCATTTAACACACACACACAAATACTCCCACACACAGTAACACATAGTCACTCAGTACAGCATAGGGTTTAAAGGTCGTAGGGCAGAAATTAAATTTGGGCTGTATGACTTTAAGGGTAAAAGGGTTAAAGTTAGGTTATGCTCTGGGGAAATCAAGTTGGCATGCTGTGGTTTTTCTTTTTTTCATTTACTGTTTCTAAACTAAAGCTCTCTTTACTTTGGAGTCATGAAAATATAGCTGCTGTCAAGCTGCTAAGAAAAATGTTATTAAAGTGAAAAAAGCTTTGAAACTGTGATAAGTTGACTATATTAATGCTTAAATTAAGAAAAAAATATTGAAATCTCAGGTAAAAATTTTTCTTTTAATATTTTTTGAATTTAAATAGTTTAAATGACTGAAAAACCTAAAATGAAATAATTTAATATAATTAAATTAATATTAATATTAAAATTATAAAAATAATGAAATTCTCTCAATTTCAGAGAAATCCTGATGAAACCAGATTTTATTATCAAATAAAAAAAAATCATGGTTGCGCATGATAGCAGAGAAAGCTCTTTTTCATTCCAAGCGGCAAAAACAATTTTAAAGCTATAAAAAATCAAAAGCTTTCAATTCAATTTGAATGTTTGAAACAATAGCTTTTGAAAGCTTCATAAAATCTTTTGCAAGATTTTCTACTTGTAAGTTTTAAAAACTAGTATATGAGAAGCTTATAAGAGTTTGAGATATAAAACATTTTTTCTTCACATTTTTAAAGCTTCCCATATAGTTGTTGTTAAAAACCTCAAAATAAAAGCTTTTTAAAGCTATGAAAAATTAAAAGATTTCATATTGCGAAATTACAATGCAGCAATGGCAGCGTCAGTGGCAGTGGCAGTGATCAGCTGTTATGGGAGGAATAATATTATTCAATGGCAACTCTCACATAACAGCAGCGGCAGTAAGCAATACTGCTGAGGTTAGCTCTATTTCTAAATTTACTACCAATTCCAACCAAACTGCTGCCAATATAATGAATGAAAAAGCAGACTGAAACCATGAAAAAATTTGGAGCAAAAAAAATTAAAAAAAGTATAGCAGTGAGTGGACTGCAGACCGAAGTGAAAAGCTATTGACAAAATACGAGTATTTCCGGGCAGACATTGTCCTGCCACGGAACGCCTTACTGTTATGAAAATAACCCTCTTCCCGTTTTATTATTTCTTTCAAAAGATTTTATATTAAGATTGTGGTTTTTTTTATAATTATACCATTATTACATTTTAATTAAATGTTGTTGATATAAGAATAAAATACAGGGAGCACTATGTTTTAGTAGATATTTTCACCTCAGCGCCACCTAGGAATGTCTAAAATAAAAAACGGCAGAGCTCGCTCTGAGTTCAGAAAACACCCGCTAGCCGCTAGCAGAAAAATACAACCTTGAGTTGCATATGGCTCCTGAATCAGTGCAAAACTAGCACCATTTTCTAACAATAACTTTCCACTCATGATTGCATATGCTTCCCGACAATTTACTTGCATAATTTGTATGCTCATTAATGTCTAGAACGCTTCTATAAATTGGACACTCCATCGATAACAATAAATGCGTCGATGGAAATCCTCTGAAAGAGCAATTTCGGCAATGTAATGCATTTTTGCATTTAGCCTCACCATGTTACTCCAAGAGTGGTGCCAACCTCTTTAACCACCGCGTCTACAACCTCCTTTTATTTTGCACCAGCTGTCTTGATGCGCAAAACCAAGGACCATGTCAAGTACTTTAAATGCTTTGACTACTTAATTTTTCTTAGAACCAAAAAAGTTTTATCGAGCCTTGACAATCAGCTCTTAAAATGTTCACTTCAAATTTTCCCGAATAAATATATTAGCGATTTAGCAGCGATCGATCATGAGCCGCACACCCGAACATCGCCTCAAAATAATCCAAAAAGACTAGTGCCTGCAAGTCAGATTGAACAACGGCCATATAAGGCCTAAATTAACACAGTGCAGCACGAAAAAAAATAACCATATACGGACACCACTACGTGATAAAAGACAAAAAAAAAAGACCCCTGTCTCCCAGTTTTGCCCAAAGTCCTCCAGGTTTTTTTATGGGCCCCCAAAGATGTGGGACCTCGGTGTCATTTTTGCAAAAAAAATTATCATTTTCTCAAGCTCATATCTTGCAAACCGTTCGGAATTTCGATTTACTCTCTGACGCAAAGTTGTAGCTCTTGTCATAAAGAACAAAAATTGTAACCATATAAAATAAAAAACTTCATATTCAAGGTCAAAATCGCAAAAAACTTTAAAAAATGAGCGAAAAATGGCCCAAAAAGCATTTTTTTATTTTCCGATTTTACGAACAAATTTACTTTATGAAAATGCGCCAATTTTCTTTGGCCGGGTAGGGCTTACAGCGCTGATTAAAACCCCAAAGTTTTTTTAAGGAGGCCGATCCAACATCTTGAGATATAGGCCTTTATAGCTTGAGTATATAATCGCTTATATCTCACCCATTTCTTATCCGATCTGGTTGAGATGGGTATCGTTGAGAAGACCTTTGAAAACGCTATAAATCTGTATATAAATACGTTAATTTTTATTAACTCATTGAGGCAAATTAAAAAAAAAAATTTTTAACCTCACTTTTTTAATAAAAATCTGGTTTTCTCAAAAAACAGCCCTAGTAAAAAAAAAAACAATTGAAGTGTAAGAAAATAAGCGATTTCTTTAAAAAAAAGTTGATTTCAAAACTTTGAACGTAAATAATTGTCAGTCAGGAGGCCGAGTGTGTGAGTGCACTGTACCTTCACTGATAGTAAGTGCATTCTAATAAAAATTCTCAGGCTGGTGGGTGAGTTCCCGTGCCCAAACTGTCAAACAACTACCTGGAAGCAAACATTTGCATTGAATTCACATAAAAACAACCCAAAATATAAAAAAAATACCTGGAAACACATTTTAGCTCTTGTCATAAAGATGAAATTGTGAACATATAAAATCAAAAAAACTTTTATCAAAAAACTACCTGGAAGCAAACATCTGCATTGAATTCACATTGTAGCTCTTGTCATGTTTAATGTCTTGTATGTTTAATTAACGCTCAAAAATAAAATATGCCTGGCCAGAACCATGTATTTGTCCAAGGGTTAACACCGTATAGGTAGCGCTTAGGTATCACGCGATCACGCACCGACCGCAGCAGCACAGGCAATGCAGTAAGCTCAGCACACGCAACAAGGGATGCAGCACACAATAGGGCTATTCCCGATTACGGGCAAATAGCGTGGCATCGTGGCATTTGCAAAATATGATGGCAAATATTTTCAACACAACAACAAAATGTATAGATTTCATTTGCCCGACTGTGTCAAATTTGCAGCACTAAAATCGCATTGCATACAGTCGAGCATGGGCAACTCTTATTTGCCAATCAATCAGCTGTCACATTTTAACCAAACGCCGCTAATAAAACAAAATTAACAGACTCTGATATGGAACTACTTTGATAAATAATACACTTTGATAAATAATAATGAAAAAAACCACAAATACTGTTCGTGCTGTTTTTTTTTCCTTCAAAACAGCTGTGAGTTTTGTTTGCAACAGTGTTCTAAAAAGTGTGCTCACAGTTGATGGCAAATATTTGGTTGGGCATACATTTGCAAAGCTATTTGCCCGTAACTGGGAATAGCCCTAATATAAAAGCGACACGATGCTCACATCGAGGCATTACACAGCGCGACGTCAACGAGAGCTCAGCGGTGAAAGTTATAAAGTGAAAGTAAAAAAAGTGAAAGTGTTACAGCATAATTCGCACACAACATTGGCAACTGACAATTTCAATAGGCAGTGTGAAAATATTGATTTATTTTGCTACGTTTGCGGTCATCAAATCAGAAAAAAAAGTTCTACAACATTGCAAAAGGAAAAGAATCTTTTAACTAGTCAATTCAAGAAAGCAAATAAGTTGTTTTTCGACGAAGTAGACTTGACCGGTGAAAATTACACACCTAATACAGTGTGTCGCCAATGTTATAACAATCTCATGGCATGGTTGAGTGGAGGCAAACACAGTATGAAGTATTGTAAGCCGGTAAACTGGATTAATCTCCCAGGTGATCATGATGAAACCAGTTGCTATGCATGCGTAAATTACACATGTGGTCTAAATCGATATGCTTAGAGGAACAAAATTTATAAAGCAACTGTAACAGCCACACTACCAGTGTTTGCACCTGAAAATTTTGTATCACCAAGGCCGCCAACTCCAGATCGTAGTACAGAATGTACAGGAATGACTAGAGCAAGTGGTGTTACTTATGAAGATCCATTTGATACCGATTATGAGCCCCTACAGGGAAGAGATGGACCACAACTAATAACACAAATGGAAATGGATTTCATTGTGGCCATATTGGGACTATCGCAGTGACATGCCATATTTTTGACAGCGTTTTTAAAGCATAGAACACTCACACATGGTAATGTGAACTCTACGGCGTACCACAAACGGCAAGCAGAGCCTCTACACTCCAAATGATGACAATTCGTTCGCTTACTGAAACGATGTAAAAGCTTTGGTGGTAAAAATGGGAATGAACTACATCGCTAGTGAGTGGAGATTATTTATTGATAATTCTGTTTCAAGCTTGAAAGCAGTGTTGTTGCATGTGTCGAACCGAAAACCTTCCATTCCGCTAGCAATGGGTATTAACATGAAAGAAAGCTATGAAACATTGAAAGATATACATAATGGAAAAAATCAAATACTACGAAAATAAATGGAAGATTTGCTGTGATTTGAATGTCATCAACATTTTGCAAGGGATCATCGATAAGGGCGGCTTTCCAAAGTTCTTTTGTTTTCTTTGTAATTGGGATTTGCGCTCACCTCTGAATGAATGCCAATGTAATTCGTGGAGACCAAGAGGAAGTGTGGAGGAACAAATGAAACAACATAAACTGAGGAATGCACCTTTAATAGACCATACTCAAGAGATCTTGCTGCCACCGCTCCACATAAAATTGGGAATTGTTAAAAAATTCATCGAAGTGGCCGTTGTAAATTGTCCATTCGCATTCGACTATTTGAAAAGCGTTTTCCCAAAGCGTAGGAAAGATATCGTAGTAAATTTAAAACGAATTTTTGTTCACCTCATTGTACTATTTTCACTTTGTTAATGTTTTCTTTTCTGTCTTTATTTTTTGTCTTCATTTCATTCAGGCGTACTTAATGGCCCTGACATTAGAAAACTATTCAAGAGCAACTTTGAATCATCGCTTCATGATTATATGGGTGAAAGAAATGCTGTATTATTTTGAGAAAATCGGCACATCGATGACACTAAAGCAGCATTTTCTTCATTTTCATTTTGACGATTTTATCAAACAACTCCCTACCGAATCCGATGAGCAAGGAGAACGGTTTCACCAAACCACAATGCCCATGGAAAAACTGTACAAAGGCAAAAAACTCGACGCATTGATTGCAGAGGCAATATCATTGTTTTGCATTCCTTTTTTGATTTCTTTTCTAATTCATTACAGGTATGTTGTTAGGAGTCACAAGATCACCCTGTATGATGTTAATGAAGTATCTGAAGAAGAAAAAGCTGATGATGGAGGGAAGTCTGGAAGTAACGTGCCTGTGGACACCATAAGTTTTGAATCAGAGTCAGATTCGGACGACGATTTGGATCCTCCACTTAAGAGAGTGCGATTTGCAAGTCCAGGGCCATCAACATTATAAGCATAATACGAATATTTTTTTTATAATTTTTGTAATAGATAGCATAGTATTGTAGTGCCATCCCTACTGAGACTACTAATCCCTACAACACTGAATCATTATTACTAAATATCTATGCTACTACTCTTTGTTACAACCCTAACTCTAAATGTCAACCCATACCACCTAAGAACTAAAATTAGTAAAATCAGTAATAGTATAACAATGAAACCTGCAACATGCCTTTTCACTTAGGGGAGAAGGCTTTATAGTGTCTCAATGTTGAAGTAAAGAAAAAACAAATGAAATTTTCGGAAAATTTTTCACTTTTGCGGCTACATAAGCGCTACCTAAACAGTATTAAGAATCATTCCTAGGAAGTTTATATGTTCTAAAAAGTTGTTTATTGAGATCTTAGGTTCATTTTTGTAGTTGATTATTTCCTTGAATATTGAACGGTTTGCTACCTATGGACCCGAACAGGGGAAAAAGGTAAAAAAAATTGAATTTTTTTAAGTTTTTGGCGATTTTAACCTTGAAGATGAAGTTTTTTGATTTTATACGTTCACAATTTTTGTTTTTTATGACAAGAGCTACAACTTTGCCTAAGAGAGTAAATCAAAATTCCGAACGGTTTGCAAGATATGAGCTTGGAAAAAATGATAATTTTTTTGCAAAAATGACACAGAGGCCCCAAATCTTTGGGGGCCCATAAAAAAAACCTCGAGGACTTTGGGCAAAACTGGGAGACAGGGGTCTTTTTTTTATTTTATGACGTAGTGATATCCGTGTATGGTTATTTTGCCATGACTTAAAAAATTACACACTGTGTAATTTGTACAGCCGCTGTACGTCCGTTGTATGCCTCTAAATTTTTAGCAGCAAGCAAGTTTCTCTTGGTAATGCTGATGTTGATATTATCGCCTCTTGTGTTTGGTACATTTTTTATACACCCAAAAAATATTTAGGATAAAAACACGAATAAAATCTTTATAGAAATACAAACAGAGGCTATTCGTTGAATGTACAAATGTTTGATACATAGTGCAATTTTTTTACTAAACTAAACGAACATTATATAATTTAAAGTTATTATATTTTTTGCATTATCTCTTATCTTTTTGTTATATAATTTCAAGAATATAATATCATAAAGATGACATAATCTAGGTATATTTTGTGTGTTGACTTGGTTTTTTTTTTTGCCGTTTTGCCACATGATATTTTTAGTGTTAATTATTGTAAGGGCGATTCCATCAGTTGAAGCTTAGCCGCGAATAATGTTGTAAGCAATATTTTTTAAGTTTGCAAGTCAAAGTTTTGATTTTCATGTCGTTTTTTCTCATTCTTGGGGAACGATGTTTTATGAAAAAGTCGTTGTACCAACAATTTCTGAAATTCTAAAGATATGTTAATGTTTTTTGTATTAAAATTACTGAAATTTTTTAAATATGATTTGCAAAAAATTGTTTTCAAGAAAGATTTTCAATATCAAAATGTATGTTAATGAAAATGGGTGGAATGAGCGTGATCAAAACTAAGTATGTTACAATCTAATCTAGGATGCACACAATATGTGTACTGAAATTGAGCGAAGTCCGTTAAGCCATTTAGATTTGTATAAATGTCAATTAAACAAACCAGAAAATAAATTTTATTAATAAAGACTTCGTGTTAAATTATATGAGTATTATAGAACGAGAGAATGAACGAGAGAACGAAGAATTTTCAAAGTTTTTTTTTATTTTTTTAGGTTTTAAAAAATATGTCCCCAGTTATGATCCTATAACTTCAAAAATATTTATACATGTTTGCAAATAAAACGTTTATATCTTTCATGTAAGCTATCATTCGTATTGATCTAAATGTATAAATGATTGTATAAATTTTCTAAATACTACATTTGTGAAAGAGTTTAAAAAATATGGTTAATACTCAAAATTACCTCCTATACAGGCCAAAAATGCGATATCGGATAGCTTTATTAATATATTTCGCAAAGCCTCAGAATATTAATAAGCAATGCCTCGACCACAATTGACTCGTGCCGTTTCACAACGGGGGCATGGCAGCAACACAACATAATTAATCTATATATATAAAAATGGATGTATGTATGTGGGTATGTGGGTATGTGGGTGGGTATGTGGGTGGGTATGTGGGTGGGTATGTGGGTGGGTATGTGGCTATATCACGTATAGACTCCAAAACCGCTGAACCGGTCTTTATGAAATTTTCAGGGAAAATAAAGCCGCATCTTGAGAGTGTTCCTGTGAGGTTTCATAACGATTGGAGAAGGGGGCGTGATACCTCCCATACAAGCCAAATTTGCTCAATCGATCACAAACAAAAAAAAAAAAAATATTTCACGGTTTCAATCCTAAAAAACTAAGATTTGGTGATTTTGTTCAGATAGTTACTGTCGGTAACTGTACAAAAAATGGGCGTGGTCGTTATATAAATACGCCCACTTTTTCGAAATCATGGCAATTCCGGAGTTCTGCACATTTTTACAGTGAAACTTGCTCTTTAGGTGCTCCAAGAGACGAACACAATTTATAAATGTTTTCACGCCCACTTTTAACGCCCACAAATCAATATCTATATATATATAAAGCAAAACGATGTGTGTCTGGCAGTGTGATGTCTATAGACCCCAAAACTACTGAACCGATTGACCTGAAATTTTGGCAGTCGATTTGTTTCAGGTACGAGATGGTTGAGGAAAAAAATTTGCCACACCCCCCTTTTACCGCCCCCAAATCAATAAAAATGTTATATTTCAGTCGGTTTGGGTCGTATATGGCTAAAATTTTGTAATTTAGTATGTACGGTTACTGTCGACAACTGTCCTAAAAATGGGTTTCCACGCCCCCTTTTACCGCCCACAAATAAATGAAAATGGTTTATTTCAGACGGTTTTGGTCGTATAAGACTTAAATTTGGTACTTTGGTTTGTGAAGTTACTGACAGTAACTGTACGAAAAATTGGTTTCCACGCCCCCTTTTGCGCCCACAAATCAGTGAAAATGCTATATTTCATGCAGTTTTGGCCGTATGAGACTAACATATGATACTTAAGTTTGTATGGTTACTTTCGGCAATTGTACTAAAAAAGGGCGTCAGCGCTATATAGTCACACCCACTTTTTAAGAAACCATCAAAATTGACTACTGGGTCGATTGAGCTAAAATGTTGGCTTAGTTTGTACGGTTACTGTTAGCAACTGTACTAAAAATTGGTCTCCACGCCCCCCTTTTACCGCCCACAAACCAATGAAAACGTTTTATTTCAACGGTTTGGGTCGTATTAGACAAAAATTTTGTAATTCAGTACATATGGTTACTCTCGGCAAGTGCACTATCAATAGGCCTGCCCTACTTTAGTTAAACTCACTTTTCGGGGAGTTAGCGTCCAGTGAAGTAAAGTGCGCCAGGCTTAACCTAAATTGAGCTGAAATTTGGGCAGTCGATTTGTTTCGATTACGAGATGGCTCAAGGGAAATATTTTACCGCACCCCTTTTACCGCTTGCAAAACAACAAAAATGCTATATTTCGCACGGTTTTGCTCGTATTAGACTATACTGAAAATGGTGAATATATTTGACATTTCTTGACATTTTCGTGTATGGCAGTAAGGCGGTCTGTGGCAGAACAACGTTTGCCGAGGAGATAGATTGTTCCTGTGAGGTTTGGTAATGTTTTGACGAGGGGGCGTGGTTCCTCCCATACAAGCCAAATTTGCGCTATCGACCACAAACCAAATAAGGGATATATATCAGACGGTTTCGATCGTAAAAACTAAGATATTATCATTTTGTTCAGATGGTTACTGTCAGTAACTGTACAAAAATCACTTTTTCGTCGCA
This sequence comes from Dichetophora obliterata, assembly GCA_963920525.1. NCBI lineage: Eukaryota > Metazoa > Arthropoda > Insecta > Diptera > Sciomyzidae > Dichetophora > Dichetophora obliterata. The sequence continues at coordinate 45,743,963 of OY986436.1, read as the reverse complement.
ATATATATACGCTCACTTTTTCGAAATCATGGCAATTCCGGAGTTCTACACATTTTTATACTGAAACTTGCTGTGTAGGTGCTCTAAGAGGCAGTCACGATACATAAATGTTTTCACGCCCACTTTTAGCGCCCACAAATCAATATCTGTACATATAAAAATGAATCGTGATTTGTTCGGATGCTTAAAACTTGAAAACGACTAGACCAAATAGGATAATTCCTTCTACTGGTTTGTTCGTAACTGCTACGCAAAGGTTTAGGAAAAAGTAATGCCACACCCCTTTTATCGCCCACAAATCAATAAAAATGCTATATTTAGGAAGGTTTTGGTCGTATTAAATTAAAATTTGTTAAATAAGTTCTTATGATGACTGTCACTAACTTTAATAAAAACGGGCGTTGTCACACTTCATCTACGCCTACTTTTGGAAATATCACAATACTCCGATACTATTGGTCCGATTGAGCTCAAATTTTGTAAGTGGCTTTGCTTTGAGTACGAGATGGTTTAAGAAGAAATGCCACACCTTCTTTTACCTCCCATTAATATAAAAACAATTTGTGTTATCGAATAGCGTTATGGGTTGCACAGCTTAGAAATTCGGTATTCGACCACAATTTAGACGTACCGTTTCAGTGATGAAATTTTATGGGAGTTGGACAAGGGGGAGGGGCACCTCTCATACAATCCAAATTGGTGATATCGAATAGCTTTGAATTTATAGGAATTCAGCTTTGGAATTCAGTTTTTGACCTCAATTTACACATGCAGTTTCAATGATTTTTTTTATGGACGTTGGACAGAGAGGCCTGACATCTCACTTACATCCCAAATTTGCAATACCGAATTGCTTTGAAGTTATAGGTTGACAGCGTAAGAAATCGGTATTCGACCTAAATTTATACATGCACTTTCATTTCTTACATTTTATGGGCGTAGGGAAAAGGGGAGTGACACTTCCCGTACAACCCAACTTTGTGCTATCAAATAGCTTTTGAGTTATAGGTCGCACAGCATCGGAATTCAGTATTTGACCAAAATTTACGCATGTAGATTTACTGATAAAAATTTTTAGAGTTTGTCGGGGGGCGTGGCACCTCCAACTTAACCCAAATTTGCGATATCGAATAGCTTTGGAGTTATAGGTCAGCCTCGGAATTCAGTATTCGACCTCAATTTACACATGAAGTTTCATTGGTAAAATTTTATGGGCGTAGGGAAAAGGGGAGTGGCACCTACCATACAACCCAAATTTGTGTTATCGAATATATTTGGAGCTATATGTCGCACAGTTTTGGTATTTGGTATTCGACCTCCATGTACACATGCAGTTTAATTGATTACATTCTATGAGGGGTGATCAAGAGGGCGTGGCACTTCCTATACAACCCAAAATTGTTATATCGAATAGCTTTGTGGATATAGGTCGCACAGTCTCGGAATTCAGTATTTGACCTCAATTTAGACATGCTGTTTAACTGATAACATTTTATGGGCGTTTGAATAGGGAGAGAGGCAGCAACGAGCCGGGTTTCAGCTAGTAATTAATAATTAATAATTAATAATTAATAATTAATAATTAATAATTAATAATTAATAATTAATAATTAATAATTAATAATTAATAATTAATAATTAATAATTAATAATTAATAATTAATAATTAATAATTAATAATTAATAATTAATAATTAATAATTAATAATTAATAATTAATAATTAATAATTAATAATTAATAATTAATAATTAATAATTAATAATTAATAATTAATAATTAATAATTAATAATTAATAATTAATAATTAATAATTAATAATTAATAATTAATAATTAATAATTAATAATTAATAATTAATAATTAATAATTAATAATTAATAATTAATAATTAATAATTAATAATTAATAATTAATAATTAATAATTAATAATTAATAATTAATAATTAATAATTAATAATTAATAATTAATAATTAATAATTAATAATTAATAATTAATAATTAATAATTAATAATTAATAATTAATAATTAATAATTAATAATTAATAATTAATAATTAATAATTAATAATTAATAATTAATAATTAATAATTAATAATTAATAATTGAAATACAATATAGCAACAAATAAGCTTAGACTTGCCCCAAAAATAATTTTATGTTTCAGTAAACATAATATATTTATTGCAACAAATAAGCTTATTTGCAGTGAACATTGAAGTGAACATAATTTGCTTCCGGAAAACATTTTATGTTTACCGTAAAATAAAAACACATTTCTTGTAAAAGTTAACTTGTTTGCTATAAACAAGTTTTTAAACATAATAGAATCCTTCAATATTATGTTTGTGTCAAATATATTTTTTTCTGCGTGTGCGTTCGTAATATTTAATAATTTGTTCAGTAGATAAAACGAACACGTTTGTATTATATACAAATATTTCATGGTACAATATACAAATGGTCACATGTATTATTCACAAAAAGTACGAATTTTTTTTTTTGTGTATGAAATTAGTTGCTAGAATACAATGCCCCAGTGAATTTTTAATTAAAACAGTAGATATAATTTTGTTTGTATGATACTTTAGTCACTGTATAGTATTGTCTGTATTTTCAATGCAAAACCTTTACCACAAATGTAATTTAAAAAAAAAACACAAACTAATAATAATTATTATTATTATTATTATTATTATTATAGAATCTACATATATTAATAAATAAATATATATAAATATACCTATATATTTAATTTATTTCAGCATGAAGTTCCAATTTTCATTGAAAAACTGTCCATTTTCAATGTAGAATAATCCCTGTTTTCATTTTCATTGTTTGGCTGATATACGGCCGCTATAAGTTGGTTGTACAGCCAATATAATTTCAAAACGGTTTCAAAAGTTTTTTCAACGACCCTTGCATTACCCTTGTACAGCCGAGAAAAATATTTAAAAATGAGCCTTGTTCGGCCGTTGTTTGGCTTTTACTAAAAAAAGTTTTTATTTTTACTCGGGTTGTCTTTCAGTTTTTAACGACAATTTTTGGAATAAATAACATTGCAAGTACATTTTTTACAACTTTTGCAAAAAAATTCGTTCGGGATTCAAAACGGTTTTTTGATCTTTTAATAAAAAACCTTCTTACTTTTTAAACAAAAACTTTGACTTTTCATTTTTAAAGGCAAATAGCTGATTAAAATAAAAATAACTGAGTTTTCTAAAAAAATAACTAGCTGAAATAAGTATAAGCCTTGCAAATTAAACTAAAGAACCTTTTAAAGATATTGCAACAGATCAAAGCAAAAATTTGCAGCAACTTGTCTTCTTTAAAATTTGAATTAATTGTGCCAACAAAAGCTTAAGTTTACTGTTATTTTGTGTACTTTTCCTTAAAACTTAGTACGCGATATGAAAAAAAAAATTTCCGACATAATCATTTAGTTTTTCATAATAATATAACGAAACAAAGGATTCTTAGTTTTTCAACAAAGACTGTACGCTTGCAGCTTTAAGCTTTGTTCAATTCTTTAAGCAGCCTTTAAAAATGCAATGACAAAAAATTTAATTTTTTTTTTTTTTAAAGTTAGAACACATCAACGAACGTAAAACAGCAAAAGCAACAAGACAACAGCAGCAACTATCTGCAGGCAGCTACTAACAGCATTTTACACCAGTTTCAGTAGCTGTTGTCCTTGTTGTTGTTATTGTTCTCTAATACAAACATTCATACACGTCAACACACACACTCGTGGTACATGCATACCAACATTCAGATTCTCACCCACATACTCGTAACATAACAAAGTTAACTCGCGCATAACACAGAATGTGCTGCGAACTGAAAAAAATAAAAATATCTAAGTAAACAAGTGCTTCTTTTTTTTTGTTGTGTTTTTGTGTTGTTGCGTTGTTGTTCTGTGCAAGACAGCACAGCCAGCACAACCCAACAATGCCGCCTTAAAGCCACACCCTGCCAACTGATGGCGCTTACTTATTTTTCCTGCTTGTATCTTTTCAACGATTTATTTCTTGCATTAAAAGCATGCCACGAAAACGAGTTCAAGTTCTAAAACTGCTTATGACAGCAACAACAACAACAAAAAACAGTTCATGTACTGCCAACTCATTTTAAAAGTCCCACAATTATACGCGGTCGACACGGCGTCTTTTTTGCTACACTCCGCCCAGAGCCCTTTATAACGGTGAACACTCCGTTCTCCATTTCCGCCCGACAGCAACCTTTGCTTTCTTTCTGTCTATCATCCTTCAAATGTTTTTGCAGCGAATGTCCTTGTTATTTTCTGCTACTCTCGTTGTTGTTGCAGTTTTTTTTTACTAAAATCTTGCTGCAGAAAAATGTGGACCTTGACACATTTTCCTGTCGCAGCTTTTGCAGCGTGTTCTTGTTTGTTTTCCCACAAAATTTCGAGCTATTTTTGCAAACGCTGTTCAATTTTTCATCAACATGTGTGTGCATGTGTAAAAAAATGCGTGTAAATAAACATTTTTTAATTAATGGATTTGTTTTAAACTATAAGTTATAATACATTAAAAGCGAGCATAAGGTAGTTATGTTCGCTTTGTTATTTAAACAAAAGGATTGTACATACATTTGTGAAAAAATCGAAACATAATTCCTTGGGTTATGAAGAAGTAATTGTAATAGAACGATTAAACTTGGCCACTTACGGAACTTTAGGAGTTGAACTTACCAACTTACAATTTTACTTCCAATAGGTACCATTTTTAACTTTAAGATGTGCGACTGGGCTTTTTGCGGCCCATTATAGCTTTCAGTAGAAGGATATTTTTTTATTGGCTCTGAGAGCCGTAATGTTTCATGCCAACTACCGCTGATGTTTTCTAGACGTAAAGAAATCAGCTAAAAATTATTTGCATTAATTTAGTAGAACAAACCTGATCTGTTTATATATCAAGGTCGTAAGTGAAAGTAGTAGGCTTCATGAGGATCGTTCGTTAAATTTATATTAAATATATGTAAGCTGCTAAACAAAACATATTCAAACACGATGGATCACGTTCAACGACTTCAATACAATATTTGTATATGAAAAACTCTTGTCAGTTCACTACATGAAAGCTCGCTTATAATGAGCTTTTGGTCAGATTTAACTTTACAGTTTTGTTTTAGCATTGATCGAATAAACATCCTTCGTGTTGCCTTCTTTTTATTTCTTTGTTTTACCACTTTACCGAACATTTTAGAACAAAATTTTCTTTTTTAAGATATATCAAAAATTACTCAAGATATGCACTCCTCTTCATGTTGATAACTCTTGAACCATTAGGATGTTGATTTTGATTTCTGGGACAAAGTTCTTTCTTTAATTTTGGCCAACAACTTTGCTGAATAAATGAATATGAAAAAATAGCTTCCAGTGGGTCTTATTGAGTGATTCTTACAAAAAGTCAAACGAAAAAAATTCGAACCACATTGCGTATGAGTAACATTTTTTGCTTTGAAGCGTTGAAAGCGGGCAAGACATATGTCGCTTATTAAAGGTTTAAAGACAATTTCAAATGATTTTTCGTTATATATTTGTTCAACAAAGCTGTTCGCTAGAATAATAGAAATAACTTTTCTGAAGAAACCGAAATAAGAATCCTAATGGTTGAAGAGTTCTCAACATGCAAATGAGTGCATATCTGGACTAATTAAAAAAAAATTTGCACTAAAGTCTTCGGTAAAGTGGAAAAACGGATGTTACCACAAGATTCCTCATATTAAAATTAAGTGAAAAGCGTTGAAATTATTAAATACAGATTTTCGTGCCACACAGTGTTATTTAAAATGTAGGAAAAAAGTGACTAAATGTGGGGAGACTCCCACATTGAAATTGTTCTCAGTAGGCGTCTATGATTCTCTAGGCTGCCGACAGACCGACAGCAACTCACTGAGAACAGGCTGCCCTCTTTTCTTGCTAGTGAAAATCTCGAGGATGAAGCAGACCAACTCTTCAGAGATGACGATTATGCCGATGAAGATTTTATCCTGACTGATGAAGCAGCGTCGGCTTTTGAAAAACAGCTCCAAATTAAGACGAACATTGAGGTCGATAGTGACAATGAAGAAGAGGACGAAGCTGTCGAAGGACTGACTGCTGTAAGTGATTTAAAATCGCCCATTAGCGAGTTTTTCACATCCAAAGCTGGCGTTGTTGGGGTGAAAAATCCACCGGCCAGACACAGCCCGCATACACACAATGCTCCAGATGTTGCCAGAAGTGGCTCTTCCTCAATGCAGGAATAATTCAAATGTACCAAAACAAAATCGGTCGTTAAAATGTCAACTGAGAATTTTGCATCCAACATCGACAATGCCAACAAAAAGATGCCTTATAAAATTCGGGACTACAACTAAAATAAAGCAGGTGTCGGAACTATGGACCAGATGCTCATTAGCTTCTGTCCATATATTCAGTAGCATTACGCTGAATTATACCCATCAGCAAAAACGACCGACAAAGAAGGAACGGAGGGATTGTTCGTGGTGCAATGCTCAGCACAACAAAAAGCGGCGCAAATCATTCTTGTCGCTTAAAAAATGCATCTGCCTTTAACACGGCACCACGCTAAAAATTTGTCTGTAAAATGACAGCGCTGCTGCAGAGTTATAAATTCAGCACAAAACTGTAACCTCATTTTTAATTTTTGGTAATTTGTTTTTAAAAAAATACAATTTAGCTAGTTAAAAGATAACTTGTGCCATAAAAAAATAGTAATTTTTTATACGTTTATTACTATTTTTTTATTTTTATACGTTTACTAAGCAACAAAATATTTTTTTTACAAAATAACAAGGTTCCAACAACGGATTCTAATAAAGGGGACCAAATAAGCAGATATATGTATCGACGTTTTAAAAGTTTACGTCTGAGTTTTATTTTAGAGGTGGTTGAAGTTGCCCCACTTTTAAATATTCTTAAAGTGAATCGTTATAGGAAACCATGTGACCCCTTCATTTATGGTATAGGATGTGTTCAGCAGATTTATGTAAAAACTACGGGAAACATATTTGTGCATAATTTTAACCCTCTAACCTTTCAATGTGTGGGCCTTTTTTGACCATTTTTGGAAAAAGGTCAAATAAAATCCATAAAATAGAGATATAATGGGTTAAAATGTCCAACAAAATATTTTCCACAAAGTTATCCTATGAGTTTTTAAATACAACAAATTCAACTTGATCGCCATAAATAACTCAAAACTTATAATGTCTTTAACCCTTCGTTGCATGGGATTGCACATATGCAATGTTGACTTCTGAGAGATGTAGCGTATACACCCTGTTAATATTCGTGATGGGGTTTAAGAAAAAATTAAATGTAGACATTTTTAGAGATTTATTAGTTGTACTTTCCTTTTGTCTGTGATTTAGTTTGCCTGAATTTGATTCGAACTAGGTCTTTCTTATACGTAGACAAAATAAGTGAATATTTTTAATAATTATTTAATAAATATCATAAAAGCTTTCAAACGTACGTAATATTCTGAAATATAAGTTCATTTTCTTGAAGCATTTAAATTTTTTGAAAAATATAACTTGAATTACGTAAAATAAATGATTTAGTTGAAAATATGCAATATCATGCATTTTAAACATTTTGAAATTATATTGCAGATATGAAGTTATATTGCAGATGTGCAATTCCATGCATTAAACTTTAATTAAAGCTGAAGACTTTTAGTAAGCTTTTGAAGCGTGCTTACTGACGATGAAATTCAAAAAAATTTTTGATTTTGATCATGGGAAAATAGCGATAATGAATTAAGTGAAGATGATGATAATGATCATAAAGACGAAAACGTAGACGTCAGTATAAATCGTACAGTAAATTTTCAAACATCTTGAAGTTGAAGAAGACCTTTAAAATAACCTAACATTGAAAGAGAAATACATATTCACTGTTTAGAGATAACAACATTTTATTCCACGAATAAAAAAGCCAGACTATCCATTTAATACTAACAAGTCAGATTTGGCAAAATTTGTTGGCATATTCATTCTAATGTCAGTTATTTAAATACCCAATAGTCAGCGTTATTAGGCACCTATGAGCTTAAATAAATAAATAAACAGAATATATAAACAAATAAATAAATTGCAGGAAATACTTTAATACAGGAGCCGATGTCAGTCAATCAATTTAAAAAAAAACATCACTTTGCATTTGAATGACATTGCTAATATAAAACCAAGGGATGATCCAAATTTTGACCGGCTTTTTAAAATTCGACCGCTAGTTTACCATTTGCAGAAGCTATTCAAGTCGATTTCATATGAAAATTGCCTTTCCGTTGACGAACAGTTACGCTTCATGAAATATTATACAGCTTTACCACTAATGATAGCAAAAAAGGCAATATATTCATCGACCTGAATACCCATACCCAATGAATATGGGTACAATCCGTCGGAATATATTTCAAAACTCAAAACTACCGAGTGTTCTAATAGTAATGATATCAAGGTACTATTGGTGGTAAAAGTCTTGAAATCATAGCTGAACGACTTGACAATAAATTTTGTAATAACATATCCATACGACAAATTAATAGGGGAGTCGATTTGTTAGACTCATTTATTGGACGCAACAAGATAAAAATACGCTCAAAAAAAGTGGTGTATGAAATTTTGTAAAGGCTGTTTTTTATAGAGTGATACAAGTTTGAATTATAATAAAACATAGAAATTTATTTTTAATATCAATACAATGGACTTTATTGGATAGAAAATTTTATGTCATTAATGTTTAAATATGATTTCGGCCATGCGGCTGCCACGGCTGGCACGTACAAAGCGCAATCTGGATCACCTATTTTCACAAACTTTTCGCAGCATTTGCGGCTGGATCTCGCCGATAACTCTTCGAATTTTATTGTCCAGGTGTTCAATTGTTTGTGGTTTATCAACGTAGACAAGTCATTTTACATAACTCCAAAGAAAATAATCCAATGGGGTTAAATCACACGATCTTGAGTGCCAATTAATTGGGCCATTTCGTGAAATTATTTTTTCGTCAAAAGTTTCCTTGAGTAAATGAATTGTAGCACCCGCTGTGTGGCATGTGGCTCCGTCCTGTTGGAACCACATATCAGCAAGATTAATGGCAGCTAACTGAGGTACGAAAAGACTTCGAATAATGTTCCTATACCGTTCACCATTGACAGTAACATTCTGACCATCATCGTTTTTTAAGACATATGGGCCAATGACTCCGCCAGCCCATAAAGCGCACCAAACAGTAATTTTCTGTGGATGTAATGGTGTTTCGACAAAAGCTTGTGGATTCTCTTCACTCACTGTTTATTTACGTACCCATTCAACCAAAAATGGGCTTCTTCGGAAAATAAAATTTTCCATAGAAATTCAAAATCAATATCAATTTGTGATTCAGCCCATTCGCCGAATTGGCGGCGCATACGATGGTCGTTTGGCTTTAATTCCTGCACAAGATGAATCTTGAAAGGTTTTAAGCGAAGATCTTTTCGTAAAATTTTTCATAAAGTGGAAGGACACAACCCCAGTTGTTGAGAACGGCGACAAATTGATTGATTAGGATCATCTTCAATGCTTTCCTGAACAGCGGCTACAGATTCTACAGTGCGCACTGTTCGGCGTCTCACGGGATGCACATTATCAGTAATAGTAAATGTGGTCCGAAAACGATCTATTGTTCTTCGAGTTAGCAGCTCTGAAGGACGATTATGAATGCCATAAAATGGACGAAGTGCACGATAAGTTTGATGAACACAACCATTATTTTGATTAAAAATTTCCACAATTTGCAAGCGTTGCTCTAATGTAAGTTGGTTTATAATAAAATATCAAAGCAAATTAAATAAAAATCAACTATTGGCTGTCAAATGGCTGGTTAAATAAAGCAGTGATGCTAACTCAAAGTTGTACCACTCTATAAAAAACACCCTTTATTAGGACTTAGCAGCCGCAGCTCTATATGCTTTGCTTATAATTTATTATATGTAAGTAATAAATAAATTAATCATTGAAAAAGACGAATTTCTGAGAGTCGAAAAAGTAATTTTCTTTGGTTTGTTTTTTAACACATTTTTTAACAAAAAAAATGGTTCGTTTTTGGGAAAAAATTCAGTCAAAATGGCTCATTTCTGAGTCCCAAATAATAACTTTTCAATTATTCTTTTTTCAACTCATTTCCGAACAAAAAAATTAATATTTTTCGTTCACTGGGTAGCATTTAAATTCAATTAAAGTAAAAAAATTCTATGCAATCATAATACTACCCCAACAACACTAAGTTTGTTTGCATGAATATTTTTTTAGTATAATCACTTTTAACTTGTATTTATATTAATGCCGTATGACACTACGTTTTTTTTCTGTTTTTTTAATGTATTTTATGATTTTTTTCGTGCGAAAGAGCAGGTCGTATTAAATATCCGAAGTGGTGTAAAAGAGATAGCTATTTGCTAAAAAACAAATTAACAACAAACGAAAAACAATCTAGCTTCTTAAAAACGTAGTAGCCAACTCGTATTTCGTTCGGTTTTTTTGACAGTTGTCTGTATTTCGTTAATTTTTTTTTTATATTTCAACTTATATGATTGCAGCGTGTGGTTCCATATAAAGTCCGCACTGTGAACTCTATTAAAACGTATTCGTCTTTCCACTCATGATTCAATTATTACAGGTTGTCCATTCGTTTGACAACACCCGTAAATTTGTAAAAAAAAATATATTCTCTCTCAAATATAAATGACAACCAGGGTTTTGTGGTCTTCTATGAAAAAAGTTATGTTTCAGTGTTTTGTTGTGTATTTTTTTAAAAAAAGTAGTTATTCTATATTTTGCTGTTAGCAGGAAAAACATAGTTTGCATTGCGTTTATAATAATTATTGCTCTGATAATTATTATTGAAAATTATTTTTAGATTTTGTTGCGAGTCGTTTTTTTTTCAATTGAAATATAAATCGCTACTATTAAGTTGTAATTGTTAAAATAACGTGCGGTATTTGCAAAACAGTGTATTTTGGTGATAAAATTCGAAAATATAATGTGCCAGTGGAAAATTTAAAGCCGTCAGCGGTGTGAATAGATTTGCACAACAAAATATTGAAATTAGTTTTTTAAAAACTTACTTAAATTTAATATCAAAACAAACAAGCAGTGCAGAACGTAGTATTTTCTACTACTGCAGCAGTGAAATGTATCCTTAGGTATTTAGTAATGCGAAAAAGTATGATATTCCTGTAACTGATTACTTTGATGGCATTAAAAAATTACTCTTTTGCTCTCCTCTTCAATTTTACGGGTGTATATCTTCATTCTTGTGAGTAAACGTCAAATGAATGGACAACCTGTAGTAATTGAATCATGTTTCCACTTAAGTTTTATGTTTTAAATTTTTAAAAAATTTAACTGAAAGTTTAACTGGACGAATTTTAACAGAATTTTTTCAGCCGAAAATGAAATGTCAAAAAATAGTTTTTTACACAAACCATTTGTTTCCCTCTAACATATAGCCGAATTGTTTTTCTAATTTAGTTTTCGTCGGTTTTTCGTTAGTATTTAAAATGAAAAATACACTAAAAAAACAGAAAAAATGTAGTGTCAAACGGGCATAAGAAATCAATGGTTTTGATATAAAAAATTTTGTTTTATTCTTAAAGCATGAAATTTCTCAGGCTGCATTCATAGTGGACGCTTTGGCTGAAGCTGATTCATAAAGCAGCTTCGTTGAGCTTTTTTGATCATAACGAACACTTATTCTACATTTCACAAAGTAGCTTTTTGCGCTTATTGTGTTTATAGTGCGCGCTTTATGCTTGTGTGAGCAAGCGAGATGGAGATATAAGCTCTGAAAACCATTTAAAAAGTAGATTTATGCTTGGAGTCAGCTTGCACTATTAACACTGAGCTTTTCCATTTATTTATACACAAAGCACTTTTCAACAAAAGCTCTCAGGTCTAAAAAAGTATGAACGCGGCCTTGGAAATTAAATTTCATGCAACAAGAATGCAACAAACTTTATTGTATCAAAAACATCGATTTCTTAATATAAATTAAAGTTGAAAGTGTTGATATTAAAAAATATTCAGGCGTACGAACTGAGTGTTGTTGGGGCAGTATATGTTTTCCGTGGGATTTTTTAACCTTCAACAAAACCCTACAACTTCCAACTTTGTAACTTCTAAATATTCCAAAAAATCGGGATATTTTACATGGGATTTTTTAAGCCCCAAAAAACCAGCATACTTTTCATTTCCAACACCAAAAACTCGAGAAAATCGGAAAAAGGGGTATTTTCCGTGGGATTTGTTAAACGCCCCTAACCTTAAAATATCATAACATTCCATGGAATGCCTTTTTAAAGTTCTTCTAAAAATATCTACTAGAATCCTTTCATTGAAAGGCTCAAAGAAATCTTCCATTGAAAAAATACTGGAAGCACTTTCATTGAAGACTAAGGAAAGCATTCCTCCCAATAACATGCATATGTTAAAAGAATGCCTTCTGGGTATGAAAGTAGAAAGGATGGAATTCAAGACTTTCCCTTCCACTTTAGCTTCTTTTGCGAGCAATTTTTTTGCTGGGTAGTGGTTTAACTGATTTTTACTTTTCGAAAAAATCTACTTCTTTTCTCTTGTTTTCTTAAGAAAAATCACTCAAAGCAAAATATAAAATTAGTCCAATGCAGTGGAGTGAAGTAAAGACACAAACAAGATCCGATAACGTTGAAAAATGTGGCTGTTACGAAGTCCAATTTTTCGGAGATGTTTGGTTTAGGCATTTTTACGAGTAAAATAATCAAAAAAAGAAAATATAAAAAAGCACAGTCTTTAAAAAATGTGTTAAAAAGTAAAAACAAAAATTTAAATTCAGGCACCAATGTTATGCAGTTCAAACGTGATTTTTTTAAAAAAAAATCCACTTCTGACTGAATAGAACACAACAAATTCATAAAAAATCGAAAAACATAAATTTCTCACTCGAAATCGGCCTTTGTAGTCTGGTAAAGAGTACACTATACCATCAACTCAGAAGTCCCTGGTTTGACTCCGGGTTCGGGCATAGTTATTGTCGCTTTAGGAATTATAGGGCAGGAACATCTGAGGGCTGGAAATGCTTGCCAAGGTTAAGGCATAGCACTAGCCTCGGTTAAAAGCAATTTAAATTGTCTTTCACGTTCCTTCCTTTCATGTTCCACCTAATCTATAATTCACGTATGGTTCCAATCAATTCTTCCTCTTAAAATTTATCTAAAAAGACAAAACGTTGTTTGTTTAAGGCGCATAAAAAAATAAAAACAAAAATACTTTAATAATTCAATAAAAATATTTTTGATAATAGTGACATTATGTGTAATATTTTTAAATTTGCACAGCTAAGATAGTTTCAGCAAAAATGAAATGATCAAACGAAGTTATAAGGTTTTTTCAAAAAGCAGCACCTTTTCTTCATATAAATCATCCAAAGAGCTGATTTTCAATATTTTTTCAAAACATATTTTTACACTCAAAGGAACATTTCTGGGGAAATTTATGCTCTGCATCTAAAACAGAAAAACCTCCACAAAACTTTGAAACACCGTTTCCGTAATCGTTCCAAGTAACTTAAAGTTAAGTCTATAAAATTAAGTGCAATATTCATTGTCACAATGTAAATTCATTTAAAAAAAAACACTTTATTGAACCCTGAATTTCTTCACTTCACAAATTTTACTGAATGATAATTTTTGGTTAAGTCTACCTGACAGCCGCTTAGAAGGTCAACAGAAAATTTATTTTATTTCCATTTCAAATCATATAAATAGGGCAAAACCAAGTTTTATCATATCAAATTTAAAGCAACATTGACTCGTTTCTCATCAATCAAAAGTAACCTAAATACTGACATTTATTAAATGTAATCCCTTTTCTGCAAATTCAAAATGTTGTGCTCCAATTTTTGCAACTAATCCATCACGTGCTAGTACCCATCTTATTCTTTGAACTGCTTACGAACAAAGCAACTCAGCAAGCAAGCTAGACCCGCCCACCGCCCTTTCACAAACAACACTTACACTACATCATATTCGACATGGTACCGAACATCTTACCCTTCCGCCCCGCTGTGCCATACTTGAAATCAGTAACAGTTAACTAAGCAAAGATTTAATTATCATTTTCATTTCCAAGCCATTTTCATTAAAAGAAAGTTGGCAAAAAGGCAAAGTTGAGAGGGAAAAACTAAATGTAAGAAATGTAAACGGAGCAAAGCATAACGCTGATGCAGTTGGGGAAAAATATTGGAACAACAGCTACAAAGTGCATGAAAAATGGGGGAAATTTTTCTATTTCTTTTTTTCTTTCTACATTAACTCAAAGTTCTTTAAAACAAACAAAAAAGAACAAGAGTTACATTGTTTCTAGCTTAATTTCATTTGTGGCGCATGTTAAAGCAAATGCTTTTCTTGTAGTAACTTATGTGATAAAGCTATACTTGACCATTTAGAAGTAGCTACAGATGATTGTTATCGAGTTTTAATTAATTAAAAGTCAAATTCAATTTGAACTTTCAGTTACGATGAGCATGAATGGAAACAAGCTTTCTATAAAGCTTTTAATCAAGGCAATTGCCTGGCATAGAGTTTTTGTTTCAAAGAGAAAACAAAACAAAATAGAGAAAATAACAACTTTTATTTAACCCTATATCGCACAATAACGCCAATTTAAATTTTTGACCTAAAAATCTCTTAAACAGTCAAGAAAATAAATAAAAAAGACTTTTTTTAAATTAATTCTTTATTTGTTAAAGATTAAAGATAAAAGACTAAGATAAAGATTTACAGTTAAAAAGATGAACATATTGCAGGGCATATAGCATTTCTTTTAGTATAATAATTCATGATTAGTGTACTTTAAAATGTATCAAAAAAATGTTAATTTTTATCATTATGAACACTTTATATTAAAATTAAAGATATTTAAATAGATATTTAAAATTTAGCAATACACAAACTGCTGCCAAATGCAAAACCACATTTTTGCAGCTAAAAATAAAAAATAACAGTTAATTGATTTACTCTCTTATTGGAAAGTTAGAGTTTTTTGGAATGTTCGTCAGTCATTTATAAGAATTTCAAATTAATTTGTTCTCTTTAAGTTATTTTTCCAAAACAATTTCTCAATGTTGCAGATCTGCAGCACGGCGCGATAAAGGGTTAAATATTTAAAATAATTCAAAAATTGAGTTGTTAGAATATTTAAATTATAACTTATATAACCTATATAAGATAAGTCATTATAGCTTCTGCGACTCTTGTCGCATTTGTATGCAAAATTCGTGCAAAACAAATCACATTTTGCAGCAATTCCCAAACTGAGTTATCTATTCAAAAGTCATACTAGACATAAAAATCAAAAAAATTATGTTTGTAGATAACAAAGAAAGGTAGAAAGACCTTTTTAACAATCCTTTCAAATAACGTATGGCGTAAAAAGTTTTTTAGTTTGATCACGAAACAGCAGCTCCTATGTACAGTAAAAAATCAACCCTACAATAAATTGCTGCCCTAAATAAACATTTTTCTTAACAAATCCATTGTTTTTTACATTTAGAATATATAAAATTTTTTGATTTATGCAGAAATTTTTAAAGTTAAGCTCCGTGTAAGTTTCCTCCCTCCTGAATGGGTACACGTCTCAACTTGTCATTCAATTTGGACATTATCTAAAATAAAGGCATATTTTTAACCCTTTCAATCCACCTGGGACACTAATGTCCCATGGCATGATCAAAAAATCATCATTATCTCAATTTGTATGATACATGTTACAAATATAGCCCAATTGTAGAATATGGCACTATCTTCAATTTACCGCTATCCGCTTTTTTTTAAATAAAATATCAAAGAACCAAGGCATGCGCCTTATACAAACAAGGTTTGGTCTTTGACCTGCAAGAAAAGGGATATATTATTTAGAGGATTTGATTGAAACCATACGTGAATTATTGATTAGGCAAAACAACCGTAAAAGACAATTTGAATTGCTTTTAACCGAGGCTAGTGTTATGCCTTAACCTCGGCAAGCATTTTCAGCCCTTTAATTCCATATTTTCCACAATAAAGTTGTGGATTTTTAGTTTTCCATAATTCTTAAATGTAGGAAAGAACAAAGAAAGTGGAAGAAACCATGCCCGAACCCGGTTTCGAACCAGGGATCTCTGAGTTGATAGTCTAGCGCACTCTCCACTAGACTAAAAAGTCCGATTTAACCATTGACAAAAAAGAGCTATGTAGTTTTGTAAAGAAATGATCCGAGAAATCATTAATCATAAGGTTCTTACCTTGTAGCACTGGTACTTATATCAAGTAATAAATAAAAATAAATATACAAAGCAAAACAAAAAAGTTTTTTGAAAAAGACCCGTTACTTTTGAAAAACTAAGCACAAAAGCAAAAACTTGTTTGTGGCAGCTGAATTCATTTGACAGTCGATGTTAGCATGTGTAAAGTAAATTAAAAATGTATTATCAAAGTGTATATTTCATACAAAAAGTGAAAATGGAATACATAGTTTAAGTTTGTAGTTTAAATTTTGGCAAAAATAATTGAATTTTATATGATAAATAATAATGACATGAATTAAACTGCGAGTTTTTAAGAAGGCAACAACAACAACAACAACAACTCTGTATAGAGTTAATCACTTAGCTGACTAGACAGTCTATTTTGGAAATTGCTACATTTTCCTCTTCAGTAGTCTTTGAGTGATTAAGCTGTGATCAACTCACTGTTTTAACTTGTATATGACTTCGCAGATTTAGGAATTCGAAGGACGCGAAGTCATATACATACAAGTTTGAACAATGAGGTGATCACAGCTTAATCACTCAAAGACTACTAAAGAGGAAAATGTAGCGATTTCCGAAGCAGACTGTCAAGTCAGCTAAGTAATTGACTCTATACAGAGTTGTTGTTGTTGTTGCCTTCTTAAAAACTTACTTGATCAAAAGCTCGCAATTTAATTCTATTAAACTATTTAAATTAATAATAATGTTTTTTATACATTTGGTAGAGCGCAACTTTCGTGTACCTCTTGTATTTAGCCTGAATTTTTGTATTGTGTTTGCTGTGTTTGTCTACTTTGTTTCCTAGAAATAATAAACTGTTCACCACTGTTCCAAGCAAAAGTTGAGTTTTTTTTATGATTAGTCTGGTTAGCTGGGCCAAAATTTAGATGGCTATGACTATTTGAAATATCATAGTATATTTAAAAATCAAAATTCGAAATGGTTCAAAAGTTATGAGCCTCAGAGCAGACCAAAACAGACAGCGCACTATACTTATTTTGTGGGTGGATAAATAGGTGTGGCAGCATAATTTACTTTAACCATCTCGTTCTCGAAAAAAATCTACAATCTATATAAAGTAGTCCATTTTATTAATTTCTGAAAAGTGGGCGGATATAGATTGACCACGCTCATTTTTGTTAGTTGCTTACAGTAACCATTTAAACTAAATTACCGAATTTAAGAATAATAGGACCAACACCGCCTGAAATATGGCATTTTTATTGATTTGTAAAAATGAAAATTTGTGGGTTAAATAGGGGTGTTAATAGGTCCGCTAGCTAGTTTACGGTGCATATCTAACCCCCTTCTGGAACAATTTTGGAATTTTTTTTTTGACCCCATAAGTACAAAAACGTACAAAAATAGTTTCATCTAGCTAGCTTGTTCTAGACGCAACACTGTGCGCCTGTCAGAAAATTAAATCCTCCAGAGCTAACCCTCCCGACACCCTACCTTACTCAACCTTTCCAACACCCTATCCCAGCATAGATAGTCGAAAGCCAATTTAAAGTCAATATTAACCCCAAGACATACTTGGAGCTTACTTACGCCGACAACATTCTTCACATACAGCAATGCATTAGCCATACTTTTTACCTTACGAAAACCAAATATATTTTCACAAAGGCTCGTATTCTCACACTTAAAAAGCCGTTTTACCATAACCCTTTAAAGCACTTTTCCAAGCACCGAAAGTAAGCTGATGCCCGGTTAGAGCGAGGACTACTCCTCAACCTATCAGGAGACTTCAAGAGCACAATCACTCTTTCTTCCTTCGAAACATTGGGGAAGTAGGCCTCAGACATACACTTTGCATACATTGCCACAAGATATTCAGGAATAACCTTCCAGATGACTTTACCTATCTCTCCAGTTGAGTTATCAATGCGAGGAGACTTCCGACTTTGCAATAGACTGATGTCATACTCAATCTCACCCTATTTTAAAGACGGATAATCCACCTCTTCCCTGTATTTGGAAGAAATATCACTTTCGAAAGAAATACCATGCACCACGGGTCATCTCTACAGCGATACACAAAGTCTCTCCACTCTTTCTTTTTCACACTTACAAGCATGTGCTTGTACTCACTAAGATATTCCCTGTAACGCTGTCTATGCTGAGGTACCTCAGGATCCTTAACCACTCTAGCCCTTTTGAATTTTTTTCTCTGACGTCTTAACAGCCTCCTCTTCACTCCCAACTCCCGTGTCCACCACTTCACCCTACTACGATTTGCCAATTAACATTTTGCTAACAGAGCGTCATTAACACCCTCGACTCATTCACACAATAGAGAAATTTGCTCATCCACATCCAGACATTTAAATTGTTCCATTTAAAAGCTAATAGTTATTTTGGACCAGAAGCATCTCAAAGGCGGAACATAGTTGTAGGAAAGTACGAAAAGGCATCCAACTATTATATTGATTCCAGCAGCATATAGAAGAGCCTCTCGTTTGTGCACTGTGCTATATACTGTGACAAGCTTTTCAGAAAAAGTTTTTGAAAACTCTCATTAGGTGTTGCGGGAGCGAGATGTGAAATATTTTCTGCGATTTTAAATTGGCGAGTACATGTCAGTACTATCCTTGGCATGAAGGATTCCTTTAGTTTACTTCAATTTGTAATTTTTGGAACAGCTTCATCATCTGTTCATGCATATGATCCATGATTTGGTCAAGATCTACTTTATCTGGCTTACAATTTTCTGTATCGTACTCATCATCGTGTGGTGTTCTCATTCATGAATGCATACATAGCATCATTTACGCCAATCTAGATTCTCATTCATATCCTTAATTACATTTTCATCTTCACATATAAAGGTTAGGTTAGGTTAGGCCGGATGCCTTCGTGAGGCTCACATAGACCAATTCAGGTCCTTAGTGGTACCGGTAGCGAACAAAAGGAACCTTTGTGTTTGTTTTAAAAGTCTTTAAAGATTTGCGTTGAGTTCGCAAACCTTAGGAGGGATTCTAGAGACACCCTGGCTACATCTTTAAGTGACGGGAACGTCGATGAGCCTAGGTATTTTAGTCTCGATCTAAGTAGGGCGGGGCATGTGCATAGTAGGTGCTCCAGGGTCTTCACTGTGCCCAGTTCTTTGCACTTCCTGCAGTTGTCATCCGTGGTGATGCCAAGCTTCCTCGCGTGGACTGCCGTCATGCAGTGACCAGTGAGCATGCCCACTAGTGTCCTGCAATCTTTGTGCGGGCGTGCCTAGATGAACCGAGTTCGTTTTTCGCATTGTGCATTGCACATGATTTTCGAGATTTTGCACGTTGTCGTATCTCTCCATCTACGATTCACTGCTAGTGTGGCTCTTCTTTCGAGTTTCCTGTACAACTCTTGTAGCGGAGTAAGTACATGTTCTGCGAGTTCTGATTCTAGCCCGGCGCATTCCTTTGCTAAACCGTCTGCCATCTCGTTTCCCTCAATGCCCTGGTGGCTAGGGACCCAGTGCATCTAGTGCATCTCTGCCAGCCAAGACACTTTTGGACTTGATGCTAGCGGAGCACATGGATTTGATCGCCGCCTGACTGTCAACGAAAATGTTGATGTTAGAATGTTGTGTGTTCACATATAAAAATACTTTGTTATTTCCTCTTCATCTTTTAAATAATTTTTAGATTTAAGTTTTCAAAAAATTATATATACGAAATATTTTATTTACTAAACAACAGCTTACATAAGAATATTTTATAATTATTTCAGTTGAGAAATTTTATTTTCAAATGACAGTCGTACTTATAAAACACTAAAAAATAAAAAAAAATATCAAAAAATAAAAAGCGTTATTCATTGCTCCCACCATCCCAGAATCACAACCGCTACCACTACTGAAGTTATTCGACAATGACCCCAATTTACTCTCGTCTTCTAAAGAACTGCACTTATTTGGTGGTCATTTAATTGAGCAAGAAGTTTATTAGGCCACAACAAAGAAAACAATAACTAATTGCATGCTGCATGGTCCAATAAATCTTACTTAGATGTGTATTTATGTCTCGCCAAAAGACACTTTAAGGATATTTGGGTCCCAAAATCAATATCTTTCTAATACTTGTCAGACTCTGCTGATTTATGAGGTTTTTTTAATTACTACTATTGAAGAAATGCTTGTCTTCTACAATAATTAGGTCGCTACGAATAACTTTATGTCTTTTGTTAAAAAATGTGCCAATCCCGTATTGCTTCAAGCAATTCAGACAAACTACTGATCATAGGAAAAAAAGTGCCAAAGTTAGCACAACGCCTACTTGGCCTTTGTAGAATAGTGAAGAGTGCGCTAGACTATCAACCCAGAGGTCCCTGGTTCGAATCCGGGCTCGGACATGGTTCTTTTCACTTTCTTTGTTCTTTCCTTCATTTAAGAATTATGGAACACTAAAAATCCGCAAATTAATTGATGAAAATGTGGAATTAAATTAAAGGACAGGAGGAACAACTAAGCGCTGGAAATGCCTGCCGAGGTTAAGGCATAGCACTAGCCTCGGTTAAAAGCAATTCAAATTGTCCTTCACGGTTGTTTTGCCTAATCAATAATTCACGTATGGTTCGAATAAATTCCTCTAAATAATCTATTCCTTTCCTTTCATGTCAAAGACCTTGGAAATTTGGTTCTTTGATCTTAAAACATTTTTGATTTAAAAACAGAAAAATCAATTTTGTTCACTTAGCTTGTTCAAGACGAAACACTGTGAGGCGTGCATGTGTCATTGGTGTAAGCCAATGAGTGTAAATGGATGTTGTAGAGGCTGTCCGCAGGGGTCTATTTCTGGTCCATT
This sequence comes from Dichetophora obliterata, assembly GCA_963920525.1. Lineage (NCBI taxonomy): Eukaryota > Metazoa > Arthropoda > Insecta > Diptera > Sciomyzidae > Dichetophora > Dichetophora obliterata. Next base: position 45,722,829 of record OY986436.1, on the reverse strand, counting down.
CATTTAGAACCTCATGTTGGATCCTTTGTTAACGTAGCTTCGTCAACTGTATGGATGTTGCGCCTATTCTAATGATCTCCTTGTCTTGGTTGAATGCCAGTCTCGTGCTGAGCTTAAGACTACGACAAGTACGGCCACGAGCATAGTGTGTGATTGCGGGATTGGCGTTGGTGTGAGTGTGGCCATGGACGAGACCATGACGATGCTGCTGAAAGGCAGGTTATCGTCTAGTCGACATCCATGTAAAAGAGCGAATGGAGTTAGCCTTAGATATGCGACCGAAGTCAAATATTTGGGGATAACCATGTCTGAATGCATGAATTTTGTTTGTCAATCTGGTGACATTGAAGAGCCGATTACTGTTGGTAGTGCGGCGTATGCGTTGTTTGCTAAGGAGTGAATGGCCTATTTGTTGCTTGCGTGACTTTTGGTGCTCCTGTCCCGTCCATGAGGTCCCATGGTCAAGTCCACTGTGCGATATCGAAAGATACTCTCTTGTCGGAGAGCTATTATGATTGGGTGTATGTTTCGTACAATTAATTGGGTGTATGTTTCGTACCGTATCGTACCATATCGTGTTTCGTACGGTATCAACTGATGCCTAAGAAGTGATGTTTGGGGTATATTTTAATACTTGATGTTATATTTGTTGAAAGTCAGGGCCTTTTGCTTTAGTTGGGTTTTATTTTGACTGGGCTTGGTTCTTTCAAAGCTTTCTTGCATAATAGAGACTTGAAAGTGACTGAGCAGTGTGATTGTGAGGAGTTCATGAGGATTGGTTGCACGTTCTTTGTGAGTATTCTTTGTATGAAGACATTCGTGATCTGCGTGCAGTAAATGTTTTGCGTGAAATAGGGGATTTCGATCTTGATAACGCGCTCACTTCCAGCGATCAAGTTTCCAGGTTGGATCAGTATGCATTTCAGCTGTTTGAGAAGCGGGCTAAAGTTTTTGAGTTTGTGATGTTCGTTTTATTTCTGCTTTGTATGACGTTATTCAAAATTGAATGGCGTGTGAATCCGGCTTTTCGTCTTAATAATCGGTATAATTTTTTTTTTCAACTCAATACCTTATCATATTCAGCAATTCCATTTTAAACGTATTGGTTTTGAGACCTGACCTTATTCAATTTCGGTAAAATTTTGCATTGGGCATCACTGGCAGAAATAAGAAACTTAATTTGGAGAAAAAAGTGATTTTATGAGGACTTACAGGTTAAACAAAATTGTCAAAAATGTCGAGAATCGATTTGTACGAAAATTTATATTTAAAAACTTCTTTATTGAATGTAAAGATTGAACTACCGATAGAAAGGTAATTAATGGAAATTTAATAAAAAAAAAATAATTTCGAGAAATTTTGGTGATTGGGGGTTCCATCTCTTGTGGTAAGATAATTGATTTCGAAGTAGAAGAACACTGTTAAAAATTAAAAATTATTTTTTCTTAAAACCGATTCTTAAATTATCTCTTCTAGAGACAGACAAACAGAAAATTTAAAAAATTAATGTTTTGGAATCCACATCTTTCAAAATGTTCAGCGCAAAATTAATTTCGAAAAAATATTCAATGTGCAGATTTTATTTTTGCAGCTTCAAATAGATAAAAACTTGTTCTTTTTTCATTTTTATAAAAAAAACGAAAATTATTTTCGAAAAATCCGATATAAAAGCATGGTAAGCAGTGTTATAAAACTGTAAATTTACAAACGAATTCATAGTCGAATACTCTTATACATAGTGAATTAATTGTAGAAAATTATTGAACTTAGCTAGATTTGAAACCCATTAAAGTGCCTTCGCCAATTTTGAAATTAAACGAGGCGAGTTTGGCTACTTTTTAAGTCTATTACTTAACTAGTTATAGTTTAACTAAACTAGTAACAGTAAAACTAATAGTTTAAGACAAATAAAAATTAGTTTAATGTTGATAATAAATTGTGATATATTCCTTGCATTTTTGCATGATTTGAATTGTGAACAAAAACAGAAAGAAACCTTGCTAGAGTTTTGGGCTTGACCTAAAAATACTTACTGCTAAATGTCGTTATGATAAAATGACCGATGACAAAATAAAAATTCTTGCGAATTTGTTCGAACTTGTTTCAAATCATATAAAACTTAAACAATGTTAAACAGGGTTGGTCACAGCTTAATCACTCAAGACTGCTGAAGAGTGGAATTTAGCAACTCCCGAAACAGTTCTGTTTAGTCTGCTATGTGATTGAATCTATGCAGAGTTGTTATTGTTCTTGTTGTTGTTGCTTACTTCAATTAATTTGGCCAATTGCAAATTGACCTATTTATCGTGATCCTATGAAACCTACTGCATTTGAACAGTTTTGAACCAAAGAAATAAAGATAATTTACTGTTACCGTTGAAGGAATAAATTGGCAAAGCTTAAAATGTAAAAATTGTATATAAAAAAAATATAAAGAAACTTTAGAAGCTCCTAGTTTCATTTTAACATAAACAAAAAACTTGTTTTACAATTGAATAACATAGTATTTTTACATTTATAACAATCCTGTTTTCTTCTCTTAAGTGAGTGTCCACTCATAACTTGAAGGTTTATTTTAAGTTTTCTTTTATTTTGCTTAAATTTGTATTTTAATTTTCGTCTTTAAATCTTTTTTGCTGGCTTGTAGCAATACTTAATGCCGTTAAATTAATTTATATTAACCCTTGGATGCAAACAAACAATTAACTCTCGCCGGTTTTAACTTTTTAATTGTACATTTTCTGTCTCTCTCTCCTTCCCTCTTTTTCTCCCATTTTCTGTAGTGCTTTCTCTATTTGTCTGTCATTCTTTTTTTTTTGTTGTTGCACTATTTGTCTTGCTCTTGGGATTAAGCCATGATAATTTTAATTTCGTATTTTTTATGAACTATTGCCATCTCTTTTTTTCTTTAAAAAATATCCCTAGACTTTTTTAATTGCGCAGATTTTCTCTTATATACTATAGAGACAGAACGACAGAGATTAATGAGTGTCGCATAAAGATAAGATTGACTGTAGGCGCTGTAGCCGACGTTAACGCACAATTCGCTGATGCTGCCAAAATTTATATAACCACTTTTGCTGTTTCTCTTTCGTTTTATTTTTTGTTATTGTAGATTTTTATTAATATTTGCCCACTTGCACACCAGGACCTAGATAATTTACGCTGTCTTTTCCTTCCTTTTTCCATTCTTTTTTTCTGGGGTTTAATGAACTCAACTGTCGTAGGGTGGACATTTAAAATTTTGGTCGAACGATTTATTTTTTTTTTCATTATGACTTCAGCTTGTTTGCTCTTTTCCATATACGCAGCTGCTGCGTGGATATTGCATAATTAATTTTGTGGCAACGTTAGCCAAGTAATGAAGTTTAAACGACGTTTGGTGTGGCTGTAGCAGCACGTGGTTTTATTTAAAAGTTTTTTTTAGCATTATCTTTAATTTGTTACAAGTTGGTTATTATAAATTATTAATATAATTTAAACTCTTCGGATTTACAGGGGTTAAAGGCAAAAATATGGCATTTCAGATTGTGTTTTTGATATTTTTCTTTGACAGTTTTGTAAAAATCATTTTACGTTATTATAAAAAATCCAGTTTTAAGTTTTTGAAACAAAGAATCATTTTAGTAGGTATTACAAACTATTCATTGAAAACAACTATAGAATTAGTAATATAATTATTCATTTTGTATATCAATCATTTACATAACCAGAAGAACCTTTGACATTTTAAATAAGACAATTATTTAGAAACTATTTGTAAATTAACAATTTTTTAATAATTGCAATTATTTTGTGTTTCAGAATCGAATTAATAAATTATTAATTAAATATTGTTAAATGTATCTTCAAATGCGTCCATTTTTTGAGTCTTAAATGTTTTAAGAATGACTCATATCTGTAATGTCATCACTTTCGTCGGTACAATAAAAGTCATTTTTAGAGACAAGAACGTGGTTTTTATTTGATCAATCTTTTTATGTTAGAGGGGAGATCTGTGTCCTCTTTAACCAGATAAATTACAATTTCAATTACAAGATATAATATAAATCCTTAAAAAATAAAGATTACGATTACCGTAATCGTAATTTATTATTACAATTACAGTAATCGTAATTATTAAAAAATTACAATTGCAATTACTGCAGTCGTAATCAAAAAATTTCTTTATTTCGATTACAGTTATTGTAATACTGCAGAATTATAATTACGAATACTGTAATCGTAATCTTTCTTTTTGTAATTAAATTACTGGATAAATCCATCTTTTTATGATGCAATCCACAAAGAAGATCTTTTCTAGAAACTTTTTTTTATGGTAGGGCCCTGCTGGAACAATTCTCTTTGTAATTCTTTCTTTTTGATGCCGTGGCACGCTCTTTCTGATTTTTCATTCAAAAAATAAGTCTTATATAAGGCAAATAGTGATTTTTAATATTTAATAATTAATTGGCTTTTCTTATTATTGAGTTCGTTTTGATTTATATCAGAGGACTGCACCAGCCTTCTTGAAGTCTATTTCAAGTACTTGCTTTAAGCTTGCTTGAACTTGATAATTTTCAATCAAGTATAACATGAACATGAATATAAATAAGCCAACGACAGCTTGCGACTTCCAAGTATGCTAGCTTGCAAGCAAACGGCGCGAAGTCAAGTAAAGGAAAACTTGATGCCCTTTGCAAAAAGCTTGAAAAGCTTGAAATTGAAGGAAATATTCAATTAAAGCTAGTATGTAGCCAAAAACTTCAATAAGCTTGTGTAGGAAAAGCTTAACCCATTAAAGACTGCTCATAGATTCCGCCGTACGATTTTTTTCAAAATTTATCAGGAAGCTTATATAGGCCATAGAAGTTGCTTTGCAAAATTTCAGGTTTGTAACTGTCACCGTATTTGAGATCTGCATTGGGAATTTAAATACCCAATCGGCTAATCCGGGTTCTTGGTGTTAATAAAAATTTGCATATATGGCAACATTCTTTTGCCATAATGAACACCTGATAAATAGAGGATACTAGAGGCAAACTGACCATGAATTTTTCCCTCGATCTTTCCATTTTCTAATTTTCTACATAGCTTTATATATGGATTTTGTCATTTTTGAAAATCACACATCTTCGATCTCGAAAAGGAACTTTAAATTGTATGAGTTTCGTTTCACATTGTAAAGACAATAATTAGTTTAATTTTTCCGTAATGTTTTAAAAAAATTATTTTGATATCTCCTACCACTTTCGAGATATGGCCTTTTTCGTAAGCACTGTTTTATGGGTATTTAAATACCCATTAGCCATTAATGGGTTAAGCGTATTAGGACTTTTAAGGGTTGTGTGGACTCCGGTGTTTGCAGTTTTAGGGGGTAGCTGATTAACGGAATTGATGTCAAAATTAAAAATTAAAGATGGTGGATAGATTTGCCACCTAGATTTTCTTGTATTTTTGCGAATTCTTTTAGTTTTGAAATCATGACAACAAATTTGATTTCGAATCTTATGTCAGAGTTTTAAAATTAAAGATGGAGGTTAGGGTTGCCACCTTAACTTTTACCACAGTATTTTACTAGGTGGCAACCTAGTATTTTTAAGAGTTTTAAACATCATTTAACAGTGTTAGGGGCCGCTGTTTTCGCAATTGAAGTCAGAAATTTAAAATTCAATATGGTAGATAGGATTGCCACCTAACTTTTTTATTATTACGAATTGAGTGCTGGCGCAAACACTAGGGTCGCTGAATGCGAATCCGTTATCAGAATTTCAAAATCATGTAATTTTTGTATAATAGGGTTGTCACTTAACAATAGGGCAGTTCACGATCTTATTGCATCATTGCAAATGCAAAAATTTCTGGGTTCAGATTTGAGATCAGCGACCCCCTAACACTGTTAAATGATGTTTAAAAATCTTAAAAATACATATTAGGGCAGTTCACGATCTTGTTGCATCGTTGCAAATGCAAAATAAACAGCTTTTACAAAAACAAAAAGCATATGTTGCAAAAGCTTTTCAATGCTTTTTGTTTTTGTAAAAGCTGTTTATTTTGCATTTGCAACGATGTAATTAAGGGTTGTGTGGACTCCGGTGTTTGCAGTTTTAGGGGGTAGCTGATTACGGAATTGATGTCAAAATTAAAAATTAAAGATGGTGGATAGATTTTTCACATAGATTTTCTTGTATTTTTGCGAATTCTTTTAGTTTTGAAATCCTGACAACAAATTTGATTTCGAATCTTATGTCAGAGTTTTAAAATTAAAGATGGAGGTTAGGGTTGCCACCTTAACTTTTACCACAGTATTTTACTAGGTGGAAACCTAGTATTTTTAAGAGTTTTAAACATCATTTAACAGTGTTAGGGGCCGCTGTTTTCGCATTTGAATTCAGAATTTTTAAATTCAATATGGTGGATAGGGATGCCAATTAATTTTTTTTTTATTTATACGAATTCGGTGCTGGCGCGAATACTAGGTAAAAACAGGTCGCTGAATCTGAATCCGTTGTCAGAATTTCAAAATTATGTAATTTTTGTAATAGGGCTGCCACCTATTAACCATATCGATTTTTAAAATGGTGTTTTCAGATTCAAAACCTTTTAACACTGTTTAAGATGTTTAAAACTCTTAAAAATACATATTATTAGGTGGCAGCCCTATTATACAAATATGACATAATTTTGAAATTTTGACAACGGATTCGGACTATCCACTATATTGATTTTTCAAATTTTGAAAATATTTTTAAAATCTTAAAAATACATTTTACTTGATGGCAATACTGTGGTAAATATTTAGGTGGCAACCTTGACCTCCATCTTAAATTTTAAAACTGAGACATTAGATTCGAAATCAAATCCGTTGTCAGAATTTCAAAATTACAAGAATTCGCAAAAATACAAAAAAAATCTAGTTGGCAACTCTATCCGGCATCTTGAATTTTAAATTTTGACATCAATTCCGAAATCAGCTACGTCTAAAACTGCTAACCACGGAGTCCACAGAACCCTGAAAAGTCCTATTACGCTTAAGCTTTCTCTACACAAGCTCATTGAATTTTTGCTTATTAATTGGATTCTTGCGTGCATACAAACTTTTACCGATCGTTTCAAACTTTTAAAAAATGTATCTGTACAAATTTTATAGAAAATGCTTTCCAAAGCTTAAGGGAAGGTTCTCCTGGATTTTTTTGAAAAAATCCATTTTTTTTACATAAAATGAAAGTTACATATATGTAGAATGTTTGTGCCAAGGGATATTTCAATACGACGCGTATTTCTCGAGCTAGAGCGTGTCAAACGTACCCATGTCACGCGCGTGTACCAACTTTCTAAAAACTTTAAACGCGTTTTTCTCGGAACCATGTTTTCTAATCTAACGGACAGCACAGGGCTTGTTCTATTGATCCGATTTCCTTCATTCAAAGAATGTTTGAAAGGATATACTTTTTTGTACGCCTGGAACCTAACATTGGCATAAAAAATTGTTTATTTATAATTTTTAAACGAGATCTAAGTAAAAAAATAAAACAAAAAATTTCAATTTTTTTTTAAAAGTCCATAAAATTGGTTTTTTTTACCAAACTTAATTGAAGTTAGGTTCCAGGCATATGAAATGTTATCAATTTTAATAAATTTTATACATTTCTCATTTCAGTTCACTACCTGAGGCCCCACACTGTCCGCGGGAGGTCGATGTTTTGCGCGCAGAGGTCGACAAGATCCGCCATTTTGAATTTTTCAAATATCTTTCTTTTTTTTTTACTCGTCAATAAACCACGAATCAAAGTTCAAAAGCATAAGATCGTATGTCTTTTCATTTTCCCACAAACCATTCTCAAATTTTGCTTGTTTTTCGGCCAAATCCAAAAAAATCCAGGAGAACCCTCCCTTAATGCCTTATTTTGGTAATGAATGAAGCTTACTTTATCGATATCTAGCCTCATTTTCCACTTATTGACAAAAAAGATTTTGATACCAAATTGAGCTCAATTTGTCTGTAAGACGCACCGTTTAGATTCTAGAAGCATTTGAAAGTTTTTAACATGTTTTCCGCCATAACTCCCAAGCCATACATCACACAAGGACGATTTATATACTAAAATGTTCACCATTTAACTAACTTTAGTTTTGCTCTATCTATTATAGTTTAGGAGATATAGTCGATTGAAAATTGGGTTTTGATTTTTTAGTGCTTAAAATATGTACCTGTAAAATATATATATAGAAAATGCTTTCCAAAGCTTAATGCCATATTTTGGTAATGAATGAAGCTTACTTTATCGATATCTAGCCTCATTTTTCACTTATCGACAAAAAAAGATTTTTAAACCAAATTGAGGTCTATTTCTCTATACCGATTAGATTCTAGAACCATTTGAAAGTTTTTAACATGTTTTTCCGCCATAACTTCCAAGCCATACATCACACAAGGACGATTACTCTCCGTTACTAACGCTATTCGGAGTAACGTCATTACTAACCTGGGTGTAATCCACCCATAAATTTTAATTCATGAATTTAAAAAAAAGGACGCTAAAAGAGTAAAACGGTTTTGCTTTTATTAATTTCGTATATTGTATTATTCTATTAAACATAAGTTCAAGTTTAATTAATATTTAATTTTAATAAAAATATATCAAAATAACGTTAATTAGAGAACTAAAAAAAATATTATTATGGTTCGAATAATTTCAAATTCCGAGATCAAATATTTTGCCAAATATTTCAAAACTAAAAGATGTATGAAAAAAAATTTTCTAAAAAGATTTATATAGATATTTTTAAAATAATGACCTCTAATTATTCGTTATAATTGAAACATTAGCCTCTCACGGCACAGCAGCGCAATCATCGTAAATAAGCGGCTAGCACATAGAAAAAATGTCGATTATGCAAAACTTAGTCACATAGTCAAAATAAAACAATCAAAGGAATTCTTGGTCAAAGAATTATACAATTTCACATTTGTTTTGCCAAATCGTCAAATGCATTGAAGAATACGCTGAAATCAAAATTAAATAGAACTTCTTTGTTTATCTATTTAGAGATGCATTTCTGTTTTTATCTGAGCATTGCCATGCATTGCCATGTTGTGTATAATAAGATACACGTAAATCCCTTTAAACAGATTTCTATGTTACACTTGTTCAGCCATGGCTAATTGGACCATTACAAAAGTAATTGTATGATTTGCATGTTATGACGAAAACCCTGTTCAAATGTTCAAATTTTTTGTCAAATGGCTAGCCAAATACAACAAAACAATATTGAATGTTAAGTTAAAATTACAACGAGAAATTCGACCATTTCCACTGGGCTAAATCTAAATTCACAGTGTTGGGAAAGATGAGATGAGATCTTGCAAGCACAAACTTTTTTCAATTGATTTACATAACATGATGAAATCGTCGAAGCTGTTTAAGTTGAGTAAAGGTTTAAATCTTTAATTTGAATTTCCTGTGTTGCTTTTTTATTTTACTTGAGAAACAAATCACACGTTTATAGTAATTAATATAACATGATTACACAGTGACGCAATATTCAACTTTTTGACTACAAACAAAAAATCACTAATCCCAGCCGAAAGTACTCGATGAGAGGAGAAAAGTAATTTCTGGATTTTGCTAGATTGGTTGCCGTTCGTTTTTTATGAGCCTCTATAGTTCGATTTTGAGCACTTTTTTGCAATTTTCTTCTATTTTTCGCATGGCCATAGCTCGAAAAATGATGTGAATTTTTATTTGCAGTTTTCAGCAAAATTGTAGTTGTCTTGACTCAGCCAACAAAAATGCTGAATATATTAAGTCAGAAAAATTTCATCTTCATGCTCAAAACCCCAAAAATGTCGAAAAAATTACCACTTTTTTCACCGATTTTTTTCGTTTTTCGACTACAGCTCTTGAACTATTGAAAATTTTACCAAACAATCAAGAAAAGAAATGTAGCCTATAAAATTATGAACAACTTTTCAGTACATACCAACTTCATAGGACCACTCCTTGATATGGATTTTGCAATTTTTTTTTTTTCGTTTTTAATATACGTTTTTTTTTTTAAAACTATAGAGGCTCATAAAAAACGAACGGCAACCAAACTAGCAAAATCCAGAAATTACTTTTCTCCTCTCATCGAGTACTTTTGGCTAGGATAAGTGATTTTTTGTTTGGAATTTTTGTGTTGTGTTGTGTTACTAACGTGGGTGTAAATCAACCGAAATTCTTGTTCCTCCATTACTAACGTGGGTGTAAAACACCCAGACACTTTTTGAAATGAGTAATTTTTATAATGTAGTTTAAAAAACAGTACTAAATTTTGTTTTAAAATATAGCAAAATATACAAAAAGAGACTACATTTGATATAATGTTCGTACCATTAAACTATCAATAAATTTTTTCCATATTTTATAACTTATGGGTGTAATCCACCCTGTGTTAGTAACGGAGGGTTAAACTTTCTGGCCGACAAAGTAAGTCTAAACAAGCCAAATCAACGAGCAAGCATAGATATGACCTGTATCTGTTTCAAGAATGATATAGTAAGAGATTACGCTTTGCGCAGGTCCATTACTTCTGCTAATCGAGTTTGACAACCATCTGTTCAGTTGACTACGTCACAATATTTTATTTCTTTGAGAAACGTACTACGATCGGTTGCGTTTTATTTAATTGTGTATATATCGAAGTATATTTGTGAGTTTTTAACTTAAAATTTAGAAAATGAAGTGTGCAGCTGTTAATTGTGGTAACAGTAGCAAACAAATATTTTTCAGAAACCTGATGTTTGCAATAAATACAAAAATTAAACCAAGAAATTGTAGAAAACGCACACAGACGAAAACAAAAAAACAAAAATATGTTAACTTAACAAAATTTTTTTCATTATTTTAAAACTTAGAACTATCGTTTATTTGTCCTTTCAATTCACAGGTAAATTAATGGAAATAATATAGCTGGGAATGTTTAAACTACATCAATTAAACTCTTAATAAACAGTTTTACAAAATCCAAGTCGAAAAATAATGCTCACTGAAATTGGTTTTACATACAAATTTTTTTTTGACTAAGCTGCTTACTGGCTGTAATAAAATAATAGTAAAAATAATGTTTGCAAAGAAGTACTTAATCAATTTACCTTCCTCTCGTTCCAATAAATTGCTTCTTACTTCTTTTATTTTAATTATACAAACTAAAATGTATGCAATTTTCATTTCTGTGTAGAAATCGTTTGCAAAGTGAACGCTCTCCAAAACAGCATTGATATTATGACGCATTGATATTATGTCGTTGTACTCATTTTCTTGTCTTCGGCGCAATCTTTGTATTCTATCATTCTTGTATCTGTTTGGTATTTTTGCAAGCTAGCTAAAGCTTGCTTTTTCAAGTTTGGATACAGACTTGATTTAAAGTACTTGAAAAGGCTTGAACTTCAAGTAAACTAGTGCAATTCTCTGATTTATATCAGAAAAAACGTATTGTTTAAAAGAAAATAGTTTCGGAATAAAATTGCAATATATTTGCTTTTTTTAAGGAGACAAATAAGACAACATTTAAATTACATGACTTTCAGATACAATTTTTTTTTATACGCCATTATTTGTGATATAACTTACGTAGTAAGTAATTAAAAATACAAAAAACATGTAAAAATAACAGTAATTCTAATTTTAATTTGCGTGTATACTAGGCCGGGCCAATTTGTATGGAGCCGAAAAACTCGATTAAAGCCACCCCCTGGGATGATTCTATGGACAATTCTAAGCAACTTTGGTGAAGGAACCATAGGTCTATCTCGATTTTCGAGTCTCCCACTTTTCAAAAAAATGATTTTTCCCCTATAACATCATTGATTCAAAATTCGATTTTTTATTCATCGTTATATTACCTTTTTTATGTGTATATGGGGGGTTTTTGGGGTCGAGAAATTCATTTCTGATCTTTATTTTTACCTATGACCACTGCCAGAGGGCGTTTCATGCCTATTTTAACCAAAATTATTTCTGCTGCTTTGCGGACTTTTTATCTCTGACATTTATTGTTCTTAATTTTAAGTAAGTCAATTGTTTATATCCGCACTGAATAAACTCGTCGCCCACCGCAAACTGCATTGATGTGTATTGACGGTCGGCGATGGGTTTGTGTTGTTGATGTTCAGTGCGGCCTTTTGACACTTGCTGTCATATGTTTAGTGATTTTTCTCCCGTTTTGGCTTTTCTCTCGCATTCCTTTAACCGCGTTGGTTCGTTTTTTTGCGTATGGAATTTAGTTGGTTTTAAATAAATAAAATTAAAGTAAATTAAGTACAGAAATTGTGTTCGTATTTATAATTGTTTAAACGCGTCAGTTTTTTCGCATACTCCAGAGTGCATTACCCGGCATACCAACAGCACCACCAGACGGCACATCACCAGACAGCCGCAGCAATTAACGACACAAGGCTCCGCCACCAGCAGCAACATCATCCCCACCGACTACCAACGCACCCAGGAGAAACCAGGCAACACCAGTAACACCCACATAGTGTGTAAAAATTGAAACGTGTGAAAATCTTCCGGTATGTATCATTTTTCACATCGATTTTTTCCATTATTAAATGGTAAAATTGCATTTAATTCATCTAATTTCTTTTTTTTTCAGCTTATAGATGAATTCGAGATAATCGTGCTAGAGAACATGCCACCTGATTTAGATCCATTTGAATTATCCACCGATTCAAAGTACCTATACAAAATGGCCAATGCAATTTCGAATGGTGTTGTTCCTGCGGATTTGTCTCACATTAAACCAGGACCAATAGCACATTCACGTTGGCTCACCAAGGCGAATAGATTGTTGCGGTTGTATGTGTCAACTGAAAATCCATCAAGGAATTTGAAAATTCTGGCAACATACATAATGAAAGTGTATGTGCCGATGCACTTCAACATCAAGTACTATAATTCGGTGGTCTTCGGTAGTGTATTATTTCACAAATTCATTCGTTGGACACAATATTTGGATACAAATCGACACCAAGTTGTGCATAATGTCATTAAAGACAATTCATATTACGCACATTCCGAAAATATTCTGTTAGCGATGTTATTTGATGATAAAAAAGAGACACGAAACATCGCAATCAAGAAAATTTTACACTACCGAAGAAATCTGTACGACCCGGCACATCTTAGAGTTTATCAAAACCTTTGATAAACTTCAATTGTACAGATTATACGAATATGATTGATTTAAATAAAGATGATGTCTTATTAGAACCACCGTTTACGCATAGCATTCCGTATGATCATTTGGAACAATATATAGAATACGATTGCCTGATCCAAGAATTCCGGTACACATACAAGCAACGGAAAGACATGTTCAACTGCTGGCTAGCGTTTCTAAACGTGTTTTACAAAAAAATCGACACAGTGTTATGGCAGTTACATCAGAAAGCCGTGCAAAATACCCCAGACTGGAAAGCAAGAAAGACTTTCAAAAATAACTTATTTCGCTTTTCTTCCACTAAATTAATTTTTTTGTTTTTTGCACATGTTCTTAGTTTTTAGGTTGAATTTCTGTTGACAAAAAATAAAATAAAGATCAATATTACCGAAAAAAATTTAAATTTTTCTCAGAAAATAGATGAAAAATAGTTAAAATATGCATGAAACGCCCTCTGGCGGTGGTCATAGGTAAAAATAAAGATCAGAAATGAATTTCTCGACCCCAAAAACCCCCCATATACACATAAAAAAGATAATATAACGATGAATAAAAAATCGAATTTTGAATCAATGATGTTATAGGGGAAAAATCATTTTTTGAAAAGTGGGAGACTCGAAAATCGAGATAGACCTATGATTTCTTCACCAAAGTTGCTTAGAATTGTCTATAGAATCATCCCAGGGGGTGGCTTTAATCGACAAAAAATTTGGCCCGCCCTAGTGTATACTGATTACAGTAATCATAATAGTCCTTTCTTACATTACAAAAACAGTAATCGTAATCGTTAATTTTTTAAGATTACAATTACTGTAATTGTAATTAGAAAGTAACTGTAGCTCTGATTTTAACCGGTATAATTGATAATTATCTACTCAGTGGTACAATGTTGCTAATAGATCCCACAAGTCTCCTCCCTTATTCACTTATTTGCCAATTATCTTATAATCCATTTTTTTAATGTGTAATAAAATAATATTTTCATTTTTTTTAATGAGTAATAAAATAATATTTTTCAAAATAAGTAACAATGAAATACTTATTGTGTTTTCCTTCAATTAATTGATTCCTTATACTGTTGAAATTTCAAATTTATAATAAACTAATTTAATTTAATTTCATACGGGACCTTTCGGGATGCCGATCCTTCATTTGTAAAGTTTCATGTTCTATTTGCATTTCACCTGGTACTTTTTTATCTATTTTATCCGAAAATGCAGTATTTGCATTTTTTAAACTTAATTTCGTATTTTCATTTGTTCCTTTTTCTGGAATATAATCTTCATTGTTGCTATGTAAACAGAGTCTTAATCGATTAATATGACGTTTCCACAAAATATTTTTTCTGTAGGAATTTCCACTAGATAATACCGTTTCCCAAATATACGATTTATTTTTCCTTTAATCCACTTAACCCTCCCCGGAATCGAGTTATCTTTTACCATAACGTAATCATGAAGTGCCAATCTTCTATCTTTTTTTCCAACATAATATTTTATTTGATTGTTTTGCTTATTCTCTATATTTTGTTTCAACTTCTCGAAATTTACTCCGTTTTCTTTTCTGAAGGAATTTACGGCCGTTTTATTCACTTTTGTAACTTTAGAAGTGGGAATAACTTTGGGATTTATTCGATTTCAAAAGTTATTCCATTTTATTCACTTGAATTTCTCAAAAATATTTGTACATATTGAAGGTTTGATATAACTTTCGTTTGATAACTTTTGTCAACTTGTGATATCTCTAACTTCCAAATATATGACCAGTTATAAATTCTAGCTTGGAATATTTGGTGCAACTTGTGATTTTCGCTTCATTCATAGTTCAATTGGTTCAAGCTTGTGCTGTGACAACAAAATTGTTACTATAAAAACATTTGAAGCACGTATTATTTCATCTGACTAGAACCGATACAGTTCAGCACAACTTATTAATGCACAATATTTAAGATTTAATATTTATAGTGTGTGGTCGGTATGCTAAGAAATGTGGTGGCAGGGATTTAATTCACTTTTGAGACAGAATTTTTATTCTATTCAATCAATATTTATTATTAAATAAACCTCAGAGAGTAATACCTGCCAAGTAGATCTTCTCGAGGACACGAGCCGCTTGGAGTCGGCATTACTTGTATATCTAGTTCTCGATCATTTGTGTTCAAACATTTAATAACAAGCACAACACAATCAAAAGAGGATCGATCAAAGTCCTACCAAGGGCTTGAATTGCACTTTATATCCGTAATGACCTGTTTTAATTTCCGCTGATCGATATCAGCTCCAAAGATAACATCATCAAGATAACAATCATTAGTTTGCCAAAAAAAACTTTGATGCGCAGTAAAATTAAAGTGCTTTTATTATGTGCACAATTATGAGTAGTCGGTACCTAAATTTTGCATCAGTTCACAATGTGCAATTTATACGTGCAGCTGGAGCCATTTGTTAAAGAGAATATGAAGCTTGCCAATTTCAGTTTGGTGGTCACTCGATTTTCAAGAAGTAGTAGTGCATAGAGAGTAAATTAAGGTATCCCAAAATAAGGCACCATTTCTGATGAATCTTTTCAATTTCAGTTACTAAATTTTTGTTAATGCCTTCTTATGTTTAACAGCTCTCGTGACTGAATTTGCTTCATTGAAAGAGTTTCAACAGAACTGGTGCAAATACTATAGCTCAATTTACTCTGTATGTTGGAAGTTGGAAAAAAAAATTGTCGTGCAGCCTTCAAGTCACGAATTTCTACTTAAGTCAAAAATGGAACTTTTTTCGTTCGATTTAGTAAATATTAGTTTGACGAATAGAAACCAAAAATAAAACAATACATTTAAGACCACTTTTAAAAAAAAAACCAACTTATTGTTCTAGAAGTAACAAAACGGTTTAAACAATATTCTAAAAAAACATCTATTCTAATTTGCAAAGAGCTGAACTACAGTGCACGTCGCGTGAAGAAAGTAGGTTTCTAGATCCTCAAGTGAAAAAAATTTCAATTTTTAACGATTTATTTTCAAGCCATTTTATTATACATCGTAGTCGGGTTTATTTTCACATAATTTAGTTAGAAGTCAATATAAAGAAACTATTTTTGTAATATTGGCTTTGTATGCTAGAAGGCGCCAAAGTCAATTTGGCTTACATGTTAATAACCAAAACAAAACCAAACTAATTAAAAATTGGTCCAGCCGATTATTTCATAGATTCACCGTTGACCACATTTTGAAGAACTCGAATTTATCCTCTTCTGTTATCAAAATACAAAGACAAAATTATAAACACCATTTTTTTCGATTGTCAAAGGACTATATAATGTTTTAAATAAGAACTAAAAAAATTAAGCACGGCATAGTAACACAAGCTAATTTAAAAACAAAATATTTTTTTGACATTGTGTTGCCTTCAACATCAACAAATTTCCATTTCATAAGTTATAAAAGTCAATTCTTTTCTCATTTCCCATCATATATCAAAAAATTCTCTGGGATGTTTTTTAACTTAAGTATTTATATCTTGACTTTACTTCAACATATAAAATTTCAACTTGAACTGAATGAAATGAAATTTTAACATGAAAAATTAAAATATGTAACTTCGCAAGTTGTACGAAAAGTCAAGTTAACAAAATTTATTGAAACTGCTCAAGTTAGCTCGAATTATAAAAAGTGAGTAAAACGGCCCTTAAAAGAACTAATCTGGTTCTTGTATAATTATGGCAAGCCCTGTGGGCTTAGGAGCAGTGTTAGTGCACGTATATGATAACAAACTGGAAAGACCTATATCGTTTACTTCAAAGAGACTTTCTGCCACCGAAATTAAATACTCGCAACTTGAGAGAGAAGCTTTGGCTATAGTGTTCGGCGTTAATAAGTATCACCAGTACCTGTTCGGTAATAATTTTATATTGATGACGGCAATAAGCCGTCAGTTCAGTTTTCTAAGTAATTATGGTACAATTCTCGAGTCTGTAACTTTTACCGGCCATTTTTAATATATTTACTAACTTATAAGAATGTATGATCTTTAGCAGTCTCTAACAATTTCTTTGAATTTTATGGTCGAATTAAATTCCATATTTACATAATTTACATGAACACCTTCAACCCACAACCCGTGATTTTAAATCTCCTCGATTTTTACATTTTCGGAAGAGCGTGGAAAATAGTCAGCAATATTTTCTTTTGACCTAATATATTGAACTTAATATCTATAACCCGATAAAAAAGATCATATCTCTGGTTTCGGTTTGCTGAAAGTGCTGGAATGCCTTTTTTCTCGCCAAAAATTGCTACTAAAGGCTTATTGTCCGTCATCAATTAATTTCACATTTGGATTAAAATGTGCTAAGCAAACTTTAGCAGACAACTTATTTTTCACCTCATTGAAAGCTGAAAACTGTTTTGAACCCTATTCAAATTTATTCTGTAGCAATTCATACATAGCAGAGGCTATGTTTTTAGAGGTAATAGTTTTTACCTTTGTATCATCTTTGTGTGAACTGTCCTTATTAATTACATGTCCAAAATATGTAATTGATATTTTCAAAAACTTGCGCTTCTCTCTTGTAACCTTTAACACAGCATCCTTGATTTTCAATAAAAATGTTTCTAACATCTGCATGTGTTGCCGCCTATTTTCAGCGGAAACACGAGCATCATCTATAAATACTTTCACGCCAGAAATTCCTAAAAGCAGCCTTTCTACGCCTCTTTGAAAAATAGCTGGGGCAGATGCTATGCCAGGCACCAATCTGTTATATTTGAAAAGACCTTTTGTTGTTGATGTGGTGGTTAATAATGTTGATTTTCCGTCCAACATAAATTGCTTGTATGCCATAGAAAAATCTATTTTCGAAAATTCCGTAGCTCCAAAAACTTCAGCGAATAATACCTCGATTCTTAGTAGAGGATATTGATCTACTTAGAGTTCTGGACTCAGAGTGATTTTACAATCTCTGCAAATCCTGAAACGTCCTTTTTTAATACGGGTACAATTGAAGTACCCCATTCACTATATGATACAGATTCACAAACTTTTCAATAGACAAATTTTTTCAATTCATTTTTCCACTTTTTTTAAAAAAAAATGATAATTTACGTGGTCGGAAAAACTTAGGCGTGCACCTTCTTTAAGCATTAAATATATTTTATGCTTATTAAAAGAACCTAGTGCCTTACCAAGAACATCCGAGAATTTGACTAAAACACGTATTAATTCATTATTTTTGCAATCTAAAAAGTTAACTTCTCTGACACATGTATTAAAATATGCATCCAGTCTCTTCCTAATAATGGGTCCCCCGTTTTGTATTATATGTAATTCAAGGGGTTGAGTGACTTTATTGAAAGTTATATCAAACTTTTGCACATCGATAGGACTTAATAGGCTACCGTTATATGGCCTCAATGTTAATTTAGATTTATTTATCGTCAAATGTAAGAAATATTTGTCAAAACTATCTTTAGATATTGCACCGCTGTCTTTTTCCATTTCAAATAGAATTCCATTGACTGTAACACTTGCAATAATTGGATTTAGTTAGATCTGAATTTCTTTTAAAATAAAAAATTGGCTGTTCATTATTATCGTTATTCATATTATAATAACTTAAACTATTTCTTTGTAATACTTGGTCATTAGCAATAAAGTTGTAATTTCTAAATTCATTAGCACTTTCAATGAAATCATTTTCAATCAAATGATATTTTTTAAGGTGACTTTTGTGGTTAAATTTTTTACAATTATATACTTGAACCTGCACTGTTCTGTTGATTGATTTTTGACATCACAAATTTGGCATTGTTCTTTCTTTCCTTTTTTCTTTTTTTTTATTTTTTCTGTTTTTTCACTTTTTTTCTCTTTTTTTTAAAAAAAAGATCAAAGAACCAAGGCATTCGCCTTATACAAACAAGGTTTGGTCTTTGACCTGAAAGGAGAGGGATAGATTTATTTAGAAGAATTAATTGGAACCATATGTGAATTATTGATTAGGCGAAACTACCGTGAAAGACAATTTGAATTGCTTTTAACCGAGGCTAGTGTTATGCCTTAACAATTTAGTTGTTGATTTTTAGCTTTTCCATAATTTTTAAGTTAAGGAACGAACAAAGAAAGTGAAAAGAACCATGCTCGAGCCTAGGTTCGAACCTGGAACCTCTGTGTTGATAGTCTAGCGCACTCTCCACTGGACTGCAAAGGCCGACATTGTCTACTAGTATATGACATAGACTCTTTTGAATTTCGTTGCTGATGTTGTCTCATTCTATCTCTGCTCTTCCGTTGATGAACCGCTCCCTGCGATTTGTAAACTCCAGCTGCTGCCAAAGTTTCCATAATGTATTGTTTTCTTACACACTCAACTGTTTGAGCTATTTGGAGAGATTTTTCTAGTGTGAGATTAACATCAATTGGTCATTCCAAAAATATTTTGTCTTTTTCTGGACTTTTTTCTAAGCCCTTGATGAATTTGTTTCTGAGTACCATGTTTAGATAATTTCCGAAGTCACAATTAGTTGCTAAACTTCTTATACGAGCTGACCTTTGCTGAAGAGATTCATCATCTTCTTTGCACGATGAATAAAATTTACACCTCTCTGATAAATGCGCTTCTAATTTAGTTATTAAAACTTTATATTCAGTTTTTTCCAGTTTTTTATAGTGTAATTAAAAGCAATGATCTTTTCTGATCCATTTCGATGATTTCATTTCCAATATAAAACCGTTCTAATTTACAGTAAAAAATGCTCCATTCGCTTAAGTCGTGGTTGTACTTCGGCAATTCACCCATTGTCGCCATCTTTATTGTGTGGCCAACACTTTGATAGTTAATTTTGTCAATTGGTTTTATTTCTTCTACAGAATCTTTATAATTATCACCTTCTGAACTGAATTTGTCTTCAGATGACATTTATAATTCACTTAGCCACTGTAGACTTAGCACGTTTTTTTTTCTTTGATTTTTCTTGATTGCTTCTTTTTATTTAAATGTATTATTTTCCTTAAATTTTTAACATTAATATATTTATAACCGATTTCTCGTTGCCAATTTGTAATGTCTTCACTTTCGTTTGTACAATAAAAGCCATTTTTAGAGACAAGAACGTGGTTTTTATTTGATCAATCCTTTTATATTAGAGATGAGATCTGTATCCGTCTTAACAGGTATAATCGATAATTATCGACTCGGTTTTAAAATGTTACCAATAGATCCCATAATATTTAAAAAACTTTTTTTCATATTCATTGTAATATTTATATTTATATTCAGACTAGCAGGCCGTAGAATTTTTTTATCAATCTCCATAAGACAATGGCTGTAAAACAGAACAAAAAAACATTTCGTCCTTGGTTATATTTTGCTTTCGAGCGCAAGCTCTACATTAATATGTATCTCACTTTTCGCCTTGCTCGTGGCTCATCTGTTTTTTTTTTTGCGCTGTGCTAGCTGAGCAAAAAAGAGATTATTAGAGAGCAACATGGAGTTTATTGAAACTCTCGCAACACAAATGAGTGAAAATAAATCGATTTAGCAATGGATGGCAGCTGGGATAGTTTCTTAAACAACCTTACACTTTAATAAAATATGCTTATTATTAAAATTTCCAAAGGCAAATAGCCCTAAAAAGTGCTGAAGCACAAATATGATATTTTTAAACTTTATTCATAAAAAGCAGCAAAGTACTTTTAAAGCTCACCTGGAACAAAAAATGTTCACATCAATTTTATACAATAGTACAGATATAGATTTATCCCAGTAGACAAAATCAGGGCTTCGAAGCGCTTCTAGCAGGCCATCATATGAATTTGTTAGCCCTTCCGTACTCATATCCAAGCTAGAGCTTTCAGTTTTTTTAAAATGCAAACCTAACTCGTAACTCACTTCAAAAAAATATTGCTTTAAAGATCACATAAAACTGGTTATATCTTCATAACAACAAAAGTTAGAGTAAAAGTTTGTTCAAATAAAAGTCAAGTGTTGAGGCCAACTTTCATGTTCACATACAAAATCTGTAACGTGTAACCTGTAGAGTGTAATGTTAAAGAGGAAAAAATCTACCATATTCATATTCATCGCAGATTCTTTTTCAAATTCAATTTATATTTATATTCCTATTCATACTCATGTTCAGATTCATATTGATATTCATACTTACATTAAAATTGATTTTTTTAAAAAATTTAATATATGTTTTGATATAAAAAATTATAGTTTTACCTGATCTGTCACTCACGTACTCATATGAGTAGGTAAAACAAGTAAAAATTGAAACTCTTATCAAAGTATTAGAGTCACGCTCTTGAAAATACTTCACATGCTATTCATATAAAGATGTGCGAATAAATGACAAGACAAGCAAACTTTACGAAATGTCTACAAAATAACAAAAGCAGCAAAAGTTTTCACAGCAACAACGACGACAACAACCATAAATGAAAAGCTCATACCAAACAAAAAGACAAGTGTGACAAGTAGATGTAGTGATGAATTTCTTGTAAACAGACATAAACAAATCCTTGAGCAGGTTAGATGAACTGTGAACTAAGATGCGGGAATGCAATTTAAATATTTCAAAACTAAAATCAGAAAAATCAAATGGATAAATCATTCTCAACATCAACTGGTGCAACATGGCGTATGAGTAATATTAAAAAGCTTTTTAGCCACTCGTCCGATTTAGTTACTGAAGCAATACATTTTATTTCGGGTTTAACTGGCAAACATAAGCTTGTCACATACTTCAATGCAAATAAATTGTGAACAAGAGCAAACTGGCACGCACACAAATACAGACACTCATACTGATACGCCCAAAACATGGTGTCAACATATCAGTTGTGACAAAAATAAACTCATCATAGTTTTCAGTAGGTGTAAGTTGACGTTGTTGTCATAATGCTCAAAATATAAAGCATTTACATAAATAAATTATAGCCCACAGTAATTTCTTCTCTGCACAAGTACACGCACATAGCCACCACACACACAAGCCAACAAACAAGGGAATGGCTTTGCATTATTTGTAACTATTAAATGTTAAACATAAGCTCATAAAATACATCATCATCATCGTGTACATAGTAGCTCGCACACACACTCTCACAAACACAATCATGTATCAACTTACTTGCACACGCACAATTGTGTTCAGTTTGTCCTTGCATGTCCATCTCTTTGTCAGTTCATTTATCTGTCTGTTAATCAATCTATGCGGTGCTTTTAATGCTGGTCATTTGGTTTTTGTGCTACTTTGCCCATGTGCTTGTTGTGTGTGTAGATATACAAACATGTGTTTGATAAACCAAGCATTCGGAACCTTAAACATTTATTCATAAAAAAGATATCACTTTTAAATCCCAATTAAATACCGCAGCTGTGCAGTAAAACTGTCTAGTTTTTCATAAAAAAGCAAAAGCCTAACAACACCAAAACCCTATTCTGGAATATATCTGCATTAATTTCCCAAAACTGTCTGTCATAAGTGTTGTCCTTCACAGCTATCCCTTGTCAACGTATTAAGTTTATGATTTTATAGTAATTCGGTCTCTTTCTTTTTCTATATCTGACCGTCTTAAATTTAACTCCATTTTATAATCATATCTTCTCAAAATCTTTGTTGCCGTTTGCTGTTCTGTTTTTTTTTTTTTTTTTTGCCTCAAGGCATTCCTTTCAAATGTGACCCAAATATTTAGAAACTTTTCTTTTTTTATTCTCTAGTTTGCTTTGGCGAGAAACCCTGGCGTATTTATTTTCTACCCAAACTATCATTTATCATATTTTTAAGACAGGTTTTTATTTTTTGTACTTAACCTTTTATTTTATTCTTTTCTTTCATTTTTATTCACTCGTTTTCATATTGGTTTTTTACAATTCAGTCATAAATAACGCCATGAATTTTTAAATTTCTTTTCGTTTCAACTGTAATGCAATAAATAAATGCAATCTTTCTTGATAGTCGTAGACATTTGGAAATCATTTTGGCCGGTATTAACTTTTTTCAATTGTACTATTTTTTTGATCATATTTTAATAAACGTTTAGAATTATAAATAAGAAAAATCTCCAGAACTTTAATTTCAACATCGTTAAAATAAATTAGATATTCCATGATTTTACATTTGAAAAGTTTTCCGAGAAAGTTTTAACTAATTTGTAGTATTGAATTAGTAACTTAATCCTTTTTTCAATATCATTCATTTTTCCACTTGCTTGTAAATAGTGATGCCCATTATCAGAACTAGTTGCATCAGTTGCAAAAAAAAAATGCTAGAAATGAAATAAGGGTTGAGAGAAATTGTAATAATATATTTGCCACCTGCACCTTAATTAACAGAAACAGTGTGTTTTATCGCAAAATTTTCCCAAAACAAAATTGATAATATTTGTTTTGCTTAATGATGGTTTGTATTCGAAAAAGTCAATTCAACGAAAATTGTAAAATTGTGTGGAACAGAATTACAAATAAGCTAAAAATGCAAATGTTTTATCAGAAATCTTTGAGAAATTTTTGAAATTTTTAGATAAATTTGCACCAAAAATCGAAAAAAAATTCCAGAGATAAAAATTTCTTCATGCTTATTTTAAAATTATTTTCAAATACGTGAACTTTTCATGTAGACCTTTGCCATTGCCTTTGATTAATTATATTAAAAGTTTTTAGAAAATCTAAAAACAAGATTTAAGAGATACGATAAACCCATAAAGAGATGCTGAAATCCGGATGTGAGGATGAATTCATGCGAATTGAAAAACAGTAGTTTAAATTTATTTATTCTTTAATAGTTTATTACTTAACCTTCTAATCTCATTCTCATCCTGAGTAACATACCTGGACTCGTGGGGTATATATCAACCCCAGTGATTAAAATCTTTGTAGAAATCAAAATATTGATTATTTTGTCTCAAAAAAACTCAGAGATCATCTTTAGATAACACTTTAAACAATAGAATAGTCAACGTTGAAAAAAATAAAGATCAGCGTTCATAAAAACTCCGGAAAACTAGAAAAAAATTGCAAGCAAATCAAAACGAGAAAGAACGTGTGGTATGTATGTACCCTACGAGGTCAGGTGTAGGCTAATATTTTGTTTGTGTAGGAATAAACTGTCATGCAAGGAATTTGATTTGGTTGCGGGAGGTTTTAGGTAAATATTTTTTTGAAAATCAAATTTTTTTGATTGATTATTGCTTAATAGATGCGTTTGAATACCTTTCCAAAAAATTGTAAAAAACAATTCAAGTCAATACCACTTATGATACAGATTCTGCAGCGCTTAAAACACGATGCACCAGAGTAGCTTTAACTAAGCACAGTTACTTCAAACGCGTTTTTCTCAAAACATATCTGTTTGTATTGTAATTCTTTCGAATTCTTTTCCTCTCTTAGTAGTTTTCTTAATTTTCCATATTTTCATTTCATATTATTAAAAGATGTACATTCAAGGGTTTTTTTTAATGTATTTTTCAGATTATATGGAGCAAACCAATTGTAGTGCCATCTTTATATATATAAAGAATAAATGTTTTAATTTATATAAAAAAAATGTCAAGTTTACATGCGAATTAAATTTTTATTATATTAAATAACTTTTTTCGAAAAAAATCTTCAAAAATATGCCTTAATTTTAAACGCTTTTGCCTAAAACCTGCCTTAACAACTGTTCAAAAAACAATTGCCAAACTAGCTTTGAAATGTGACATGGATGTAGCTGAATTCATTGGCATTACAGTATAAATAACTTGTGATCGCGGAACTGCTTGTACAGCAAAGGATTTTAATGAATTCATTAGTGCTAGTGGTATTTGCAACATTTTGATTGCAGTAAGAACCCCACGTGCACATGGACAGATAAAAAGTAGACCTGTGCGAGTAGCTCGATCTTCGAGTAACTTGGCACGATTCGAGTTACTCGACTCGTATCGAAAAACTCGATTTTTCGAGTAACTCGATGGCTTTCGAGTATTTTGAGTTTTTCAGTTCCCGTTAATCATGTTGATCTCAATCAGTGTTGTGACATATTATTTTTGAAAGTAATATGTTACTTATTTTATTTTAATGCGACAACACGTCTCGTTATGTATTAAATACCGGGAGCAAGTATTATATAAAAAAAAAGATAAAATCAAAAGTCATATGTAACTTACTCTATACTCATGAGCATGTAGCTCTTCTCTTTTTCTACTACTAGAACAACACAAATATAGCTCTAAGTTTTCTTGTAAATGTATTTCCTAAGGGATGAATGAAATGTATACTGCCTGAAAGAAAAGTCTCAATAAATTTAATTAATTATTATATTTTAAAAATGTGATAAACTATAAATGTGATATTATTATATTGCATATTACTTTAATATGAAAGAAATTAGTTTTTTATTACTATTACCTTTTGAATAAAATTGTACCAAAGAGAAAAACACGTTAGTTAACTAGTTACTTTATACTTAACTTTATTAGCCAAAGGTAATAACACTACTGGATGTTATTACTTCCCGCTGAAAGTATTAAGTTATATTACGGCTTTAGGGACAAAGAAATAATATTACCTACCGTATTATATTACTTTGCGTTACAGTCACAACACTGACCTCAATGCCTGTGAATGCTTTCACTCATCAGTGGAAACACCCAGTAGAAAATAAAGCAGCGTGGATATTCAGCATATCGTCGTTCGCAAGTTATCGTGTTCTGTATGACAAAAATGTGTTTCTGGTAAATTCATGTTCAAGTTAAGTTGTTAATTACAAAAAATTGAATAGAAAAAATTACCACGACCTTTTTACCAAGGAAATTTGTAGAGTATGTGGTTTTTTCTGTCAAAAAAATTTGCGGGTTTGGAGACTCTTGTAAGAGTAAGAAGCGTTTTTTAAAAAAACATGCTTTATTCTATATGCACTTTTTTACGAAGCACCTATTGTTTTATAGCATATAGAACAAAATGTAAAAAAGTATTGTGAGAAATGAAAAGTAATGTATTTTCATGCAATAAAAAATGTATTTCATATAATATTGACTTCATTTTGAACTTGAGCTTATAATTATGTTTTAAAAGTCCACTTAAGGCAATAATTGTTCATTTGTTAAAAAAAGGTAGTTTTCGATTATAAAATAAAAAAAAAAGTAATAGAATTAATTTGACTGCGATTCCACAAACTTCATGTTTTATTTACGAAACCTATACATTAAACTGTATTAAACAAATTATTATTATTATTGCATTCCACTGCATCTAGTGATAAAAAGTTATATAAACTTTTCACATCATTAATTTTTTCCGATGATATCTTTTTATGAGGTCAATTCTGAAGATGCTCACTAAATTAAATTTTTGAAGTTGAAAAAACCCCTTTCGACCTTTTTTTATATTAATTTTTATATATTCTTTTTGCCGTAACGTTTTATATATATGTTTTTATATATTCTTTTTGCCGTAATATTTTAAAGGATATTGTGAATCGTTTTTTTTTCATATTGCAACGATGTAATACTTGCAAAAGGTACGTTTTGAAAATCAAAATAGAAGAGAAGTATTCTCACGTATGATTTATAACAAACACACAAAAAAAATAACAAATGCGTTTTAACGAAATTTAACGTGTCATAAATAGAAAAAGAGAGAGTGGAGCACTCGACTTCTTAATTGTTAGTATGATCGAATATTACGTTACGATTTCTACCAAATCACACCACCCGCAAGCCCCGTAAAATAACTTCCTTCCAAAAATCAATATATGATGAAATTTCTTATTCGAATGTAGAACCCGAAGATTTCATATTAACCCTTTCAATTGCTAGGCTAAGCTAAGAACAAAATAATTTTTTTGAGGTAATATTCCTATCTTTTAGGTCTTAAACAAATGAAATAACAAACCTTTAATTGTTTTACCTGCGCTACTTACGTTTTGCAAGCTTGTACAAAGAAAACATTGTGTTGCTCCTGTTTGGCACAAAATTTTTTTTAAATCCCTTGAGGTCAACCGTTTAGATCTTTTTTTTACCGCCATTTTTTTTATATATATTTTTGGCCGCTAAACACGAAAATCACAATAAAAATTTTTCTATGCATAGTAGGGCGGGTCGATTTAAAAATCGCCCATTGCTCAGTAAAAATCGTATTCTAAGGATCAAAATAAGAAACTTTACCCGAGGAACTATACCTCTAAAACGAATTCTAGTGCCCCAACTTTTAACTTTTTGAAAAATCCCTCTTTGACACATTTAGAGTGCCCCAATCGAATCCAAATGTATGACTGATCCCCATTAACTTTGGAGGGCCGATCCACCCATGCCAGTGGTACACCTCCTGGAACCCCCTGGGGGTTCCCCATACAAACAGTTTAAAAATCACCATTTTGATCCCAAATGTTACATACTTAGTTTCTGCCACTCCCGCTCTTTCCCCTTTTTCCACAAGTATCCACTTCTCAAATTTGTGAATGACCCAGTTCCGAAAATTTTTTGGGTTATTGTTTGATTATTTTTATGGTTGCGCATGAGTTGCAGAAGAGCAGTTGAAAATATACGATTTTTATTTACCTGAACGACCACTTTGTACCTCGTTTCAAACAGCGCAGTAAGTTATGTTTTATTCTTGTTTGTTCATCAACGAACAAACGTTTGCGAATCAACAACCGGGAAACTTTTTATATGTTCCCTTATTCTTTTCTTGGTTTCATTTATAAATATTTGTGATTATATTAATTTTATTTAAATAATAAGACATGAACAACTTTTTTCACGAAACTAAACTGCACTTAAATATACTTTTGTATTGATTCCAAGAATATAGACTTGCATTTTTGTTTCATCTTGAACCCCTTCCAATTCATGGATTTCGATATTACATGTTTTGGAAATATGCTTCCATATTCTATTGGGTTTTAAGCATTGTAGAACACTCAATTATTCATGACTCATAGCTGATTGCAGTGGAATGGGTTTTTAAATAATCGCATATATTTACTGTGTAGAGTAGTTCTATTACAATAAATAAAATTGAAATCAATGTTAATACCAATATTTTAGGAGTTTTTATAAATTATTACATTTTATCGAATATAAACAACATAGGCAGCTACACTCTCGTTTTTCATATACATATATGAACCTTCAAAGTGTTTCGAAGTAATATACATATAATGAAGAGCATGAAAATTTTAGGTTAAATTGTCCCTATTGCATTGAAATAAAAAACGTCGAAGTAAAATTAACTTTTAATTCAAATAACATTTATATTGTATACATACACGTTTTTAATTTATCGTCTCGTATCTGCATGTTTGACACACTGTATGGTGCGTTCAAGGTTTACTATAAAACGACTCATTGAAGAGAATACCGTTACTCTATTCAGAAAGAGTGAAGTTCTTTCTGAACAGAGTTGCCATGTTTCATTTGAAGCACTGTTTTTTAACTTACGAATATATTCAGATTTCATTCATCTTTAAATTTTTCTCTTCATTCGAAATTTTGGGTACTTTAAATTTTAAAGGATTTCATTTCAGTAAAAGTGACACAAGGTGAATGTTGTTCAAGTTTATTTTAAAATTTTTTTATAAAGCATAACAATGGAAGTGAGATTTAATTGATAAATTTAGAAAACACCAATGAGGCCCATTCATATGCACATCCATATTCATATGCACAAATGCAGTTGTATTTATCTGTCTCTCTCTCTCTCTCTCTCTCTATCTCTCATTTTTTTGACTACTTGACTTAATAGACTTTTAGGAAAAAAATAGTTTCTTTGAACACAACTAATCTTTTCAAAATCATAACTATTCTAAGAGAAGTGGCAACCCTGTTTAGAGTGAAGTTGAGAGTATGGAATAAAAAAACACGCATTGCGTAGAAAAATACTCAAAATTGTACGAGTAACTCGAAAATATCACGAGTTACTGGATAATTTTTAGAGTAACTCGTAATTTCGAGTTAATTGAAATCGAGTGGTGCAACTCGAACTCGAAGCTAATCGCACAGGCCTAATAAAAAGGTATTTCAAAATAGTAGGTGCTTCGCTTTGTTGTATTAAACATGAGCCAGATGGATGTGGTTGCGATAAAAAGGCGATCTTGTGCCGGTGAAAGCTTAACATCCTGCAACTGGAAACTCAAAAAAATTATTAACAAGATTTAAAGTTTCATGTATTGTTAGCAAGAATTTGGGTAACAATCGATATGTCATCACTGATGAAGAAACTACTCAAGTAAGTTAGAGAAGTCAGGAGTAGGTGCAGGCAGCAGATAAGTAAATACCATGATGTACGCTGTCAGATTTTGAGTTTGGCGGGGTTCAAGAAGCGGAATAGGTGAAGATGGCTTATAATAATTTTTTACACTGAAAGAAATAAGGAATATTAAAACTATTCAAACTAGGGCATCCAATTTCAAGACGCTTGGGCAATCCCGGGATTTCGGGATTTAAAAAACACAATCCCGGGATCACAGGTCTAGACCCGGATTTGACAAACCACAGAAAACGAATTTTTTGGAAGGTGTAATATAAAGTCTCAAAGCAGTTATGCCTTCTTTTACAACACCAAACATTTCAAAAGATTTTGAAAACACAGTTTCGATTAAATGTTGGGGTAAAGCATCGCACATATAAGCAAACTTCAAATTGTTTGAAGGTTTTTAAGTTTTTATGATGTTAAAGTCATTGGCATGTTCGGTTAGTCGATAACTATCGACTATCGATAACAAAAAAGAAGCCGAAAGCACTTTTAAAATATACAGTTACAATTACTTTAATAAAATTTTAGCTTAACATTAACTGTACATATAATAAAATTAAATTATTTTAAATAAAATTTAAAAAAAGGGAAAAAAATTAATTTTTCGTACCTCTACCTTAATAACTTTAACTTCGTTATTCTACAATAAATTTTCTTCATGAGTAGCTCATTCCTTTTCTTAAAATGTCGTCTTTATGAATAATATAATAAGCTGTGCGTATTTTTTTGTTTTATATTTCTGCTAATTTTTTAAAGATTTTTCGATTTTATTTTGAACTAAAAAAATTATTTATTTTTCACTGAAAAAAATTATTTATTTTTTTATATTTCTTTCGATTGCGGAAACTGCTTGACAGATTAGCTTAGTATTAGATTTTCTTTAGTTATGTTGGCAGAATCTTTGCGCAGACCAGTTTAAATACGTGATGTTTAATTCAATGCTTTTTTAGGAATAAGTTTAACAAAAAAATGGTATGAACTGCAATATGATTTCAACGAATGGTAGTTAAAAGAGAATGACAAATTACTTTTTGTAAATACTGGTAAAGACGCGTTTGGGTTCCAGAGTTGCATTTTTATAAAAAAATTGTTTAAAAAAAAACGTTCTGGACCTTAAAGAAAATTTTTTTAAAAATATTACATACTAATATTCGCCGCAAACCAGTTAAAATGAGTTTAGTGTTTTTGATTGTTTTTCGGGTACCTTAAATTGATAGTTACTATTATTTAATTCGATGTTGCTTATTTATATAGAATCAAGTATACTTAAATACGCGTTTATTTATATTCAATTTTTAAATTCCGCTGAAAAGCCAATTAATGTGCTTAGTGGAAAATCCTAATTGCCAATAGGGGGTATGTTTTAGTACGTAGGTGCATTCTGTCTGTCCCGGCTGATTCGGGCAGATTTTAGAATGTGAATCGTGCATGCGTATAGGACGGATACACGTATCTTTGGAAGATTTCATACCTCCGGGCGAATCAAAAAAAAAAAAAAAAAAAAAAAATTAGAAATAATACAAAAAAATAAAAATGATGTATTCTCCATAAACAAGTCTGTTATGAAATGTTTTAAATCTGCACTACCTGTCTTTTGCGAGAAATACAGAGCACTGCACAATGAAATGATTCGTACAAACTAGAGGGAATAAATTATTTTGGTAACGTTTTTAGTGCATTAGGCACAGGAAAGTACAAAAAAAGGATTTTTAAATATTTGGACAAGTGAGCGTGGCACCTCCTTTTTTGTATTATTTCTAAATTTGTATTAGTATGTAATATTTTTAAAAAAATTTTCTATGAGGTCCAGAATGTTTTTTTTTAAATTTTTTATAAAAAACTTATTAATTTTAAAGAAAAAAATTTTTTTTTAAAAAAATCAATTTTGTAATTTAACTTGTATTACGAGTATTTGGCCCAAAAATCAAGAAATTTTAGCAAGCCGTTACTTAGCAAAATTAATTTTACTAAAACAGTGGCCTAAAACTAAATTCGTTGTTTTCGACTCATTGAAAAAAAAAAACTTAAAAAAAAATTTCAATTTCTTTTTTTTCATATACACTTCAATAATATCCATAAAAGATATAAAAATTACGACTTCTTGTTTTAGGTGGCTAGTTTCACGAATTTTCACTCATTATAATTAAAGCCATAAAACATAAATTTGTTTTTTGTCCGTTTGATTTTTTCTTATCCAAAAACAAATTTTTTTGCTTTTCTTCGGAACAAAACCGAAAACCGACTTTAATGTCAAGTATCTCTCTAAATTCATTTTTATCATGTTGGGTCATCTTTGTTTTTCATAGAACCAAACGATTTGATTTAAAAAGCTTTGCAAAATAATTATAAAAATTACTTTCATACGTGTCCAATATTTTGGGAAAATCCACTGAAAGGGGAAAAGAATTATTTGTTGTTGTAACTATATAGTATAATATAATTTTTTTTTCAAGCCAATGCTTAAATCGTACCATAAAAAACCTAGTACTTATTGTACCAACATGTTCTCTAAATAAATGAAATGAAAATTATTCAACGATGAAAACAAAGACATTTTTATTTATTCAAAGACTGTCAAAATAGTTTTAAATCGCACTTAGGCTCTTCTCTAAAAATTTGCACAAGCGCAATATCACTGTCTAAAAGACGTCTGTAATAATTCGTTTCAAAGCATTGCTTATTTCTTTAACCCTAAAGCTATATTACAGTTCAGCAATAATTTCACCCCTTCACTTAGTTACTGTTTTATTGTTATGCACCTGTATAAAGTGTTTTCTTTAGAATTCAGAATCCCTCTTTAATTGAAAGAAAAAGAAATTCCATTTAATATTGCTGCATTAAATTTGAAACTTAGTGCTTTTGTACAAAGTTGTGTGGTTTTCTTCTACGCCTTTGTTGCATGCAACTTCTTCTATGGCAACCACAAAACTTGCCATGAACTTCAATAAAGACTTCGCGCTCTTCAACGTGCTGCAAGCAAAATACAAAGACAACAAAGCGCATTAAATAAAGGGAAGAACTTCAAGAAAGGATAAGAGGAAAAAAGATAAATAAAATATAGCAAAATAAAAGAAAAAAAAACACAAAAAGTATTTGTTAATGCAATTTGCAAGTTATAAAAAAATAAGCTTTTGTTGTTCCAACCTTATATTTATTTTGCTGCAATGAATCAAGAGCAAATGCGCTCAGCAGCAACAGACAACAAAAAAAGCAGCAGCAGCAGCAGCGGCAACAAGCCAACAATTGCTGCCACAGAACAACAACTTATGTTGCCGCTAACCAATTGTATTTATTTTTCTGTTGCTATTGTGAGTTGCTGTGCGTACCCGTTGTTGTTGTTGTTGTTGTTGTTGATGCCTTGGCTGCCAACAATTACTTCCGCGTCGTTTAATTGCATTACAACAATGCGGCAGTAGCGAAAGTTTGAAGTTTTGTGGCAACATTGCAGCTGCGGCAGCAACGGTGACGTACTTGTTATTGTTTTTGTTTATTGTTTGTGAATGCTTATTGCAATGTATTTTTTGCGGTTGTTGTTTTTTTTTAATTTTCTTATTTGTAGCTGTTGCAGTTTCCTGGTTTTCAGCGTTGCAGTGATATTCTTTTCATTAACAAAACTTTGATTGCAGTTGTTATTGTTGTCCTTAGCATAGGTGGGCAAAGGAAATCCTTTTCATGCCAAGGCAACGTGTGCGTGCTTTTGTAGTTTTGTTTAACTATTTGAATATATGTGTGTGTGTATCGTTGTTTTATGAAATATGCACAAGTGTTGGTCTTGCGGTTTCAAGTGCAAAATAATTGTTTTAAGGTTCATGTGTGAGCTTTGAACTCTTAAGTGTGCATGTATGTCTCCAGTGTGATATATGGCATATGTGAAGAAGCTTACACTCTTAAGTATATGCCTGTCTTTTGTTGTTTTTTCTTATAAGGTTCATCTTTTCATTTAAGAATTGCTGTTTTTCTGGAACCTGTTTAAGTTACAGTTATATTCAGTATAATAACAAATTTGCCCATACATCTTAATTAAATAAATTATGAATCTATTATTCATTAAAATTTTCGCTTTTTTTTATCTTTACCACTCATCAGTTATGTTTGTTTGGTCTCTTGCCGTTGAAATCCGAAATTGACATTTAGAAAAACTAATATGAAAAAGTTTTGGAGCATTTTGGAATCTTTTTAAATTTTTTCACAAAACACTACAAGATGGATACAGTAAAGCACGCGTTAATTAATTAAATAAAAAAATGTGGCTTTGTTTTATAAAAAATAATATTCAGGTACAAAGGTTTTTTGTTCTTGTGCATTGGATAGTGTCATTTTATATGTGCCCTTTTAGCATTCGATGTTGATTAGCGTGAATTTTGATTAAATTGTTAATGATATTTTTCGCGATATTCTTCATTTCTGCATTTTGTTCACACTTTATAATGCTTACTTCTGAATTCAGCAAGTGAAAAAAAACAAACATCAACAAATGTTTCCAAAAACCTCAAACTAAAGAAATGGGCAAGAACAGTTTGAAAAATCCCAAGCAATACTTTTTGCTAGCTCAAGCAATTTCTTGATTTATTCCTTCGCTTTTAAGCAATGTCTTAGAAAAACAAGTAAGATGTTATCTTCAACTTGGCTGAAGTTGAAATACTACACAGTATATACTTAGGCACGCATGCTTTAAAAGTTTGATGACGTCACTTCGCATGAAGGATGGACGTGGTTTTCATCTGATTTTGCCAAAATTTAAATTAAGAATACGTTTAAGATATCAAAAACTATGAGTTTAATATCTAGTCAATGCATTTTTTTTTTTTGGAATTTAGTATTGTTATGCAACTTTGATGGCGTTACTTTGTATGGGAGGTGTGCGGAGTTTTTATCAGGGTTTAGAATATTCACACACCTTCACTCACAATCATTTGCTTGAAGCACACAACACACAATTTTATTTTTTTCATTTCTTTTTTGTGAGTAACGGAGTTAGCATGCTATTCAACATGAATTCTTCGTTTTAATATTTGCTTTTGCTTGGTCACATACTCAAACAAAGATCGTTCTCAACAATTATCTGTGTTAAGGTTTTACTCTTATGTTTGCCTCAAAATGTTTATGTTGAAGAATTCAGGCCTTGGTCAAAACCAAAATAAAGACAATTTTTCCAACATGAACAAGTGGTGTTTTCAAAATTGTCTTAGTTTGTGTCGGTCATTAAGAGAAAAATACATGCAATGACTGCTTTTTTTTCTATGCATAATCGATCACTTCTGGCGTGTGACGTAAAAAACGAATGCTGTTCTCGTTGCTGTGCAGCGTATTGAGCTGTTGTTTGGACAAATGTAGCAAATATTTTTCTAATTGGCGCCGAAATTTATTACATTCAGCCAAAGAACAGTTTAATGCGTTTCACAGCAACCAGAGTAGCATTCGTTTTTTACGTCACACGACGGTAGTGATCGATTTATGCATAGAAAAAAAACCAGTCATTGCATGCATTCTTCTCTTAATGACCGACACAAACAAAGACAATTTTGCAAACACCATTTCCCACATAGCATTTTTTGAATTTTTTGAACATAAAAGAATCGTTTTTGACTCTTCTCCACGATGGTGACAGTGGAAAGTGCGCTCATTTTCTGATCAGAAAAGACTCTTTGTTCGGGAGAAAATGGTACCCTATGCGCGACTCTCCTTGACGAGTCTTTTTCGAGTCGTTTTTTGATCCCGAAAATACCAAAAAAATTTAAAAAAACGACTCATTTTCGAGTCACACAAGCAGCTAGTTTTTGATCAACTGTGAGGAGCAAAATATGCTTCCGCACACGACATGTATTTTGTTTTTGTAGATCACCAAGCGCACTCGAAAAAGACTCGCTTAGGTGGTTCTCTAGAAAACAATCTTCCAAATGCTGGGTGGGTTGTTCATGTTGAAAAAATTGTCTTTGTTTTGGTTTTCACCAAGACCTGAATTCTCAGACATGACCATTTTGAAGCTACATAAGTGTAAAATTGAAACTCAGAGCATTGTTGAGATCGATCTTTATTTGAGTATGTGAACCCAGTCGGCAATTGTAGGAGTCCAAAGGCCTTCTAGCAGGCCTGCGCCAGGTTTTAAAAGGCCTTCCACACTCCTTGCAAATACCGTTTTATTGCTTGTATGAAATGGAAAAATTTGTCAGGCCTTCCGCTCTCCTTGCTCAAAAAACACATGCTAGAAGCGCTCTTTCGAGAAGTCACATTAGAAGGAAAAGTAATATAAATATTAACCTGAAATAAAAAACGACTAACAATTTCAGACTTGAACCATGGTCCTCTCTTGTGGCAGTCCGACATCTCACCCACTCTTCTATAGTGGTTGTTAAAAACCAATAGCTTTTTTGAAATGAAAGTAAGCTTTTCGGAGCCTGGGTTCGAGACCCAATTCGGACAAAAAAAAAATTTTGTTGTTTTTTTTTAAAACAAAATTTTTTTACAAAGTGTTCTGTGTATTTAAAATTTTTTTTTAATATTTTTATAAATTTTCTTCATACAAAAATATAAGAAAAGACTTGGAGTTTTTCCATATAAATATTTTCATATAATATAATGTGTAATGATTTAGTTTTTGGGAGCCCGGGTTCGAGACCCAACTCGGACAAAATAATTTTTTTTGTTGTTTTTTTTTTAAATCTACATTTTTTTACACACTGTTCATTTTATTTTTTTTTTTTAATTGTTTTTTTTTGTAAATTTTTCCATATAAAATAATATAAAAATAATCAAAACCATACTTGATTTTAAATACAAATTCTAGTTGTTTGATAGTTTAAAATCGTTTATTGAGCTTAAGGTCAAAGTTAGAACAATTAATTGTTCTAACGAATTTTTCCAAAGAAACAACAACAACAACAAAGTTTTTTCAACAACAAAGTATGATTTAAACTATCAAACATTTAGAATTTGTATTTAAATCATATAAAGTCAACATAATTAATATAGAGGTCATTTAGAAAAAACTTTAATAATCAAAACCTTCAAAAGGTAGGCCTTACAGAAGTACTCATCAGTGCAGTGATCATGAAAGGTGTATTGACTCCAATAACAGCAATGCTAGCATGCCTTTTTTTGCGGAGCACTCGCTAAAATGCCCACTGGGAAGCAAATATTAAAACGAAGAATTAATGTTGAATGATAAACAACACGCCAACTCCGTTACAAACAAAAAGGAAATGAAAATAAAATAGTGTGTTGTGTGCTCCAAATAGTGTTTATTTCCATTTATGTTGGAGATTTCTGTTACATGAGTGAACATTTCTGAACCCTGGTTTTTATACAGGGTCCGCCATCTAACTTTTTTTTCAACTAGTGCTTATTTCGTGAATGGTAACTTTTATCTTATTTGACAGATATTTAGTTTAATTTTTCCGCTGATATAAATACAACGCTGGGAAATATTGCAACATTACTTTGAAAATCATGGTAATGTTGCAGAATATGTGCGAAAATTGCGTATGGATTTTGGAAGAAGAGAAACACCGTCAGCTCCGTATGTTCGTTACCTTGTGAATAAAAGTGAAAGAAACTGTGACAAAAACAGTGCGTACACCCAAGAATATTGCTGCTGTGGCAGAAAGTGTGCGTGCAGCGCCATCAACATCAATTCACCGTCGTTCTCAACAATTGAACATTTCGGAGATATCATTGAGACGAATTTTGATAAAGACCTTGATATGACGCCATACAAAGTCCAATTGGTTAAGGAGTTGAAGCCAACTGACCATCCAATGCGTTTTCGCTTCGCTAAGTGGGCCTGCGATCGACTTACAGAAGATGTCGATTTTGTCAAAAAAATCATCTTTTCAGATGAAGCTCATTTTGAGTAAAGAAGCAAAATTGTCGCATTTGGGTCACAGAAAACCCGCACGCATACATTGAAAAGCCGCTGCATCCAAAACGAGTCACTGTTTGGTGCGGATTTTGGTCCAGAGGCATAATTGGGCCATTTTTCTTCGAAAATGAGCAAGGAGTGGCCGTTACAGTCAATGGCGATCGTTATCGGGCCATGTTGAACGAATTTTTGTTCACAAAAATTGAAGAGGAGGATATTGGCAATAAAGGTCTGCAGCGAACCATCCGTTCTACTTGTACAAACAGATAAAACAAGTAAAAACTTGATAAAATTGGTACAAATACAACAAGGAGTAGAACTGAACATATGCTTATATGCTTTGGAATAAGCAGAGAGCTTATCATCTCTTTCTCTGGCTCTCATTGTAGTATAAGCTTTTTTTTTTTCTTTATCTGTTTCTCTAAGTGGAGTATCTGTTTTAACCCTTTTTTAAATGGATATATCCATTCAATATGGATATTCCAGATAGTTCTCTTTGTATTTGAAAATACAGATTTTTAAGCATATGGAAACAGTATTGGGGGGTTACTGATTTCGAATCTGATGTCAGAGTTTTAAAATTTGGATAAGGTTGCCACCTTAATTTTTTTTATTTTTACGAATTCGGGGCTGGCGCGAACTAAACGGTAAAAATGGGTCGCTGAATCCGAATCCGTGGCCAGAATTTCAATATGATAAAGTTTTGAAATAATAGGGTTGCCACCTAATATTATGTATTTTTTAGAATTTTAAACATCATTTAACAGTATTAGGGAGTCACTGATTTCGAATCTGAAGTCAGAATTTTAAAATGCAAAATGCTGGATAGGGTTGCCACCTTAATTTTTTTTATTTTTACGAATTCGGGGCTGGCGCGAACTAAACGGTAAAAATGGGTCGCTGAATCCGAATCCGTGGCCAGAATTTCAATATGATAAAGTTTTGAAATAATAGGGTTGCCACCTAATAATATGTATTTTTTAGAATTTTAAATATCATTTAACAGTATTAGGGAGCCACTGATTTCGAATCTGAAGTCAGAATTTTAAAATGCAAAATGGTGGATAGGGTTGCCACTTTAATTTTTTTTATTATTATGAATTCGGGGCTGGCAAAAAAATGGTACATCAAAAATGGGTCGCTGAATACGAATCCGCGGTCAGAATATTAAAATTATAAACTTTTGAAATAATATGGTTGCTTTTACTTTTGAAAATACATATTATTAGGTGGCAGCCCTATTATTATAAAATTTTATCATTTTGAAATTCTGACCACGGATTCGGACTCAGCGACCCATTCTTGATGTACCATTTTTTTGCCAGCCCCGAATTCATAACAATACAAAAAATTAAGGTGGCAACCCTATCCACCATTTTTAATTTTAAAATTCTGACTTCAGATTCGAAATCAGTGACTCCCTAACACTGTCAAATGATGTTTAAAATTCTTAAAAATACATATTATTAGGTGGCAACCCTATTATTTCAAAACATTATCATATTGAAATTCTGGCCACGGATTCGAATTCAGCGACCCATTTTTGGTGTACCATTTTTTTTTTGCCAGCCCCGAATTCATAAAAATACAAAAAATTAAGGTGGCAACCCTATCCAGCATTTTGCATTTTAAAATTCTGACTTCAGATTCGAAATCAGTGACTCCCTAATACTGTTAAATGATGTTTAAAATTCTAAAAAATACATATTATTAGGTGGCAACCCTATTATTTCAAAACTTTATTTCTTTTTTTGTTGTTTATTTCGCTATTTAATCTTTATGCTTGCAACGTCACATACTCCAGATATTCCAAATAAAGATAACAGTAATATCGATATATCTGTTTGTTCTGTATGTGCTCAAACTAGTATTTTTGATACTTGGTAATTTCACTCTCTCATACCTATTCCATCGTTATCTAAATGCGAAATATTCCATGCATACTCAATGCTTAGAGAGCGAAACAGATACAAGTAGATATAAGAAAAAATAACAACGCACAACTGGTGTACTTGGATGGTTCTTTGCAGAGCTTTAATTGGCAACATTTGGTTTCAACAGGACGGCGCTACGTGCCACACAGCCGAAGCTACACTCGATGTTTTGCGCCCTGTTTTTGAAGATCGCATTATCAGCCGCAGAGCATTATCAGTCGTTTGGCCACCTCGGAGCTGCGATTTGACACCGTTGGACTATTATTTGTGGGGTGCCCTCAAAGATAAGTGTTACGCCGACAAGAAAGCGACAATTGACGCTTTAAAGGACAATATTCGTGAAGCCATTGGTGAAATACAGCTGCACACAATCGATAATGTGCTTAAAAATTGGACCGATCGTGTAGGCTACTGCATGGCCAGCCGAGGCAGCCATTTGAATGAAATTATTTTTCATTATTAACCGGAAGGTTTGTACTTTCAAATAAAAAAAAATTGAGAAAACATTTCGTAGTTTTTTTTTATAAAATTTTCAAAAAAAAAAGTTATTTGGCGGACCCATTACAATTTTGCCAAATATCAAACTAAGAGTGCATTTTTAAATTCTAAACTTATGTGCAACTTTTTGAGACATTAAATGAATTTTTGTGGCATTTTAAGATATTTAACCGTTTTCAAAAAAAGTAACTTTGTATGGGAGCAAGGCGTGGTTGTAGTCCAATTTTAATGAATTGAAGATATATGGTGAAACTCACCTAGGTTATTGACTATGGTTATTGAATTTATGGTTATGGTTATGGATTTTATTCAGAGGGGGCCGTCGTAAGTTAAAAAATCTCAAGGATAAATTCGCAAAGCATAACAAATCGCAATTTACAAAAAATTTCACTATACAAAAAGTCAAAATTTACAAAAAATCGCAAGGAACAAGGAACGAAAATGTGGTCGCTACAAAAAGACACATAGTACTTTAAGTAAGTACTTTAAGCTTCACGAGGGTATTTCTACATCAGAAATTTCAGAAAATTTTTATCGTGTCTATCGCTGCGATCGTTGCCCACTAGCAACAATGCACGAAAGAGGTGAAGGTGTTCTACTTGCTGTGAGAGCTGATTTCAATAGCAAAATTATTCAACTACCAATAAATGATGCTGGCGTTGAGCAACTTTGCGTTCACCTAAATTTCTCTAAACATCACTCCATATTTATTTTTGTATTTTATATTCCTCCAAATAGTTATTTAAGCTTATATGAGAAGCATTTAGATAACATAGGATTTATAGCTGAGACATTCGATATAAATAATCATTGTATTGTTCTTGGGGATTTTAATTTTGGAAATGTCTCATGGGCTTATGGTGATAAAACTTTACTACCATTTAATGTGAATTCGGATATTGAATCCTTGGTAATGGGTTATTTTTTATCTAATGATTTTCAACAAATTAATAATACTGTGAATGATTTAAATAGAATCTTGGACTTAATATATTTAACAAATGATTTGAAAGGATCATACGAGTGTAATTTGTCACCAATTTTAGGAAATAGTATGCATCAAAAAGCGCTTACAGTAATTTTCGAGTTTTATAAATTTGATAGTAATGACGTTGCTAATGTTCTTGATGAATTCGATTTTTCGAAAGGGAATTATATTCGCATTATCGAAGTTTTAAGATGATCCGAAAAATGCTGACAAATTTATTTGTGACAAGTTTTCACATGCTATTAAAAAATTTGTTCCTAAAAAACATAAAGCATTAAGGAATAAACCTCCCTGGTTTAATACGCGACTAGCTAATTTAAAAAATGTCAAAAACAAAGCATTTAAAAAATATAAAAAAACAAAATCTGATACTGATAAATTAATTTTTTTCAAAAACGAAACGAATTCGATTACTTACACAAATTTTTATATAATAAGTATATTTTTGTGATTTTAGTTTTAACTGTCACATTGCTTATATCATCTCAAAATCTTACGCTATGGTCGGTTTAATAAAGAGAAATACGCAAAACTTTAGAGACCCAATGACAATCAAATCACTTTACATAGCACTGGTTCGTAGCGTAATTGAATACTGCTCCATCATTTGGAATCCTTTCTGTGTTGAGCATTCTAATCATATTGAACGAGTTCAGCGGAGCATAACCAAATATGCGCATAAAAAGATGTATTGGCCTCATGGTCTTCCTGCTCCTTGGCTTGCAATCTTTAAATTACAGAAGAACCTCGTACTCGCTGTTATTCGTATACCACATTCTTTCTAGAAAAATAAATTTCTAGATCGTTTCGTTTTTTATAAGCCTCCAAGATCTTTGAGGACTAATAGACTATTTGAAGCTAGAACTCATAGAACAAATTACGCCGCAAATGAGCCTATTAATAGATGCATTTTACTGTGTAATTATTATGCGAACGTCCTTGATTTTAACTCAATTGAACACCGCTTTAAATTAAATCTTTTTTCGTTATTTAATTAATTAATTAACTGTGTATTGGTTAAAATATTTAAGAAACTTTTTTATAAAGTCTGTAAGATATTATCATCCGTAGACTGATTAAATAAATAAATAAAAGTCATCATATCATATGTCATGTCATGTGTCATGTTATATGTCAGGTCATATTTCATGTCATATGTCAGGTTATA
Organism: Dichetophora obliterata; assembly: GCA_963920525.1. Taxonomy (NCBI): domain Eukaryota; kingdom Metazoa; phylum Arthropoda; class Insecta; order Diptera; family Sciomyzidae; genus Dichetophora; species Dichetophora obliterata. Next base: position 45,680,974 of record OY986436.1, on the reverse strand, counting down.
TATCATGTCATATCATGTAATTTTTCACATCATATGTTACGTCATGTTAGATTTAATCTAAGGACTTATCAAGCTCCCGTTGTATTTGAATTGGTTACCAAATCATCAAAAATGAAAATCATCCACACTCGCCATGCACTAATAAAAAAGTTGTTGTTTTCAATGCTTTCCACCTCGTCACACTTTAGTGTGATTGCTTTTATTAATATGATTAAAGCTCTTTAATGCTACTCAATTTCATGCTAAACTATAAAATCATCTTATATTAGCTTAAGTATATTTATGATGTTTTCAGTTTATTTTATTTTTTTTTCCATTCATGCACTTTGGTATTATTTTTATATACTATACACACATATTGATTTCTATCAAAAGCTCACCTTTAAGCGTTTATATTGAATGAGCATTGAAAGTGCCAGCTTAAGGACTTGGCAAAGCTGCCAGCTTAATCATAATCAATAAATGTAACATAGAGTTATTTTCTAGCCATAGACATACACATACAAACACACACACACAGAACTACACACAAGGACTCAAAGGCCTTCTGCAAAGCCATTTAAGCATAACAATTTGCCAACAACTTGAAAGGCGTTTGCAACAAAATGTGTTGGTGTGGTAGTGTGTGTACGTATGTGTGCCTTGAATGGTGTGGCATCAACATGTTGCAGCAGCTGACTGACTGCATGTGAGCAGCTTGTGTAAACCACTTAAAAATTGCTGGCAGTCATTGAGAAAGAGATGGAAGGAAATTTTTTTGTACACAAAAATTACAAAAAATCCTTTTAAATGCATGCATTCAACATGGCTTAAAAATGACATGAAGACAAGGCAAGCAGGCCTTAAGACTTCGTCTTATTTATGGCAGTAGGGGGGAGGGGAAGGACAGTACGCGAGGCATACAAAGAGCAATATTTACGTTGGGCATTTTATATGAAGCGATTTGAAAGAATTTACAAAATGCTTGAAGCCAGAAAAAAGAATGTTGGCAGGGCAAGCAAAAAAAAAATATATTCTGTCTGCAATGAAAGTTTTTTTTTTCGCTCCTTAAAGATGTTACAAACACAGCATTAATGAAGTCAATCAGCTTAAATGACTTTCATTTTAAATGAGCTTCTGACAGCTTTTGTTTGGAAGCTCTAGAAAGACTGTGTGAATTATGTTATCTGAGCTGATTGAGAAGTCATTTCAAAAGACACAAATTGCAAAAAATTCTAAGTTTATAGAGAAATTTTAATGCATTTTCTACCAAAAACCTATGAAAAGGAACAAAATTGCATTCAAACTCTGTTTCGAGACTTTGAATATGATTTAATGAAATGAACGTTAGCTATAACAACTTTGCGATAAAAATGGATGGATTTTTCAAGAGTGATCTTATTAAGAGTGCTATTAGAATAAAATTGTTCTTTCCAGATTAGTTGAAAGTTGTAATAGTAATTTTAGAACTATCATTCATCGAAACATTTCACGTCGAAAAGCTTCTATTAAACTAATATATTTGCTTATCTTTTTTAAAAGACTAATTCCACACGCTACATATAACTTTTTTGCTTACCGAGAAATAATTTGTGAAAATTCTTCGATTTTTGCACCATCTTTTTAGTTTTAAAGTTATAGCATAAGTTCGTAATATTTTAACCGTTACATTTGAAAGTGAAATAAGTCCACTATTAAAAAAATATGAGTTAATGCTTTTTTAGTGAGATATAAGGAATCCTCCTTATATATTTTTAATCACACATTTAAGGGATCCCAATTTCGTCATATATTAACCAAAATAACTTTGCTGTAAAATGTTATCGAAGAAATATTATTTTTGAAAGTGGAATAAGTTTAATCCAAGCAATCACAACTAAAATTATTTCACAGTAAACTGTATTTTTTTTCGTTTTTCTAATTATTTCGTTTTTCTAAGGTTAAAATATATTGATTTTGCACATTTCAACATATGATTGATCAATTTGAGAGTGCAAAATATGATTGTCTATACTTCCTTGCTAAAATCAACACCAACAATATTAAAGGCTGTCCTTGAGCCTTATTGATAGTCATAGCGAAGCAGACTTGTATGTAAATAAAAAAAAATTATTTGAAGGGGTTATGTCTAAGGCACCACTTATTGTAAAGCAAACTTGTGCGAAAAAGTTTAGTCGTTAGAATTTGAAGGAAAAATCCGTCGATTTCATTGGAATGTTTAGCACTAAGTTAACCAGTTAACCACTTTGTTAACCAGATGCGGGTTAAAGTATAGCTTCAATTACGTTTGGTAGCAAGCGTGTTATTTGTAATCGTATCTTTTGTATTTTGTGATAAACAGAAAATTGCCCGTCAAAACGATTTAAGGTACTTACATGTCAAGTTTGGTGGTATTTATTTCTAATAATAAACCAAGTAACACAAATTCTATAAAAACAAATATTCCAACTTTATTTTGCTCTGAGTCTATAGTTGAACTAATTTTGTTTAAAGTGGTATAAGTCTAAACAAACAAGAATAGACTTATTTCACTATCAAAAATAAATATGCAACATGTTATATTTGAGAGTAGTACAAGTCCATTTGTGGCTAAAAAAATCGTTTACATTCTTAACATAAATAACAACTGTGTGATAAAATTTGATCCACAAATAATGCTAAACAGATATCCTGAATCAGTTAATATTTGCCAATATTTTTAAATTTTATTAAACGCAAACCTTTCAATATCTCAATATACACAACAATGGACTTATTACACTTTAAAATATAACGGCTCATTTATTGATATTAAAGTTTTCATAGTTATTACTTTTTCTCACGGCAAAGAACAGATTAATGTGTAGCTGTGATAGATACTACACCATAAGAAGTTCAGAAAAGGATTCTCTGACAGTAAGTGTAATATCTCTTACAAGTTTTAAAAACATTAAAATCAAACAGTGTTATAATGAAATTTAAAACAAAAAATTATATGCATAATATAACAATTTCTATTAACTGATTTCAAATTAGCTGAATTCCTGCCACGGCCCTGCATGTGTAAGTCGAGTTCGAATACTGAATTCCGAAACTGTGAGACATATAACTCCAAAGCTATTCGATATCACAAATTTTTGTTGTATAAGATTTACCACTCCCTTTGTCTAACGTCCATAAAATGTTATCAGTTAAACGGTACGTGTAAATTGTGATCGAAAACCGACAGAAGAATTCCAAAACTGTGCGACCTATAATTCTAAAGCAATTCGATATCGCAAATTTGGACTGTATGGAAGGTGCCACGCCTCCTTGTCTAACACCTTGAAATCTTATCAGTAAAAGTGCATTTGTAAATTGAGATCGAATACAGAATTTCATAACTGTGCGACGTATAACTCCAAAGCAATTCTATATAGCAAATTTGGGCTGTTTGGAAGGTGTCACGTCCAATTTCCAACTCTCATAAGATGTTATTAGTAAATCAAAACGTGTAAATTGTGGTCGAATGCCAAACTCCGAGGCTATGTGGCCTTTAAACCTGAAGCTATTCGGTATCACAAATTTTGATTGCATGGGAGGTGCCACGCACCCTTGCCGAACGCTCATAAAATGTTATTAGTCAAACGGTATGTTTAAATTGTGGTCGAATACGGAATTCCGAGGCTGTACGACCTATAAGTCTAAAGGAATTTGAAATCGCTGTATGGGAGGTTCCACGACCCCTTTTCTAACATCCATAAAATCTAATCAGTAAAACTACATTTGTAAATTGAGGTCAAATACTGAATTCCGAGGCTATGCGACCTATAACCCCAAAGCAATTCGATATTACAAGTTTGGGCTTTATGGGAAGTGCCACGTCTCATTTTAAAACGCCCAAAAAAACGCCCACGTCTAAATTGTGGCCCAATACCGAATTCCAAGGCTGTACAACCTATACTTCCAAAGCTCTTCGATGTCGCAAATTTTAGCTGTATGAGAGGTGCCATGCCCCATTTTCCTCTTTAAACCTGGCCTGAATGGAAGTCTACCTCTGTGCTAAATATCGATACAATCGGTCAAGAATTTCCGGAGGTGTGTGATATTTGCCATAAAAAATACAAAACTTTCATATAATAAGCTTCTTTGGGTTTTTGCGATTTACAAAATTTTCCGAACAACTTTTCAATTTTTCTTTTTATTTTATATATAAAATGAACCAAATCGGTCCATCCGTACTAAAGTGATGAGGGGACATACATGTGGCAATTGATTTTTAGTATATAGATGAAGCAATTTTGAAAAAGTACCCAATAAGCCAAACAAGCTTGGAATAAGCTTTAAAGCTTTCAGTTGATCTCTTATATTAGTCAGTTGATCTCTTATATTAGTTAGTGTCGGTTGTGTTTTATCGTGTTATGTAAAAGCCTTTGTTAGTTATATTTCGTGAGTGTATTAAAACAGTTTCAATATCGTAATTAATTAAATATTATATTATACTTACTAATATCATTAATATACAACTATTTTATTAAAAAATAATTGTGCATTTAAGTTGTGTATGTTTAATTCTTGCATATTAACTTTGTTTAACTTGTTTAGTTAATGCAGTGTTGTTGTTTTTGCATGCTTACTGTGTTTTAGTTTCTTTTTTGTGCGGTGATTTGTTTATCTTTAGCTCAGTGAGTGTTGTTTTTGTTTTTTAGTTTCTACTAAACTGTGCACAAACTGCCTGAATATAATAACCCTTAAAGCACATTTTGCATTTGCTCATTTTTTAAAAATTAAACATGGATTATTTTTCTGCAGAAAATATCGTTGCTTGTTCTTTAGACGAACTTTGCAAAAGCCAAAACATTCTGAACCCCATGTTCAGCTGTTCTGGTCCATGTGAGCAAATGTTTCATGCATCTTGTGCCGGTATTTCCAAGTCATGCCTTGACGACTTAAAATCTCTGCGATCAGGTCTTCGCTGGTACTGTGCTTCGTGTAGGGCACTTTCCCCAGATGAACTTTATTCAAAAATTAAGCTTTTTGGGGAAAGTCTTAACTCGTTAAACAACAATTTTCGAGAAATTGTAACATTTTTTAGTGAAGTTAGGGCCGCATCCAGTACTAGCGTCTATGATGAAAATTCCATTTCGGAAAATATCCCGCTTGCTTTGTCACAGACTGTTTCTTCCGGGACACAAACAATCCTTTCATCAGAAGACCATATTATCTCAAATAGAAAGAGAAAAAATAAAAAAACCAATAAGAAGCGAAAATCATCTGGATCTACTTCTCAGGCCAAGCAGCCCTCAGCACCGCTTTTTGAACAGGAACACTCCAGTTACTTCCTCGTCACCTTCTAACCGTCCTTCTTTGACTAATAGTTCAGTTTTGACTCCTTTTGAGCCTAGAAATATATCAAGCTTAAGGGCAGTGTCGAGGAAAAAAATTTATTTATTTCACGTCTTCAGCCCGACACAACTGTTGAAAATGTATTGACTTTTATCAAACATAATAAATTGTTGAGTCAAAATGCATTTTGCTCATGCAAAAAAATAGGTAATAAACTTTCCCATGCTTCCTTTATTCTCACAGTTCCTGCTGAAGAGTTTGCAACTGTTCTAAACTCTAATTTGTGGACTGATAATATACTCGTTACAGAGTTTCAGCCTAAGAATAAGCCTAGAGGACGACTCAAGCCGCTCGTCAATCCCAAAAAAACTGAATAGGTTATCCCTTTACTATCAAAATGTAAGGGAACTACGCTCTAAGACGCGAGACATATTTTTAATGTCTCAGAATTTCTCTGAGGATATTATCGCACTGACTGAAACTTGGTTAAACGGAAGCATTACTGACTTAGAATTGTTTGATAACAGTTTTGAAGTTTATAGAAGAGATAGACATGCTGACAATACTTCTGCTGTCGGTGGAGGTGTCTTATTAGCTGTAAGGAACTCCTTAGTTAGTTCCATTATTGTTATTCCCTGCTCTGCTAACATCGAACTTATATGCGTCAAGGTTGTACATTGCAATTCTAATGTATATCTTATTAATGCATACGTTCCTCCTAAGAGCAGTGTAGAAGTTTATGCAAGCCTTGCGGATTGCATAGAATATGTCATAAGCATAATTGACGTTAATGACGACATTTTATTGTTAGGTGATTTTAATCTGCCTGACTTGAAATGGGAATCTTCTGACGATGATACATATTTTTGTGCATCTAATTCGAAGACTCGCCAAGAGCATATATTTGTTGATAATATATGTTCTGACTTACAACAAGTGAGTTGTATTTATAATAGTCGTGAAAGACTTCTTGACCTGGTCTTAACTACAGATAGTAACAATGTGATTGTTGAGAGGGCCCTTCATGTTTTGACTGCTGTTGATGAATACCATCCACCATTGAGCATATGGTACAAATCAGACAGGGATAATATAGTAAAGTCTAACTCAATAGATAAAGTTTATGAATTCAATTTTAAAAAAGCTGACTTTTTGAAGTTGAATCATTTACTTCAAAGTAAACTTCATGTTATTTTAGAATATGTTAATAATAACACTCTTGATAATTCAATTAATTTTTTTTATATGGAAATCTTTGCTATGTTTTCTCTGTCCGTGCCATATAGCCTCAAATTTACGAAAAATTGTTCTTACCCCTGGTACACAAAGGAGTTAAAGATTCTTCGCAACAGCAGGAATAGGGCATGGAAAAAATATGTCTGTAGCTTGGACTTGAATGACCTAGAAATCTACAAGCGTTTGTTTCTGGACTTTGAAAATTGCTCAGCTACCTTATATCAAAATTATTTAGACAGTACTAAGCTGAGAATATTGTCTGATCCGAAGAAATTCTGGGGTTTCATAAACACCAAAAAAAAAATCTGATGGATTCCCTTCATCATTTAAAACCTCTGACGGATGTACTGACGATCCTGTCGTAATTTGTGGTCTATTTGCCAATCTCTTTAAAGAGTCATTTTGTTCAGACTCTTTTAATCCTGATGAAGAGTACTTTGAATATATGAACTCTACACCCAGGGTTTCGTTGGATTCTATATCCTTTACTTCAGAGGATATTTTAAAGTATATTGGATTGATCGATGAGGATTTTAATGCTGGACCTGACGGAATTCCTGCCGCAGTGTTAACACGATGTGGTTCCGTTCTAAGTCAACCACTGTCCATGTTATTCAATAAATCAATTAGCGAAAGTATTTTTCCACTTTTTTGGAAAAAATCTTTTATAGGTCCTATCTATAAAAAAGGTTGTAAGAACGATATAAACAACTACAGGCCTATCGCGAAACTCTCGTCGATTCCAAAACTTTTTGAGCGCCTCGTGTATGATCGTGTGAAAATTCACTGTTGGAAGGTCATGACAACTCGTCAGCATGGATTTGTTACTGGCAGATCCACTGTGTCTAATCTCCTCGATTTTACAACGTTTTGCTTAAATTCATTTTATTCAGGTAACCAGGTCGCCTGTATTTACACTGATTTTAGTAAAGCATTTGATAAACTGCCACACAACTTAATTCTATTTAAACTAAAGTTAATGGGTTTTCCACAATTTTTTGTAAGCTGGATTCAATCGTATCTGACAGAGCGATCTTATCAAATACGATTTCGAGGCGTATTGTCAGCTGAATTTATTGCTGAATCAGGTGTTCCTCAAGGTAGCCACCTTGGTCCACTTCTGTTTATTTTAGCCATTAATGATGTAACCCACATCATCAAACACTCTCATCTACTTATCTATGCAGATGACATGAAAATATACAGAACAATTGATGCTAAAGACAGTTCAGATCTGCTCCAGTCTGATTTGAAATCCTTTGAAATTTGGTGTTCTAAAAACAATATGTTTCTAAATCCAGATAAATGCCAAACTATGACCTTTTCGCGAAAAAGGAATAATTTAATTTTTGATTATAAGATAAAAGATACTGCATTAAGTCGTGTAGATGCTGTCAAAGATCTGGGTATATGCATGGATTCTAAGCTATCGTTTAATGTTCATATTGATTACATTTGTAAAAAAAGCATCTTCTATGCTCGGGTTTATGAAACGCTGGGCCAAGGAATTTAATAGTATGATCACAACTACAACGCTGTATTATGCAATTGTGCGACCTCACTTAGAGTATGCAAGTCAAGTTTGGTCCCCAAGTTACAATGTACATGTTGATCGTATAGAGAGAATCCAAAAACGTTTTGTTCGGTTTGCTCTAAGGGGCTTAAGTGCAACTGACACTTTAAACCTTCCTCCTTATGAGGATCGTTTAAAACTATTAAAAATGCAATCTTTGAATGAGAGAAGGAAGTCTGCAGATATCGTCTATTTACACCAACTCATAACTGGTGTATTCGATTCACCAGAACCTCTAACTCTTATAAATTTTAACACTAACCGTAGAAGCAGTAGAAATGCTAACAATTTAATTTACTTACCTTTTAGTAGAACAAATTATATGGCTACTGCTCCTTTACATCGCATGAGTACCTTTGTTAACAACTGTAGCTTTTTTGATGTTAACTTATCGAAAGGTCAACTCAAAAGTAGATTGAAAACTAATGTATGATTAGATATATGTAAACGCATGGTTAGTTGTTATGTCTTGTGTTGTCCCTGAGCCCAACCCATATTATGGTGGGTAAATTTTTCTCACTTTAGATTGTTTTGGACCACTCTTATCGATATCATTAGGGCTGTTCACAGTTTGAGCGTACTTTTGGCAAATCGTATTTATAGCATTTGTTATTGTTCAAACTGTGAGCACCTCGCCATGTACTGTCGTATAAAAAGATTGTGCAACCCTGTGATGTATGTGATTATGCGGCTGTAGACAGAGCATAAAAATACGAGGTACAAAAAACACGTCCAAGGGCTGCTTTTATTTACGCGTGCCTGCGTATTTGCATTTGTATGCAAAACAACAACAAAGCAAAATACGCTTTCGTAAATTGGCGTACAAATGGCAGACCAGCGTATTCGAGCTGTGAATAGCCTTATTGAGATGTTTTAATGTAATTTGGGCTGGTTCTTAAGATGATCTAATGCGGAGAAAGTGCGAAAAAGCTGTAGTAGCTGAACTCTATTGTTATTGCATGTTTTAAACAAGCTTAGTACCGTAAGCATCAAGCTTGGAAAAAGCTTTAGATTACTATTGGAGAATGCTTACAAGTAATTGTAGAATAAACGAAAACGATCCCTTGGAAAAATATTCCTTACTACAAGCTTAATCCAAGTGTTTCTTTACAATTGGAAATTATTATTTGAATAAGCTTTTTCCAAGTGCTTCTTTACAATTGAGAATTAGTATTTGAATAAGCTTTACACAAGTGTTTCTTTACAATTCGAAATAAATATTTCAATACGGAACTTTTATGTATAAATATATTCACCAAACAATGCGCAGCCATCTTAAACTGACAAATAAAAATAAAAAAAAAGAAAATTCGCCGGTTTGAGAAGCTGTACCGTCCTCATTTCTCACTATCAAACTCAACTTTCCTTCAAGACAACTTGCCTTGTTGCATTTTAAGCCCTCAGTTGGGTTTCTTCTCCTTTAAATTAAATATTTTCCACAATTAACGCGTGGATTTCTATGCTAAATTACCATAATTCTTAAATGTAGTAAAGAGCAAAGAAAGTGAAAAGAGCCACGACCGAACCCGGACTCGAACCGGGGACGTCTGGGTTAATAGTCTAGCGCACACTCCACTAGACTACACAGGCCAGCAGTTAACAGCAATCGCAACTTTGAACAACTGCAAAATTATTATTTTTTTTATTTTTATTTTTATTTATTGAAATGAATGTTTACATATAAGACATAGTCTTTTAAATGCAATACAAATTAACAAATTTTCAAGAAGTTATAGGATAGTCAACCGAAAAATTACCTTGGCTAACATTTTGCACATATGATTGGAAAACACTTACTTAAAGCAAGTCTTTCCAAGTATTATTGTACAACACTTACTTTTTGTTTTTTACGCAATAATTCTACAAAGAAACTTGGAAATTTATTACCTACGCAAGTGTTTTACAAGCGTGCTTGGAAAAGGCTTGGTTTTTGCATTGTATGGAAGCTTAATCCAACTCTTGTTTGTGGTATACCTTACAAGTAGTATATTTCAACAAATGTCAAATCATATAAAAACTTATACAGTAAGTTGGTCAAAGCTTTATTCCTCAAGACTATTGAAGATGGAAAGGGTAGCGGCTTCCGAAATGGTCTAACTAGTCTGCTGTGTGATTGACTCTATACGGAGATGTTGTTGTTGCCTGCTTCAAACCCAGTAGGCAGTTTAACTAGGGATACGCAAAAGAAGGCATGCTAGTAGTTATATTACTGGCGTCAATATAGCTTTCATAATTGCTGCATTGATGAGTGCCTCTGTTAGGCCTTCCTTTTGAAGCTTCTAAGTTTTTTAATATCATTTCATATGAAGAAATTTTCAAAAAATTTTGAATTTATATTTGTATTTATCAAATATATTATGATGACATTTTGGATTTATCTTTTAAATGCCACTTGAACGGGGAAAAAACAACTAACAAATTTAACATTAAAAAAATTTAATTCAGAATTATTAAGAATAACATTACAAATTGAAAGGAAATCATAAGAATATGACAAGCGCAAAATGAAACTCAAACATTGTATTAATATAAAATAAAAATTAAAATTGACTTTATATAAAGTTTTAGAGAAAACGAAAATTCAGACGTGAGAAAAGGAAAGAGTTAAAAGAAGTATTTGAAAATTAAATGCTTAAAGTACTAAATATTTCAAACACTTTTGACACCATAGTCTTATCGCGCTAACGAAAAACAATCTACTCGAGTTTTTAAAATTTTACTTCGGAATAACAAGGTTCATACTTCTGTTTGACCGACAGAATTTTAGCTTTTCAAACAGAACACCAAGTTCTATATATAAATAGATAATAGAAAATTTTTTATGAATTTTATAATTAAAATTTATACTAATTTTATGCATCAAGGTAGTTGGGTAACTTCGATCGTAGATTTAACTTCTTGATACCGTAGATATATCGCGCTGAGTTGTTGAAAGCGACTAGAAGTTTTTGCAAGGATCTCATGTTTGCTAAAATCAACTTCCGAGTATGTTGAAATTGCAAATATCAACTGCAAGACGATTTTCTTCTTAGCTTCGACCTTCACAAATGCAAAAATGAAGATTTATAAGACATAGCTAGTAGATTTTGCTTACGAATGAAATAATGTGATCTTCGCAAGACAGGAACGATTTCGTACTATAACTCATCGTCAACTTCATTTTCGTACAACTTATCTTGTTGCAATAAACTGACAAATTTTAACTGCTATTGAGAAACATTAGAGAAACATCTCTATTATGTATCTTAGAAATTGGCGGTATCTCAAAAATCGGATTTAAGAGCGTTTAACTTAAGCATATTAGCTCTGGCCCATTCAGCTACTTTATTTAGCTCATCAATATGTCCGATGGACCTTGATACAGGCCCGTAGCCAAGGGAGTGAGCTTTCGGGGTCAAACCTCCAACAGAAGGTCGAAATTTTAATAAAAATTAATGCATTTAAGTAATTATTTCATTGAATCACTTTAATATGTTCTAAAAAAATTTAACAAATCATATACTGAAGTTGCGTTTACGTGTAAAACTTTTTGTAATGAGTTGAATCGTGTAAGCAACAAGAGTGAAAACCAATGTATCGTGATTTTTCGTATCAAGAGTGATACATTCAAAACTACTATTACTATTGTTTTCATTACACTTGGCATCGGTAGTTGTAAATGATAGTAGTGATGATAGCAGTGAAGCCAACAAGAATGACATACACACGTATACTGAAAAAACCTTTCTTATTCGAACCGCTTTGAAATATTTTAAAGTATACTTCAGTCAAAAACTGATTTTGGTTTTTACTCGAGCGGTTGTCGAAAATCTAAGTTTCAGTATCCATGGGTTTGTAGCTGGAGTTATAGTTTGTCCAAATATGCAAATGAAGCTTATTGTAAGTTCTGCCTTTTCTTTAGCTCTGCTTATGGCGGCAGTGCATCACAGCCTCTTCATAATTTACGGCACAAAAAAGTTTTTATCAAATAAATTTTTCTGCCCCTTTCATTGTTACTCTTTTATAGTCAAAAGTTTAAGCAATTACCTTGCGAATTAAAAATATGAGTCCAAACCTGGTTTAATTTTTGAGGAATGATTGAAGTTACTCTTGTGTTTTAAAATGTTTACTTATATTTTTAAGAATTTTTAGATTTTAAGATTAATGAAGTGTATGTAAAAGTTTTTCTGTCTCTAAAGTATTATTAATATGAGATAAATGAGATATCGTTCTGATTTCATAAAATTTCTTAAAACATACCTCCGTAATTCAATGGGCGAGATCCGTTTCAACGGATATGCATCTCTTAGCGTACACAGTGATCGCACAGTAACAGGAAAGGACGTATTGGCAGAATTTGCAAAAAATAGAACTCTTACTTTTTGATATTTTTTATTTTATTTCCATACAAAAACTTTCAAAATTCAAATTATTTAGTTTTTATTTCTTTCATAATTTTTTCAGAAGATGTTTTTTATAATTAATATTTTAGTTTTAATAAGTACAGTGGAATTCACTTATAACGACCTCGGATATAACAACATTTCTGCTATAACGTCGTATTCTTGAAGTCCGCATTTTCTAATTTCTCATTCCTTAGGAACTGCGTTCGCTTTTAACGTCGGTGGATATAACGACGAGTTCGCATATAACGACGCAGTTTTCATAAAATATTATAAATATTTTCACATATAGCGACGACGAAAGCAAGTTGAGACTAGATTTGCTTATTTATGATTTTTTTTTTTTTTTTTGAACAAACAATATTCACTGAACATATTTTCAATTTTTGTTTTGTTGAAAGGGAAATAACCGTATGAAATTTATTGACAACAAAACTGCACAACTTCATTTGCGCATGTGATTTTGCTCAGTATACATTTGTTCCTTCAAATGCATGATTGATTTTTTACTGTGTTCAAAATTCCTCCACAAACTAAACGTAACTGCAATAATCTGGCGGCTTGAAAACGGTGAGGAATTTCTTGCGTCATATTTTTCAATATCCATCATATGGAAACATAGGAAAAATATAAGGATCATACCTCCTCAAAATGAAGAAAATCCAAAAATTGCGATATATACCTTTAACCGATCATATTTTACAAGTAAAAGGCAATGATTTAGTAAAAATTTTAGGTAAAACGAATTTTTCTTGTTTAGAAAGTTTGACTTACCATTTTCGATAGCGACACTGCATTGTTAACTGCAAGGTTTCAGGTGAAGCAGGTGATGTATCCGAAGGTGACTACAGAATTTTTCCCAAAACTTTTTAAAAAGTGTATACGAGGAAAAGTTTTGACGGTTCGTGTTACAGTTTTGGTTGCTGCAAACATGGATGGAAGTTTAAAAAGGAAAATATTTTTTATCAGAAAGTCAAAGAAACAAAAAAACTTATTATATTTATTTACCCCAAGTTTTATTTTTTTATTTTTACTATTGATAATAAATTATTTTTCTTTATAATAAATGAAAAAAAAAATTATGTGTGCATATAACGACATTCGGTTGTAACGACGAAATATTCCGGTTCCTTCAGGGTCGTTATAACCGAATTCCACTGTATATATTTTAGAAATTTTGGCCATGAATACAAATACTCAAAACCTTTCTAACGATATCTGGAAAGTGAGAATTGCATAAGCAATAATGGAGTTATTTAAATTTTAGATAAAATAAATAAAAAATAAAAAGCAGGCATGAAAAACAACATTATCTTTAATGCTATTGCAAAACTTTACAATTTTTTTATGCAGATTTGGGGAGCCTTTTCCGGCCTTTAATATCTGTCAGTTTATTTGCTTTCAATTTTTCTATCAGCCAATATATTTTGGGAACTTTTTTGGGTTATAAGAACTTTTTTTTTAATAACGAAATAGGTTAATCAAAACCGCCCATGGGCAAGTCCTAGCTACGTCCCTGGTTCAATAAAGACACATTAAATTACTTTCACAACCTGTGTCTTTTATTTAATATAATATTATTTGTGAGAGTAACTTGATATATTACAGGGTCCTGGAGCTGCTTAACTTTTCCTCAGCCTGTGTATAAAACCATGTCACAAAAGTATTGCTTTTGTGTAGTAGATCTCATAATGATTAAGTGATTTATTTTTTCTTTATAGATATTTTATTCAGAATTGTTACTTAATATAAATTAATCAAAGACAATAACTTTTTTAAAACTTGACTAACTATTCTATTTAATATTTTATTTTCAGGTAAGCGTCATCCTTAAAGAAACTTCATATAAATGGTAATGGTTAAGAAAGGAAGATAAGATATATGACAATGATTAAGGTTTGTATTGAATTTTCTAAGAACTTTTTAAAATGAGACTGCATTTTTGTTATGTGAATACAGGTCAACTGTAAAAAAATATTCTAAGACAGCCTCAATTTCTCTAGATACCAGATCGGGACTCTCAAACTTGGATTTTAAACCATGCTTTCAATTTAAATTAAAGACATTGCTAAATTATGCTTTATGTACTTCTATACTGTTACATAAAAGGCTTCTCACGTATCTGCGACGACGCTAAGCTTAAAAACTTACGAGCCGATTTTAGTAATTCCTTCTCTAATATAAAGCTACATGCTAACCCTAAAATTATGCATCCTTTATTTTTTAAAAACACTCTTAAATTATAAAAATTTAAATGTTTAAAGTTGCAAAAAAAAAACAAACATAAATATCGTTGCTTCATTAAATTGTTAGACATACAAGCAGCATAAAGCTTTATCTCTCTTTTCCTCTGCTATAGTGTTTCTCATTGCTTCTATTGTGGTATCGATTAGTTTTGCACATTTATACTGTATGTATTAATGAGCACTTTAAAGAGCACACTGAAAACAACCCAGTGGTAAATGAACACATGACGTTACCAAGTATTTATTAAATACAATGTTGTTGCGAGGCTTCCAACACCTGTACACAATTCTGAATTGCATTTGTTCAAGCATGGACGCTAAACCACTGATGACATCTACTTTAAGATTAGTATGCTGTTGAAGCGAAAAGAAATCTTCCGTAAGAAATGCATTGCATTTTTTACAACGAAAAGTAGCGAAATTTGTTTTCGCTGGTTAGTACGCTGTTGAATGAAAAATTTGTTTAATGCAGCCAAGTTCACAACCACGATTAGAGAATTAAAATTTCGCTGTTTTTATATGTCGGTACATTTAATTGGCGTGAAAATTTGACATTCAACAATAATGTTCAACTAACACTTTCAACAAACAGGTTATAGTAAGTACAGCTGTGGTCAAAATAATAGCAGCACTCTTATATTGGGACATGTTTGTATAAATAATACTTGTCTACTAATTGCGGATCCGGTAAGCCAATTATCGTTTCTATATGTGCTTTCAAAGCTTTTTCGAAATCAGCATGTGTTTAGTATTATTGATCTAGAATCTAAACTACTCACCATAAAATAAAAAATAATATTTTGTATTTTAGAAAAAATATCAACTTCTCAATCAATATATCAACTACTTTCGTGTCATGTGCGGTAGCGGGGCAAATATGTTGAGACTATCCAACGAAATATCAGCAAATTTTGTATATTTTATTTTAGCGGAGCTGTAATCGTCCAAATTTAAAATGTCTGTTTTTCGTGTAAAAATACACTTAATCACAGACTTTTTCTAAATTTGGGTCCGCTAAAATAAAAGATACAAAATTTGTTGATATTTCTGCTGAAATCCAGTCAATATTTTTCTATGGTTTGTGAACCTTTCCTTCAACTCCATTTTATAAAAATCCAGAAATTCATTACACAGTTTCACACGGAAATATTTTTCTATTGGCAGGCCTTCATGATTCTGAATTCGCTTTCTGCAAGCGACTTTGCTTCTATGAAAATTTTTTCAAAAGTTCCTTAATTCTCGTGAATTTTTCAATTTCACGCTTAGCATCGTCTGCCAAACCGATTGCCTCAACCAAATTAATATTCTTTTTTTGAAAACTTAGACTCAATGGCAACGAATGCTGGTAAACTTAAATGAAAAGTCTTGAGGGTCAATATAAATTCAAAGTCAATTGCATTTTTCAATATTCTAGAATTTGAACCATCATACTGCATTTGTTTATGCTACAAAAATTGCATTGAAGTCGCTAACTGATTTGTACTTTGCAATCCATCTGGTTAAATTTAATCTTTTCAACGTTATCGCTCTTTCACAAGAATCGGTTTCAATAATGGTTTCTAGTTTCACTTGGTAGCAGTGGTGTTATTAGGTACAATTGTGCATTTTACTGCAAATTAAGGCCCAACCAAAATAGGCCAATCGAGACGATTGCAACTTGCCGAACGTCTGACGAGTTGAGACGCTAAAAGTTCGGTTCTTACGGAAACAAACGTATGGAAAAGCTGTTTCCTTCAGTTTCGTTAAATTACGTTTGCTCATTTTGGCCAACAACATTGAATTACATTAAAGAGAACATTTTCGTCTCTACTCGTTACGTAGCAACTCGTCTATTTTGGTTGGGCCTTTAAGCTTAGTATGCTGTATGAACGAAAAGTTTTGGGCATATAACTCTACAAGCGAAATTTTGGTTTAGAGTCAACATTTTTGTGTTAAGAAAAAGCACTTGCTGTTCTGGTTAACAAATTCATACTTTTATTGTTGCAGTTTTGTATCCTTTAAAAGGCAAGACTACACATTAATAAACTATATAAATGCAACAATAAATTTGTTAAATAACTAATTCGACACTTAAACATACTTACTGCTTATTTTTTATTGTTGAGTGGCAAATTTCCGTGCTAATTAAATGTACGGGCATATAATCGACAGAGAAATTTTGACATTTCAACTCTCCACTCACGAATGGAAATTTGGCAACATAGCAATAGTTTTCGCTTCTACAGCGTACTAGCTGGCGAAAAAAATTTCGCTGCCTGTTTGTTGTCAAAAATCTCAATGTATTTCTTATAGAATTATTTTCCTACAGCATACTAAGCTTTAAGCAAAAAGTACATTCGGTCAATTGGACCGCAGTGCTAACAAATTACTTTTTTATTCGAACAAATTTAGTTCCATTTTTTCAAAATTTATAATAGCTTAGTTTTGAAATTAAAAAGGGAGGGGATATATCCCCTTTAACCTCCCCCATAGCTACGCCACTGATGGAAACAATGTATAACCCATTACTACTTATTTTAAAACATGATTCTGAAAAATTATAAATCTGTCAAAAACTTTTATTTGAGTTAAATGAAACAAATTGAAACTTTTAGTTTCATTCGACTTGCGTCATTTCAACACCGAGGTCGTGAAGTGCGACTAGCTAACGGTAATTGTGTTTGTAGTTCATCCACTGATGCGACTGACACGATTAAAGTACAGTTTTTAAATAGAATCAAAACGATTCGTAATTTGTGATGGCATTATAAATTTTACGATTAGGCCAAATAATTAACTTTTCACTGAAGAATCTTCTTAAGCTATGGAACCCTAGATTTTGGAGTAACCTAAATTAAAATAAAAAAATTTGTTTTTTATATGAAACGAAAAAAGATTCCTGAGAGAAAATATTATAGGGTCTCACGAAATTTTAAACCAGACAAGCTCGGTATCCGCTGAACCTATTGAGAATTTTTTATATTCATTATTTGATTACAATTAAATAATTTTGATAATTCTTTAAATATTTAATTCAACAAGCAGCAATTCCTTATATAAAATTGCATCAGAAACAGCAATAAACCCCAAATCGAATTTTTTCACATTCATGGTTTTGGCATGCAGGAGACGATACAGTGTTGATTAATTTTCTTTGCAAATGTTTTAAAAGGAAGTTGCCAGAATTGAGTTATAGGCATAAAAATTGTTTTGACACCTTGCCAGATAGATTTTTCCAACTTGAGGTTGTATTCGTCTCTCTATCTATACTATTAAAAGCGTTGTGAGAACCACTGAACCGATTTAGACGATATAGGTAGCAAATTATTTGTTATTTCAACGAAATCGTGATTTCGCTAATGATATTTTGCTACTCCTCTCTTCACTTCTACTATATGCTAAAAAGGCTATAGTGCAGACGGTTTTCCAAAAATCTTTATTTCAAAGGGTTTGGTCGTATAATACTACGTTTAAATTGGGCCAAATGACTCATTTAGAATCAGTCATTGAAAAGTGCTTACATTGGTTTTTTTTTTGCGAAAGTATCTCATTTTGTTTGAAAATTGGTTCTTTGTTTTTTTTTACTGGTTGATATTAATGATGATACACATGTATAAAATGAGTTGTTGTTTGACATTTTCCTATGTTTTTAGAGTGTTCGGTGTTTTTTTTATACATTCTCCATATAATAATTTGTAATAAGATTTAAGAACGTATCAAATCTCACTCATTTGTTTTAAATGACTTGAATTGCAACTGAGAATTTGTATAGGAAAAGAGATGATTTCGTTTTTCATTTAGCTGAATGGGCTGAAACGAGTCATTTGGTCCAATGTTAACATAGTATAAAACTAAAATTTGGTAATGTAGTTTGTGATATTTGAAATTTTTTATTATAAATAAAATTTTTTCCAAAAAAATAATAGAGGGTGGTCCATGATTTTTAATAATAGAAACTGTTTATTGAATTTTGTGTCAAAATCAAACAATTTTTTGCAGATAAATGATATGTACTATGAAAAAGTGAGAAAAGTGTAAATAAAAAAAAATTGCAACACAAATAACTTTTGGCCTATTTTTTGAGCACAAATTGATTATGTTGAATGTTTTGTGAAAACAATATAAGGCATTGAATTGATGAAGTAATGGTTAATCTTTTCTTATTTCTCTAATTCTTAAGAAAATGTGTTACATTGAGAAAATTTGTAGTTTTCAAGATATCGCAATAATTTTGATATCATAATAAAGACATCATAATAATTTTTTTTAATATACTAGATAAACGTACAAAATATTTTCGAAAAATCTTTCACTTACCGTTATTTTTACGATCTGTTTTTCATAAAAAAATGCGTTGTATTGAAAAAATCTATAGCTTTCGTGATATAGCCAAAAGAGTCATAATAATGGTAATTTTTCCTAACTTAAAGAGAATATATTCATGTTCAGAATCCAAGTTAGCAAAATTACATTTTTTGATTACAAATATTAAATAATTGTTAAAATTTTGGTAAAATATTTTTTGTAATCCTGTTATGCAGGACTTACTAAAAAATCAAAGTACTGAAAAAGCCAAGCAACTTTATGTCACCATAATAATTACAGTTTAGACACGGTATTACTGAATTAATTTAATTTTTTTATATATATACCATTTTTTAATTATTAAGGAAACACAATTCTTTTATATTTTGCATTTGAATATAAACAAAATACTTTAATTAAAAGATTTAAAATTTTTACATGGTATTTAATATTTTTATCGCAAGCGAAGCTAGCGGTATTTGCTAGTATATTCTAATATATATTAACTAGCAACAATTAAATTTGACAACATAGTTTTTTCACTTTGAAGTAATATACAACGTAATGCTACTTTTTTCCATATGTTAACCAAATTTGATGTTTATCAACCTTTTTTGAACATTGATTTTATTGTGATAAAAACTGTGCTGCTTTTCGAATACGTGTCCACTCCATAGCATAAATTTTTTATTTAATTTAATTTTATTGCCTCTCACATCTCATTATTTGCTCTGTTTTATTTGTTAAATTGGCATTTGGTTAAAAACAATGGATTTTTAACGCAGTTTGTTTCTTCTTTTTATTTTCCAATGAGTAATACTTGGCATGCATCTAAATGGCTTTATTGCACATTAGTTCATAAAGTATGTATGATATTTTGTCGTTCTGTGCATATGTGTATGTGTGTGTCTGTTTGTGCAATGGATTTTGAATGTGCCTCCAGCAGGTGCTTTTGTTCGACAACTAATTAAATTGGCCATTTGTAACGCGAGAAATGTCTCCACGGTAACATTTCAAATAAATTGAATTGTATTGAATTGAATTGATTCAATGATAAATTTAATGCGTTAACGTTGTTGAAACAACAAATTATTTCACAAAGCGATCAATTATGCCACAAGTTTTGATTATTTTCAGTTTTTACGGCCATGTAAGAATTAAAAAGTATCTCTTTTAGCACAGAAACTATGAATTATTTCTTACTTAATGCTCATTTTTAAAAATAAGAACATTTTTATTTTTGCAATACTTTGCATGGAAAAAACTCGCTCAGTTTTTATTTATTTCATCAATAAGCATGAAGGTGCTAGTAGTGTGGAGTATTTGTATTGTGTATTTTGATAATTTTGGTATTTTTAATACATTTTGTAAAATTATAAAAACAATATGCGCAGTGCTCAAAATATTTACAACCGTGTACCAAAAATATAACGAAGGAGCTTTATTATATTCTCTTGTCAATTTCTTTGTGTATTTGATTAGCTGCTCGCGAAAACATTTCTACCCAACATAGAGGAAGCTACCAGACACGCTGTGAGTTTGTTTAATAAAAATAATATAATTTAGTGTTCCCCTAAAATTTTTATGATTTCTTTCAGTTAAATGAATTTTTCAATTTATACATACATATATCCAAACCATAGTATATACAGAAATCCGCTGATTTTAAAAAGACAAGACTTTATTCAAAGATCGTTCACAAAAGGTTGTAAAATTTGTTAAAATTTATCACAAATACACCACATCGTGAATACCCCTAATATGTTTACCCAGTATTTGCTTATCTTTGCATTTATCTATTTCTCAGAATTTGTAGTCTAGTGGATAGCTCACGAGACTATCAACCCAGAGATCCCTGGGTCGAATCTAGCCTCGGGCATGGTTCTTTTCACTTTCTTTGTTTTTTCCTACATTTAAGAAATATGGAAAACTAAAAATCCGCAAATAAATTGTGGAAAATGTGGAATTAAAGGACAGGAACACAACCAAGGGCCAAAAATGCTTGCAGAGGTTAAGGCATAACACTAGCCTCGGTGAAAAGCAATTCAAACTGTGTTTCACAGTTGTTTCGTCTAATCAATAATTCACGTATGGTTCCAATCAATTCCTTTAAATAATCTATCCCTTTCCCTTCAGGTCAAAGACCAAACCTTGTTTGTATAAGGCGCATGCCTTGGTTCTTTGATCTTTTAAAAGAAAAATCTAAGTTGTGAGCGATTAAAAAAATAGTAATTTTTAATCTCTACATTATGGTTTTTGTCATCGAATACGATATAAACCAAAAATAAAGTGATAGATCTAAGAATTAATATCTTATACTAGCTGAAACCCGGCACATTGCTGCCACGCTCCCTTGTCAAAAGCCCTTAAAATGAATTCAATGAAACTGCATATGCATAGTGAGGGCGAATACTAAACTCCGAAGATGTCCGACCTAAAACTCCAAAGCTATACGATATCAAAAATTTGGGTTGTATGGGAGGTCCAACGCCCACTTAACAAAATCCATGAAATGTTATAATTGAAATTGCTTGTGTAAATTGAGGTCGAATACTGAATTCGAAAGTTGTGCGACATATAACTCCGAAGCTATTCGATTTCGCAAATTTGGGTTTGTATGGGAAGTGCCACGCCCACTTTTACATCGCTCATAAAATGTTTCAAATGAAACTGCATGTCTAACTTTAGGTCGAATACTGAATTCCGACTCTGTGCTACCTATAACTTCAAAAATATTCGATAGCACAAATTTGTGTTGCATAGGAGGTGCCACTCCCCCTTGTTTAACTTTCATAAAATGTCATCAGTGAAACGGCATGTGTAAATTGTGGTCAAATACCAAATTTCGATGCTGTGCGACCCATAACTCCAAGGCTATTCGATATCGCAAATTTTTATATAATTGTGGGCGGTAAAATGGGGTGTGGCACTTTTTTCTGAAACCATCTGGTACTTGACACAAATCCATTGCCAAAATTTGAGCTCAATCGGACCAGTAGTTTCAAAGTCTTTTGATCTTTTCTTAAATGTAGGCTAGTTATAGTGTCATCACGCCCATTTTTAGTATAATTTTACCGACAGTGTTCATACGAACTTATTTACCAAATTTTAGTTTTATACGACCAAAACCATTTTAAATGTAGCATTTTGATTGATTTGTGAGCGGTTAAAGGGGGTTTGGTATTATTTTATTTTTTCCTAAACCTTCGCGTGTCAATTACAAACAAACTCGTAGAAGAAAGTATCCAATTTGGTCCATTCGTTTCCAAGTTTAAAGCATCTGAACAAATCAGGATCCATTTTTATACATAAAGATGATTTGATAAAACCATTTTCTAACCTCGTACGATTTTTCTTACGCCGACTTTGATCAATTTCATAAAAAAAATGTTGAACCTAAGACAAAAATTTAAATGCTAAATTTTCGTTTTAAGTTCGTACGCTTTTTTGTACGCCAACTTTGATCAATTTAATAAAAATACTGTTGAAACTTAGAGAAAAATTTAAATGCTAAATTATCGTTTTAAGTTTTTGCTCTAAGCCTGTTTCGTTTTTTGTCGTTTGCCTTCGGTTTATGTTCAGGTTTTGTATTCTTCCCTCAATTCTGTTGAAGGGTCAGGTTATTTCACATACCAAATTTTAGCAAAATCGGTCAATTCGTTTAGGAGTTATTGAGTCTTAAAAATGCACTACTTAAAGCGCCCTCTTGCGGAAGTCTTTGGAATTTTTTGCCGATGTTTTATCTTGGGTGCAGTTGCACCTTCATACCAAATTTCATTGAAATCGGTACAGGCGTTTAGAGGTCATTATAGAGTGCCACGCCCACAGACTTGCACCCACTTTTTCCAACATCCCCTGATGATCTTCCTCCTTATAAAACGAACTCGGTGTCAAAATTTCAGCTCAATCGGATAAACGGTGCACGAGCCTATACGGAACAGACAGACAGACAGAAGGACAAACATTTTATTTTATATATTAGATACGGATTTTTATCTTTAGAAGACACTAGTTTTTCTCCATAATATTCTTGAACAACAACGAAACTTTATAAATAATTTTACTAAAATATGCATGTATTAATTTTCATCAAATGATTATTCCTTTAATTATTTTATTTTCATATTAACGTTAGAAAAGTTATTTCACATGAAAATGCAAAATACTTGTCACAACCACAACAATTCACACATCTAAAGTGCTATTCAGTGACCACAAACAAATTCCCCGCCATCGATATGCATACAATTTTTAAAGTCAATAAATGGATCAATCAAGTTTGTGGTATTGCAAACACTTAATTACCAAAGCTTTTGCCAAAAAGCATGAAAGCAAAAAAAAGAAAGTAAGCCCAAAATATAATTGAAAATCTGTGCATTTAAAGCACAAAGCAAAATCGAAACAAAAAAACACTGCAACCCAACAAGAGTCGAACTGGTGTTGTTTTTAACATTGCAACAGTTGGCAGCGGTTGAGTTCTGGCTCGCGGCCTACTTCAAAAGTCGAAAGTTTTGGTATAAAACCACACATTTACATACAGTATGAGGCAGAAAATTCAAATCCAACCAAAAATTTATGCATTCAACATGCAGCAGAACAACGCCAGTGGCAGCGGCAACAATTGCCTTAGCTGCTCTGTTGCATAGCAGCCAGGCTAAAGTAGCAACAAATGAAATGCCAAAAGTTGAACACACAAATGTGTGCACCAACCAATACATGTACATATACACACATGTGTATAAATGCCACACATGCTAACATGAACACCCAGAAAAACATGCTTGGCTAAAGTATCAACAGTAGAAGTAGCAGCAGCAACAACAAAACTATTGCTATCACTAGTAGCAACAGCAAAAATGTCAGATCACAACAACACCAACAATAAAAATAACAACAACAACAAGTGTGCTCGTTTGCCTCAACAGACATCATTAAATTGTTTTCCCCAGTTTGGTGTTTATTGACGATATTCAACAGAAGTGATTAAAACCTCGTCGAATATGAAATGCAAAGCTCGATATGGCACTGCTTGAGTAAGAAGAATATGTGTCAGTTTGTAAGTGTGTGAGATTTCGATTATGTGTGTATGTGTTTCTGTGTGAAAAATAATATGCATCTGTATTTGTACTGCATGTGTGTTCATATGAATTTTTGGTATTTTTTTGTCATTTTGAAATGCTTCATCGAGTTGTGATCAACAAGCAATGTCATCGTTTGGTTGCAACATTTTGTGTGAGATTTTTTTTTTTTTTGAAACTTTAACAAAGATGTATTTACCAAAACCATCCTATCGAGAAGTTTGAAAATATTTTTGAGCACTCAATTTAAAGCAAAAACTAAACAATTATCAGAAATAAACGAAACGAGAATATTACATTTGTAGTTATGACTGCCGTTTTCAGTATTTTTTTTATTTATAAAAAGAAAATTAAGATTATAGAGATTAAATTTTAAGCAAAAATTGTTTTATGTTTAAACATTTCTTGCAGAAAGGAATAAAATTACTTTCTTACCATATCATTGTTTCTATACTATCACATCTACTTCAAGCGGTTAGGCATGAAATGGTTACAAAGATATTTTATTTCGTTGTGCAAAACATTATTGAACATTGTTACGTATTTTTACAGACATTTATTTAGAAGAAGGAAACTTAAGATGAGTTCTCAATACTTGATTACATTCGTTATCGATAACTTATAAACAGTGTTGTTAACTACATTACATTTACCTTTCTTTTTAGGCAAATCTACCATATTTAAAATTATGTTTAAAACTTAATTATTTTATAAATTAAATATTTTAAATTCTTACTTCATTTAATAAATTCAAATTTTATAATTTACAAGGTCTCTTTTTCTAAGCCTATTTTTAATATTTGACCTATTGAATTCACTCTCTTGTTCACTCTCGTTTTTAATAGTTGTGTCTTCAGCATCAAAGAAAACCTCATCATCACTTTGACTATTACTTAAATCTAAAGCTTCTTTTTCATTTTCTTTTGGTATATATACACTAGGGCGGGTCAATTTGTATGGACGAATTTTTTGGAGGTCTGGCTCAGCGAAATTCGTAAAATACATGTAATTTCAAGACTTTTTCTCCACTACAGTATATACAAATTCTGAAAAAAAGCTGTGCGGACTTTCGTTAATAGATTTTGTTCTCAATTATAAAATATGAATGTATGAATGTATGTGTATGAATCTATTTACGAAAGTCCGCACAGCTTTTTTTCAGAATTTGTATATGCTGTAGTGGAGAAAAAGTCTTGAAATTACATGTATTTTACGAATTTCGCTGAGCCAGAATTTGACCCGCCCTAATATACACATTTGCATTTTTTTTTCAATTGGTTTCTGTGTGCAACATTACGTCTTCCATTGACTTCTATTAAATATAATACATTGCTAAGTCGTTTAACAACTACACCATGTAACCATTTTGCATAATTTTTAAAATCTGGATTTAGGTACAATATTTTTTCTCCAATATTTAAACTAATTTTTTTCATTACAATTTTTTTTAAAATTTTCATATTCATTTAATTTTTTTGTTTTGTAACTTGTTTTTTGTGCATCAATATTTGCAACTAAAGAACAATAAGTCATCAAAGTTCGAGGCTTATAAGAAAAAACTCTTTCGCTTGGGGCAATACTAGTAACAGTTGATGGTGTATTGCGGTACTTGAATAAAAAATTTAAAATTTTGTTTTGCATGGATAATCCTTTTTCATTATTTGACAGCAAACCTGCCTTTAAACATTTTTTAACAGTTTGAACACCTCTCTCTGCTAGCCCATTACTTTGTGGATGATAAGCAGGACTGAATAAATGTTTGATACCATTCATCTTTAAAAAAAACGAAAATTCCTCACTACGAAACTGTGGCCCATTGTCACTCACCAGAGTGGAACAGAAACCAAAATTAGAAAATAAAAATTTTAATTTTTCAATAATATTGATTGTAGTAGTTTTTGACAAACAGCAAACCTCAATCCACTTTGAAAAATCATCAACAGCAATTAAAAAAGTCTTGAACTTTGTTTTGCGTCTTTTGACACGTCATACATGATGCCACATATTTTTCGATTGCTTTATCAATTGATGGCCACCATACTGAACCACGGGCGGCAAGTTTCATTCTCACCACTCCGATATGCGATTCGTGAAACAAAGTCAATATTTTTTCACTTAATACAGTGGGCACTACTAAACGATCACCATGACACAAACAGTCTTGCTTTAACTCCAATGAAAATCTACAATTGTAGTACGGCCCCAAAAATGCATCGCCTTTAGCTGATGTTGGCCACATATTAATTTTGACAAATTTTATTACTTCTTTTAAAACACTATCTTTTTGAGTAACCTCAGCGATTTGTTGAACCGAAAGCGGAATGTTTCCATCATAATTGAAAAAATTTATATTAAAATTGTCAACACCTGTACCCCTATCTTGCGGTAATCGTGATAAGGCATCAACGTTCTTTTGCTTTGAACCAGGTCGATATTTAATTTGACAATTATAATTTGATAAAAATAAAATCCACCTGTGAAACCGTACCGATACAACATTCGCTAACGCTTTTTGATCTCCCAAAAGTTTCTCCAAGGGTTGGTGATCTGTATACACAGTAAAATTATACCCATAAACAAATTTGTGAAATTTCTTCACAGCAAAAACCACCGCTAACGCTTCTCGATGGATGTGAGAATAATTTTTTTCTGCACTACTTAAAGTGGAGGAAACCAAGTAGCACGGTTTTTCCTGCCCCTCATATATAACGCTTAAAATGGCTCCAACCCCATAGGGTGAAGCGTCACAGGCAATGACGATTGGTTTTGGGGGGTCAAAATGAACCAGTAAATTGTTATCAGATAGCAAGCTTTTACAGTCGCTAAATGCTCTTGAACATTTTTCTTCCCAATTCCATATTTTGCCTTTACGCAGTAAATTATAAAGCGGGGACAAAATATCGGAAGCATTTGGCAAAAACTTGGAGTAGTAATTTACTAACCCTAAAAAACTCTGCAATTGTTCAACATTGTTTGGCTCCGGAGCTAAATTGATAGCATCAAGTTTAGCTTTTGCAGGCTTAATAACTGTCGGAGTAAGAGTGTGACCTAAATAGTCGAACTCACTTACTAAAAGTCTACACTTTTCCCAATTAACTTTAACGCGAAATTCCTCTAATCTTCTTAATACTTTGAACAATTTTTGCTTACAATCATCGCGGTTTACACCTGCTACCAGGATATCATCTAGATACACTGACACGCCTTCTACACCCTGTATGATTTGATCCATGACTCTTTGGAAAATCATTGGTGCTGTAGCCACCCCAAATGGTAAACGACAAAACTGAAACAAACCCATGTGTGTATTTATGGTCAAAAATTGTTGTGAACTTTGATTGACCGCTAGCTGAAGATATGCTTTACTCAAATCTAACAAACAGAAGCATGTATTTCCTCGCATGCTTGTTAATGTTAATGTTAATGTTGTGTGGTGGAGATGCGTACTGCGACCTAAATGAGATCTATTGTACCTCCTTCTCAAAGCTCCGCTGGGTTTGCGGATTACAGAATTTCATCCAGCCCTATTTCTCTAATGAATTTGAGAATATTCTTAGGTTCAAGGGATGAAACCTGCTCTAGACTCAGCTCATAATTCCCCAGTGCTAGTTTACGCCTGCGAGCCACGGCGTCGCAGTTTGTAAGTAGGTGTATTGGAGTCTCCTCTGCTTTTTCACAGAAACGGCAGTTACTATCGGTCTCTATGCCCAATTTCATCAGGTGGTATTTCAGTTTACAGTGTCCTGTAAGGAACCCCGTTAGAATCCTAAGATTCGGTTTGCCTAAGCTTATGCACAATTTTGCTCTCCGAGTGTTAAAATCTCTGAGGAGCAATTTGGATTGTCTTAGCTTTGGGAGGCTTTTCCAAAGGTTTGAACGTTTATGCCTCTCCTCCCTTCTTAGTTCTTCTTTTATAGAATGTGTGCCCAATCCGCAGAATGGTTCTGGTCCTATAAATTTTGTGGCTGCACCCTGTCGCGCTAGACCATCGGCTTCTTCGTTACCCTGTATTCCTTTGTGTCCTGGGACCCAAAGTATAGTAACAGTGTTATTCTTGCCTAGCTCGTTGAGTTTTGTTAGGCATTCCCATGTTATTCTCGATGATATCTCACAGGAAACTAATGCTTTGATTGCTGCTTGGCTGTCTGACATCACAACTATATCCTGACCTTTGTATTTACGGTCCAGATTGAATTGTGCACACAGCTGTATTGCTAGGATTTCCGCTTGGAAGATACTGGGTGTTGTCCCCATAGGTTCAAAGTGCTTGGTTCTTGGCCCGTACACCCCTGCGCCTATACCTTCCAATGTCTTGGACCCATCTGTATACCATGCTATACTATGTGGTTTCTTAACTTGCGATATCATCTCGCTGTCCCACTCTTTCTTGGTACTAAGCTTAATTCCGAAGTGTTTTTCGAAGTTATACCTTTTTACTATATCGTCTCTTGGTAGATCGATGTAGGGAGTCTGCTTTGCCTGCTTGTTAGAATATCATCAACTAACGGTAAAGGATATACATCCATTTCAATAACCGGGTTAATCGTTATTTTAAAATTGCCACAAATCCTAACATTATTATCTTTTTTAAGTACACACACAATGGGTGCAGCCCAAATGCTGCTACAAACTGGCTTTATAATTTTTTCTTCACACATACGATTTAGTTCAAACTCGACGGCCTTTTTCAAACTCATTGGAACCGTATAAGCTTTGTAAAATTTTGGTTGCGAATTTGGTTTAATAAAAATTTCGGCACTAAAGTTTTTTATAGGCTCCAAACTTCCTTGAAATAAACTAGGAAATTGCACTTTAATTTCTTTTTCTAAGCCCGCTAGACACAAAGTATTAACTTTTAAAAAACTATCAAATTTAAAAAATTTGCGCCAACTAGGAAAAAGGGAATCCATCCAATTTCGACCCAAAAGAGGCGTAAACTTACGGCCTTCAACTACCACCAACTTAAGCTGATACTGACTGTTAACTAGTACTGATATTTCCCCAATTACTTTGATTTGCTCGCCTGTGAGAACCTGGAGAGGAGGAAAGTTAACAGCATTGAGCTTTAGATTTGAAAAATATAACTTATAATGAACACTAGAAATTACGGATACCACCGCACCGCTATCCACTTCCATCTCCAACTCGGTACCATTCACCAACACGCTTCTTAATAAAGGTTCACCAGCGCTCGACACCCAATTTAATGATCCAAGCTTGTACGTCAACTCGTTCATGTTATTTTTTCTCCCAGTGTGTTGCTGACTGCTCCACTGCTGGTTTGTCTGCTTATTTGCTCGATGAAAACACGCTTTAGCCGAATGCCCTTTCTTACCACAATTAAAACAGAACCTTTCTTTTGCCGGGCACGCGTTTTGGGCATGACTCGTGGTGCACTTTGGGCATTTAGACATCCTCTGATGTTTTGGTGGTCTGTGACTAAATTGATGAATTTCTGCATTCGGCGAGCTGTGCATATTTTTTTGTTCTTTGTCGACTAGCGCAAAAACGTTTGCGCAATTGTACATGCCATCTCCCAAGTGAGATTCGCTGTTGATAACAACTTTGTTTGTAACTGGGCGCACTTCACCCCGCATACTAATCGGTCTCGTAGCGCCTCCGGCAGAAACTTGTCAAAACCACAAGGTGCTGCTAACAGTTTGAGGTTAAGTACGTAATCGGCAATGTGCTCGGTTGATTTTTGTGCACAACTGTAAAATTTAAAACGCTCCGCGATTATGTTTTTTTCTGGTTTAAAATGCGGTAAAATAATTTCTATTAGCTCTTTGAATGTTTTATCCGTAGCCTTTTCGGGTAATACAATTGATTTGATACGTTTGTATATATCAGGCCCAATCAAAGTCAGAAAAAGTGCCACTTTTGTTTCTTTTTCCACAGCATTTATTTTAAGCAATTGCTCAATCCGCTCAAGATATTCTTCGAAGTCATCTCCGAAACAAAATTGCTCTATTGAGCCGATTAAAGCCATTTCACCACGTTTTATTTGAAAAAATTTCTCGTCGCCAAAATATGTTACGTATTTTTACAGACATTTATTTAGAAGAAGGAAACTTAAGATGAGTTCTCAATATTTGATTACATTCGTTATCGATAACTTATAAACAGTGTTGTTAACTACATTACAAACATAAAATATTCTCGAAAATTATTTTTTTTCACTTTTTATTCTGATCTTTTTTTTCCAATCACACAAATTTGAAGACTTTAATATTTGACTTGTGTTGAGTCATTGCACTTTAAATGTCTTATTTGTATGAGAGGTTGACCGATTCCACTTATATATTGTACAATGGTTTTTTTAAACAAAGTTCATTTATGCGGCGTGCGGATGGTGATTTGGTAGAAATCGTCACGTAACTGTGAGAATGCTGTGTGTGTACGCGTGCGAGTATTGAGTAGACTCCAAGCTATACCCAGCAAACATTTTATGAGCAATCAAAAAATATGACTCTAAAATGCTATTATACTATTCTCTAAATACTATTTATTTCATCAAATATTAACGTTTACTGTTATACAGTTACTATTAGTATAAAAATTAATCGTAGGTATGAAATATTATTAATTTAACATGATATCGTTCTTAAATGCTGCCCTTTTTTGGGTGATCTCAATCGAGCTGCAGCCATATTTGCATTGTACGTTTTAGCCATATTGTGAACCGGGCTACCTCTGCCATAATTAGTTCTTCTGTAGGGTTTATAGAACAATTGCCTTTGCCTAAAATTTCTGTCAGGTGCATAAAGTGTGAAAAGAGCTAGAAGTGGTGCACAATCAATATGATTCATCACTACATCACGGGCAAATAAGGCGAGAAAATACTTTCGCTGGAACTCCAAACACTTAACTCCTAGAATAGCACATCGCGCTTCATAGGAAGGCATAAAATCCCAGTGAAGTTTGCGAATTGCTAACCTAGTGAAAAGCCTTTGAATATTTTCAATTCTTTTAATGTGTAGAAAATATTGAGGTTCCCAGATAGCACAATTATAATCTAAAACCGATCTGACAATTGAAAAGAAAATGGTCCGGTAAAAAGATAAGAAAACTCCCTAGTATTGCGCGATAGAAATCCCATCATCGCATTCGGTCTTGTTATCACAGCATCAAAATGTTTGGCAAAGCTTAACTTTCGCTCAAATAAAACCCCTACATCTTTCTTCAATCGACTTTCTCGAGTAAGTCCGTATTAACATCATCTGATCCTTCGAAAAGTGGTTTCTTCATAAAGAAAGACATGACATTACATTTAGAACAGAGTTGGGCGTAGTGCACTAAATGTTGAGTGCACTCTCAGCCTTTCACTAGCACTAAAATATATTGAAAGAAATTCTATTTTTCACTATTTTTTTACCAGCTTAGTGATAGTGAAGCATCTCTTCACTATGGGATTTTAGTGGTAGTGTTATATTGTTGCACTATAACTAAATTGAGTGGTAGTTACTAAATCTCCACTACACTCAAATAGTGCAAAATTTGAGCAGCCACTAAATGAAAGCTGCAATTGAAAGTTTTTCCACTCAAGTTTCAAATATGACTGGTTTTAAAACTATTTCAGTTAGACTCGAATAAAAAAATTTATAATTAAGAAAAACTATTTTTTGAGCTTCTGGTCATATATGTTTCCGAAGAAAACAACAAAAACAGCTCTGAATGAGCATCACCAAGCTAGGATCAGATAGACAGTTTATATAAAATTGGTGTTATTTAAAATAATAGTTTTATGAAAGTTAAATTGCTTACAGCAAATAATTGTTATCATAGCTTATTTTTCTTGTTTTACTTAATATTTTTATACATATTTTACTGAGAATAGCATAGAAACATAAAAATTTCTGTGTAATATTTAAATACTCAATACTACAAGTAAACTGTTCCTGTTTTCTTTCAATTGAGTGATAACTTTCTGTGCTGTACCACTATTAGTGCAAGTATTTTTTTTTTTGCACTATTTATTTGGTGCAAAAAAAAATGTTTCACTAAGCTATAAACATTTTTTTTCCACTATACTTACATGAATTTGAGTGAGAAATTTTTCACTATCACTATCACTCATTTATAGTGAGGCTCTTATTTTTCAATTCAGCAGTCAAAAATAATAGAAGATAGAGAATACTTTTACACTATCAGTACATGTAAGCTGAAACTGCAAATTTAGTGCACTACGCCCAACTCTGATTTAGACACATTAAGGTGCAGTTTATTGGTCTCGCACCAAAATTGGAGACTATCCATGTCACGTTGAAGCAGTAGGAAGTCTTCGTGACAGTCCACACATCTAAAGATCTTAACATCATCAGCATACATCACACTCAAGGAATTATTGAATTTCGTACATGGCTGCCATAAAAAAGATGAGGCTGTAGTAGCCATACTAGAGTTATTAAATATGAAATGAAGTCGCCTTAGCTGAAAGTTTATTGCAAGCACTTTATGAGAGCTCTCATAGCCCCAATTGAATCTACAATAATCATAAAAAAAAACAAAAATTTTGTTGAGCGTCTTTTGCAAATAAGAGCTGTTTCAATGTGGAGTAACTCAAAAGCTGTGGTTACAGTTGTGATACATTCAGTATTGTGGCTATTGCAACCCACTTTTAAATCTTGCGTGTAGAGAAACTCCAATTCGGCTATTATAACCTCAATATGGTTTTCACGCTTTTACTGAGGATACTAAAACCACAAAAGACAAATTTCTCCATTTTAGTTTTGGCTTTGCAGCGTGCTTGTTGGCAAGTATTAAAAAAATTATTTTTTAAGTTAATCGGTATTTTCTTTGATAATCGCTTTACTTTGACAATCATTATTATGCCTATTGTATTGAAAAATTCATGGACTATTTTACAATTCCATTGTCTGAAACTATTTGTAAGCATGTTTCAGAAGTAACTTTAAATGCTAATGGTTTGTCGTTTATAATATGGGATTTTTAAAGTTCCATAAAAAAATTAGTTTGTAAAGTTCTATGAACAATTAAAATTTTATTTTAATTTGATCAAAAAAGCAATATTTTTTCAAACGATTTGAGATAAAAATTTAAAAAATATTTAAAAATAACATTGTTATTAAGCAAACGGCATTAAGAAATTGGTGATAACCTTAAAAGCGAAGAGGTAAGTAACTTAAATAGAATAAGTTCTGACAACCTCAACATAAGGGTTTATAGCTATCGAAACCGAATTCCTCTCACCATTGCAAAATTCGCTGTTATGACCCCTCCACAATTCGGCTATCAAAACCAAATTCCTCTCACCATCGCAAAAGGCGCTGTTGTGACCCCTCCGCAATTTGGTTATCAAAACCGAATTCCTCTCACCATTAAAAGTTCTTACAACTTTCTGTGAAGTTGTCAAAACCGGCAGAGCATCTCTTAAACTGGAATCTAACAACCCTTATGGAAGTTGTCAGAGCCTCACATATTAAATTTTTGAGAACCGTAATATTACGGCTAGAAGAAGCGAAGTTTTGATAGCATCGCCAGTTCTGTGAGTGCAGGCACTCAGAAAAGCCAACATAATTCAGAAGATCATTGATAAACAGAACAAACAACAGAGGTCCTAGGTGGCTACTTTGGGGCACCCCTGAATAATTTTCAATGTATTTAGATGGAGTTTTACCAATCTGAACATATTGCTGACGACCAACAAGGTAGCTCTCTAACCATAGTTAGTAGCGAGGAATGAAATCCGAGGTTAATTATCTTCTTAATCCAAACAGAGTATGAACTCTATCAAAGGCCTCCTTTGTGAAATCCGTGAATATAACATCTATTTATTTATTTACTTGATTGCTAAACCTTAACAGGTTTTATAGCAAATTTAAAATTATAAAATAAGATATTTAATACAATTCAAAAATAAAAAGTATGATTTTGATTGAAATCATGCATTATTAACAAACTAAAAAGTTTTAATAAATTGCTTAAAGTATATAATTTTATTATAGTTTAAAAAATAACAAAAAAAACAGTTAAGTCAAAATCGATAATATCAGACAGCAAAGCAGGGTTGCGTTTTCAAGACAAACAAGGTCAAGTTAGCAACAATTTTTGTATACGGCGGAGTCATGTGACAAACAAGGCCTCATACCCAATAAAACACCACTCCAATAGGTATATATATAATATGTAACGTTCTGTCATCCTGAAGCCGGTGAGATCCTGGCTTGACAGGGTGGTTACTCGACAAACTAGGTCAACTTCATCAAACCAATTTTACAAAATAAAGAAAACTAGTTGCGAACGCAGGCACCAAGACAAACTAGGTCTTATCGGCCACTCATATTAATATATTACAAATCGATCTAACGCAGTGTTTCAAGAGGTAAAAAGACACCAAGACCCCACGGTACCGTCGACAAATGTAGTAACAATCATCATGAAGATAAGAGGCAATTGAAGATCCCAGGTTTAGGTCCATTCAGATTATTTAGATGTTTATACACCAAAATTTTCCATTTTATGCTTAGGTCCATTTATCCATTTAGATTGTTATATTAATGATAATGTGTTTACAAATCACCAGATGCTCAGATATATGTTTGAAAGAACTTTACATAATCAACGTCGATACTGCAGGTAATCTATAATTTTATGTTTCATTGAGTCCATGGATTCACTTAAGGAAATAACATCAGATACAAAATTAAAATTACCGCAAGCGCTTCTAAGAGGTTTATTTTGCAAATAATTAGTTCTACAAAAGTTCATGTGGAGTAACTCAAAAGATCTTCTAGGACGAAGAGGAATATTAAAATATACTTTACTCAATAAATATGGACTATTGACATATCCATGTAAAAGTTTTGTAATCCAACAAGCATTTATCTGATTTTTTAAAGAAGGAAGATTTAAGAGTTGTAACCGATATTCATAAGATGGTAAGTGAAAATCAGTATTACAATAAAGATAGCTTAAGCAAAACAAAAGAAATTGTTTCTGCACTGATTCAATGTCGTCTATGTAACAACCCTATCATGGGCACCAAACAACTGAAGCGTATTCTAAGATAGGCCGCACTAGGGAAGTGAATAAGGTTTTCGTTATGAATGGATCATTAAACTCTTTTGCCCGACGTTTAATAAATCCTCAAGTACTATTTCCTCTATTTATTATTTTATTTACATGAATATTAAAGCGTAGTTTAGGATCCATTGTAACTTCAAGATCATTGAAAATATCTAAGGACTCCAATGGATAACCACAAATTTTGAAGGTGCATTTAATTGGTGGTTTGCGTGAGAAAGACATATGCTTGCATTTCTTCATGTTGAGGTTCATACGGTTCGTTTTGCACCAGTTATGAAGATGATCTATGTCGGCTTGCAAAAATACAGCGTCATTATCATTTTTAAAAGAAAGGAAGAGTTTGACGTCGTCAGCAAACATTAAGATGCTAGACTGCATTATGACAGTTGGCAAATCGTTTATATAAAGTAGAAACAGAAGGGGCCCAAAATGACTTCCTTGAGGTACTCCTGAAGTAACTCATGTGATTTCACGAGCTTAAAAATAACAGATTGTGTTCTATTGCTATTCGATGACCTTTTTCCATATTATTGGACTGAAAGTGTGTAAAAAGAGTTAGTTTAGTAGAGGTATATTTGCCTGACACAAATCCATGCTGCATCTCAGACAATCTAGTTTTAATGAAGTTATACATTTTATTTCTTACTAGAGATTCAAAAATTTTAGGAATAAGTGGCAATTTAGCTATCGGTCGATAATTTGCAATATTTTTTCTTGATCCGGATTTAAAAATTGGAGTAATTTCCGATGTCTTCCAGACGTCTAAAAATGTTCCTTATATTGAAAATATGAGTCAATGGCTTTCACATGGCAAAAGCACAGTTTTTAAGAAATATGGGTGAACTATTATCCGGCCCGCACCCATTTAGACATCAAGACTTACTAAAGCTTCCAAGGCATCATAGTCCCAAAATATGATGAAGCCAAGGTCAGTAAATGGTACATCGACGGGCGTAATACGTTCATGATTAGAAGATGCATTATCACAAACATAATTTGATTGAAAAAAGAAAGCAAATCTTAGAGGTTATCTGAACATTTATCTTGATAAAACATATTTTTAGGAAGGCCCCAGGTATTTTTTTTATTATTCAGAAAAGTCCAATATGATTTCGGATTACTTTTTATATTTATTTCTAAAGCAGTTAAATAACTTCTATATAAAAACTCTTTTAGACTCTCATAATTTAAGCGTGCCTGGCAATATTCATGACGGAATATATTATTTTTCTTAAATTTCTTATGTTTTTTATTCATAATATGTTTATGATTAGCAAAAAGCCTATTATACCAACTAAGTTTATTGCTCATGTGGACTTTTTTTCAACGGAACAAATTTCTGAAATGTCTTATTAATGATATTAATTAATAAATCAAAATTATCTTGTAGACAATTACCAAAGATTGTGCACGAATTTATACTACTTAAATAATCCGATATTAATATCATTTATAACTTATGAGTGTTCTTAAAAATGAGTCAGAAAAGAATCCTTTTTTATGCGTGTTTTATGAGTGTTCATTAAACGGACTCATTAAAAAATCCTTGTTCGTATTTTATGAGTGTTCATAAAAAGGAGTCATAAAAACTCATAAAAGAATACATTTTTAATGCTTGTTTTATGAGTGCTGTTAAAAAGGATTTCAAATATGAGTCTAAAAAAGTCTTTAATATAATCCTTATAAGAGTCTTTAATATGAGTCATAAAAGATTCATTTATGTAAGTCATAAAAGATTATTAAATATGAGGGTTTTAAGAGTCATAAAATTGTCTTTTATATGAGTCTTAAAAGAGTATTTAATTAGAGTCATATAATAATCTCTGTTTTCTTGCGTCATAAGAGAATCACTAATAGGAGTGCCCTTAACATAGGAAAAAAGATTAAAAGAAATCTTTTTTAAGCGCATAATGATGAAAAATTGCTTATAAATAAGAGTCTTAAAAGAATCCTCAAATAGTCTTACTATTTGCTGGGAAGTTATTAGGGCTTTCAATCCCGGGATCACGAACCAGTTTCTTGTCCAGGAATAACAAGATTCCAAAACCTAAATCCCGGGATTTTATTCATAAGAAAATTTAAAAATTTTCAGCCACTATAAATGCAACTGCAATGTAAACGATGGCTTTTTTTGTATTGAAATCCCCCTGTTCTTTTTTTATCTCTCTACACCCTTTGAAAGTCTATTTATAGTTTGTTTTGGTTGTGATAACAAAAGACTCTGTTTACTAGGCTGTTCAACTTTCACGGAATTTTAAAAGTAACAGAATTTTTATTACTATACTATGGTTTTTTTACTATAAAAGGATTATTTTATTCACATTATACTTCTTACTAACAGCTAACTAGTTTATTTGAATAAGAAGTTTAGTTTTCTTTTTAAATTTTTTAAAAGATAAATTTATGGTGTATGTTTTGCTTAACTTATTTACGCGCATATTTTTATGTTTATGATAAAGTGAAATATTATTTGATATTTTAAATATTGTTAGTTTTCATTCTTAAATAAATGTTGAATTTTTTTATACATAAAATATCATAACTTTTTTATTAAATAAACTTATTATATAATTTAAATATTTAAAAATTCAGAAAATGTCTTAAATGAAGGACCGTAAAGGCTACGATTTTTATGAAAAAAATTTTAATATCATAATCGTTATTATTTAATTTAACTTTTTTTCGATCTGATTTAATCAAGTGGTGTATATCTTTTCAATAATAAAATTTACAAGTTTTTCCTCTAAAAATATAAAATAGCATTTCAAAATTCGACTTCTTCTTCCAGTCATTGTTGAATTTTTTTTTCCTTGTATTCTTCTTTGTACATTACAACTGTAACTTTTGTCTTAATTAGTAATTATGATTTCGTCTTAGTGTTGAATATTTTAAGTTTGAATAAGGAGTATGGAGTAGGTTCGGATTTTTATTTAAAAAAAAAAAATATGCAATTGTTTTTGCTAAAACGCAGAAATTAAGAGAAGGTGTTATTAACGGTCCCTGGTTTTAATACAGCTTAATGCATTTATTTTAAAGTTTGTGCATTTCGAGATCCTAGCAACTCCGGGATCCCGGGATCATGAATTTCAAATCCCAAAATCCCAGGATTTGCAAAAACCGTTCGGGATTGAAAGCCCTAGTAGATATACTCGCAAGCCACATTTGTCCACAGGAAAAGAGAGCAATATGGAGTTTATTGAAACTCTCCTAACACAAAGCGTGAAAAGAAAACGATTAAGCAATGCGTGGCAGCTAAGATGATTTCTTAAATAACTTAACACTTTAATAATATATACTTTATATTAAAATTTCGACAGGAAAATACCCCTTAAAATATTTTAAAACATTTTTCATAAAAATAGGACTTCAATTTTATTTAAAAGTATAGATATAACAGGCGAGTGCGCTGTAAGTAAGCGTGTATGTTAGTCTGCGCGAATCTGAGAATTGAGATTCTAACATACGAGTAGGCGAGCAGTGCTGCCGCGACGATTCTAAAAAAGTATCCATGAAAAGTTCAAAAAAGTATCCAAAAGTATACACTTTTGAAAAAAGGTTTCCACGCATCAAAATCCAAAAAATAATACTATATTAATTTTTTGAACACAAAAATATAACTTTAATATTTTTAAATAATGAAACCCAATTTTTTTTAAGCTTCCATAACAGTTTTATTTATTTGATTTTAAGACTAACAAATATTTTTATTAAAATATAATAATAAGAAAGAAAACATGTACAATAATATTAAAAAGGAACATAAATTTCAGTACTTCAGTACTTTTATAACATCAATTTTATAAGTTTAATATTTATACAAAAGCAATATGTAAAACAATATATATTTGCATAAAAAAGGGAAATCCAAAATTAAACAACTTATTCAGTTGTATAGAATAAATTATATGGGTTGCTATTGCCCTTTAATTATATTAAGCTAACATTGCACGTTGAAAAGAAAATAAAAAGATTAAATTAGAAACATTTAATGTAAAAAGACTATAAGAGATAAAGACTTGAACTTTTTTTAATGCATCTTCTTCTCGCTAGGAGGAGTAAAAAGTAGTCTCTTTCAGCCAGAGCCAAGATATTTTGGTCCCAATTAATCAGAAACAAAAAAATCAAAGTCCATATGAATAAAGGTACTTGTTGCTACAACCTATACTAGACTTATTAAGTTTTGTAGCAATTCACAATCGCTACTGGGATCTTAAGGATTAAAAATTGCAGATTTTTTTTAAAAAGTTGCACTCACTTTTTACTATTGGGCCAAACTTACAATAAATGTCTTAAATTGTGACTTTTCAATTTTTTTTTTCAACGTGCAATGTCAGCTTAAATTTAGAAGTTTAAATATATTCATTTGTAAGCATTTTAAAAACAATATGTTTTCTACTATTTTCAAAGAAAATCTATTTGTATTATCGTTTTTTGTTAGTTTTAAATCAAAAAATACGATCAGCAGCAGCTGAGCCATGAGGCAGGCTTAAAATATGCTTTACTGCATTTTTTTAAAAGAAAATTTTACCCAAAAATGTCTCAATGTCTACATTTGTCTTAATTTATCGAATTTAAGGAAATGCCTCCTTTTTCTATTTTGCAAACAAAACCATATATTCTTCGTAATAAAGATTTTTTTTTTAAAAAGTATCCAAAATTACACTGAGGCTTAAAAGAAAGTATCCATCAATTTTTTAAGAAAAAAGTATCCAAATAGATCCAATTGGATCCAAACGGCAACACTGTAGGCCAAGGTTGCCAGCCAAAATTCGTAACAATTCCCACGAAAATTACCTTTTTCTCAAAGTCACATAAATTAAATACCACCAAAATTCCCATGGTAAAGGTAAACAAAAAAAATTCCCACAGCAATTAAAAAATACCAAAAAAAATCCCACGATCATTTAAAATTACCACAAAAATACCAAGCGTTTTAAAAATACCACCAAAAATCCCATATGCATTTAAAAATCCCACAAAAAATCCCATACGTATTAAATAATACCATGAAAAATCCCATATGTATATAAGAAATTTTAAAAAGTTTAGAAATACCAGAAATTTTTGCATTTAAATAAGCAGAAGTAAATAGACACGTCGATAGTTAAAAATTTTGCATTTATTGTGTTTGTTTCAAAACTATAACAAATAAATAACCCAAGTAGAATTTTGCGACCACAGGTTACTTAATATACATTTTTTTAAATGATGACGTTGCAGAAAAACTAATTTGGATAATATTTTATGGAAAAAGTTTGTAAAAATTCCTATTTGTAAAAATTCCTATTCTTAAATAAAGCCTTTAATGTGACTTTCCTTTTTAATACTATTTTACCACTAGGTCACGGAATGTTGTAACGATTTATCAAGTTTTACCTTTAAAAAATGTATCACTCAACTATGAAATAATAACTTAAGAAGTTATCATTTTGTAACGATTAAGTAATTGCGACCCAAGTGTAGGCTCTTTGTATTTAAAATGGTGTCCGCAAATTATTATTATATTTTCCTAACAATAAACATGAAATTGCTTTTATATATTACTAGCTGAACCCGGTGTGCTTCGCTACTCCCCTCGTTATAAAATAAAATTAAAAGTATTTATATATTTTTCACGCCATCGAATTTTCGAAATAAGTCCACCCCAGCGCCGCCTACCGTGTCCATTTATACACAAATTATTTTCTTATGATCAAACAAACATACATTCTGAATTTCAGTTAAATTGGTCCATAAATTTAAATTTTCGATATAAGTCCACCCCAGCGCCCCCCCAAATATAGCCTATGTTACCCACCGTACCAAGATGAACATTACCTGAAAATTTCATCAAAATCGGCCCAGCCGTTTTGGAGTCCATACGTTACATACATACACACATCCTATTTTATATATATAGATTGATTGCTTACATTAAAAACTATTCCTGAAATTTGTGTACAGTACTTTCTTCACAAAACTTTTTAAAACATTTTTTATTAATATATGAAATTATTAAAAAATTTCTGAATTTAGATTGCGCTTAAATTTTTAAGAAGTTTTGGCTGTTTTTTACCGAAAATCTTCTTTCCCATTTACATTTAGCTCCAAAAAATATCCAAAACACCTAATGTTATGTTGTACTCTTATATTTTATATAAATTCTAATTATAAAATAATTTATAATAATTATGGCTGTAAACCAAATTGGTCACTCTATAATGCATTTATACTAAAATGTAATAAGTAACTTCAAAGTAATTTTTACTAAAACAATGTCGGCATTGTGTTGCACCACTTTCGAAAAATAGGGATCTCTGTAACGTAACCAATACATAACATCATGTCAATGTTGACACAAAAATAAACGCTACGACGTCGCTGCAACCCAAATATGGACCATCAGTTCTAGTTGGGAACATACAAATTGTTTCACATAAAGTTAATTGTTACACATATCACATGTTTTCGTCTTATATTTGAGATCGTGAATTTTATTTGTATATATCCATTTAATAATTTCTAAAACGATAGTATGCTTATAAAAATAAAATAATAAAAAATAAACAAAATAAAATAAAAATATTGTTTTCAAAAATATTTGTGGTTTGTGAGGTGATAAGCAATTCATTTTAACACAACATGACTTTTCAAAAATTTAGGTACTTATTTCTAATATCAAATAATAAAAGTGACTTCAGAATAAAAACTAACCATAATAAAATATGTATACAGTTTTCAAAGATATTTGTGCTTTGTGAAGTGATAAACAGTGAATTTAACACAATATGATTTTTCAAAAAATTAGGCACTTATTTCTAATATACAATAATGTCAGTGACTTTAAAAATAGAAAATAAACAAAATAAATTAAATATTAGTTTTCAAAGATATATTTGTGTTTTGTAAAGAAACAGTTAATTTCAACACAATATAATTTTTAAAAAATGTAGGTACTTATTTCTCATATAAAATAATATACATAAGTGACTTCAGAAATAAAAAATTAACAAAATAAAATAAATATAAATTTTTTATGGCAACTGTTATTTAATTTTGATTTTAACAGATAATTGCTGAATATTGGATTCGATAAGTAAACTTGCAAATATTGTCTATTATTGTTTTAGTAGTCTTATATATTTCACTTTTTTTGGACTTTTCAAATAATTTTTGTAAGCTTAACGCTTGCATGCAGAAATGTGGAATTTTCAGAAAGGTAAGAATTTTAAGTTAAGAATTTTTTTCAGAAAAGAATGCGCTATTCGTTTTTATGCAATTTTGTGATGTCAACTTGTTCTTAAAACAAATATGTAATTTATTCATTTATATTAAGAGTAAGTTCGAAAAAATGTACAGCTTAAACTTATAGCTTTACTCTACTGTATATATACGTCGATCATCTAATACTATGATTAAGATTTTGCTTAATAAAAGTGAAAAAAAACTTTTTAAGAAAAAATTCCCAAATTCCCATGCAATTAAAAAATACCACGCTGAATTCCCACGCCAATTAAAAAATACCAAGCTGAATTAAAAAATACCATGGGAATTCCCAAAAAAAAAAAATCCCAAGACCAATTAAAAATTACCACGAATGGGATTTTTCCCACAATACTGGCAACCTTGCTGTAGGCGAATGCGCAACTCTCTCTTTCTTTCTCTCTTTCTCTCTCTCTCTTTGTGTGGCTCTGTTTCTGACACGTAGAAATTTTGTTAAAAAGTATTTGTTTTTTTATTTGTGTGTTTGTTCTAAATAATATATGAGAATTTTTATTCCAATAAAGTTTTAAGAAATGGAATTTGTCAATTAAAGTGTAATCAGATGTAAAATTTTTTTAAAAAGTTTTTTACTAATTTTAGGGTGAACCTTACATATGTATTTTTTATTTTGTACTCTTTGTAGATGCGCTGGTAGCTGATTTCGAATCTGTATAAGACGTCGCTGATTTCTAAACTGATGTTTAGATTTCAAAAAGTTTTTTGACACTAGGGTGGACCCTGAAAATGTGTTTTTTTATACTCTTAAGCAAGTTCAGTTTTCAATCAATTCAAGAGAGTCCATAGCACCTAATTTTACCTCTCAATGTCGTCATATTTTTTTTCAATTCAATTTTAAAATTTTGTTGAATTTTTACTGCCTTGTTGAATATGAAAAACAAAATCATTTTTATATAGAATTTTGCAGGGAATAAGATTTTTTTAAAGGATTTGACGAAATAGGTGCGTTTTCTACGGTAGCGAACATATAAAGGAAGTTTTTTATAGAGTGATACAACTTTTAGTTAGTATCATTGCTTTATTTGACCACCCATTTAACAGTTGATAGTTGGTTTTTGTTTAGTTTGCTTTGACATTTTATTATAGATCGACTTACACCAGAGTAACGAGTGCAAATTGTGGAAATTTTTAATCAAAATAATGGTTCTGTTCGTCAAACTTATCGTACACTTCGTCCATTTTATGGCGAACATAGTCGTCCTTAGAGCTGCTAATTCGACGAACAATAGATCGTTTTTGGACCACATTTACTGTTACTGATAATGTGCATCCCGTGGGATGCCGAACAGTGCGAACTGAAGAATCTGTAGCCGCTGTACAAGAAAGCATTGAAGATGATTTTAATCAATCATTCGTCGCCGTTCTCAGCAACTGGGGTTGTGTCCTTCCACTTTATGGAAGATTTTACGAAAAGATCTTGGATTAAAACCTTTCAAGATTCAACTTGTGCAGGAATTAAAGCCAAACGACCATCGTATGCGCCGCTAATTCGGCGAATGGGCTGAAGCACAAATTGATATTGATTTTGAATTTCCATGGAAAATTTTATTTTCCGATGAAGCCCATTTTTGGTTGAATTGGTACGTAAATAAACAGAATTGTCATATTCGGAGTGAGAAGAATCCACAAGTTTTTGTCGAAACACCATTACATCTACAGAAAATTGCGAAAAGTTTGTGAAAATTGATGTACCAGATTGCGCCTTGTACGCGCCAGCCGTGGCGGCCACATGGCCGAAATCATATTTAAGCATTAGGCCTTTTCCACACTTGGTCAACGCAATTCCAACACAACTTCAACGCAACAGCGAAAAAGTTGAAAAGCAATGCAACTATAAACCGAATGCTTTCAGACTTGCTTCAAAATTC
Organism: Dichetophora obliterata; assembly: GCA_963920525.1. Lineage (NCBI taxonomy): Eukaryota > Metazoa > Arthropoda > Insecta > Diptera > Sciomyzidae > Dichetophora > Dichetophora obliterata. The sequence continues at coordinate 45,636,718 of OY986436.1, read as the reverse complement.
TTGCAACATATAATAATTGTTATTATATAATAACTCATGTTTCTCGACTTCTTGCACTAATTTAATATTTAACACTTGCTCATTCATTTTGCAAACTATTTCTTCTTCTTTTAGATTCTATTAGGAACTAATTAATTAGCTAATTCACCTTGATTAATATTAAGCCTACTGCACTACAAATACTTGAATTCACAAAACAAACAAAACTGATGCAACACGTCGCCGATGAAAATTGCGGAAAGCCGCGTTGCGTTGAACAGGTTAAGAACGTGTCGAGAACTTGTTGCGTGCAAGTTGCTTAATCTGAAGGTTCCGATATAAATACACAGGCTAGCAACTTGAGTTGGAGTTGCGTTGACCAAGTGTGGAAAAGGCCTTAATGTCATAAAATTTTCTATCTAATAAAGCCCGTTTCATTGATTTTAAAAATATATTATTATGTTTTATTATGATTTAAACTTGTATTACTCTATAAAAAACACCCTTTACATAGGAATTAGTTTTTGAAGAAAAAAAAAATTTGAAATTGTCGCCATTTAGCAAATTTTTAGCCGATTTTGATGTACTTAAGATCAATGGTAAGGTATTTTTAAGTGCAATTAATTTCTGTGAAATATTAATTAATTAAAATTTTTAGATATACAATTTTTTCTAAGTTAAAGAAAAGTAGTAAAATGTATAACAAAAATTTCAAACTTCGTGTAAAGTTAAATCAACAGCCTTATTCTGGTGTTTGACAATTTTAAATTCATTGCCAAGCTAGTCTTTTATGTGTTATTTTATGTGTGCTCTTTGTTGGTAAGTTCAAAATTTTCAACTATATAAAAAGTTCAGACTCATTAGGGCGCGGAAGTAGTAGCTTATGAAACAAAAATGCAATATCTTTACACACAATTGTTACTCGTTGTTACAGAAAATATTGTTTCTTTGTTTTACTAATAAGAACATAAGGAAAAGTAAAGAAGTCATGTAGGCGTGGCGGTAGTTGCTTAATGTAAAAAACATTCAAAGCATTGCTTGGAATTTTATCTCGAGTACAAAGGTATAATGGTTAATTTTATAGTACGATACTAAAGATTAATTTTTAGGCTTCATGATCAAAATTTTGGAAAGTTTTTCAGTAAAAATTTGTATACTAAAGCATAGTACTCTGTTCAGTTTCATGTGAAATTCCACTTAAATCTCCACAAAAAAATGACAGCTGCGAAACAAGCGATTAAATTTTCCAAATATGTTCGTCAGAGCAGTACTTTGTTCCGTTGCGTGAAATTATCGCAACATGTTTCTGAGCAACATTTTTTCACGACAACTTATTTGTACTGCCTATTTACTTTGAAGTGAAAAGAGAGTGATCATATGAAATTTCCCAACTCACTCTCCGGAAAGCGTTGCAAATGGAACTACTCGCAACAAAATATGTGTCAAAAATTTTACACAAGCAAACATAGTATATGCTTTACAATCGAAAAGCACTAAAAGCCCTTAAATTTAAACGGAACAGCTCCATATGTAGTGCTGTTTCATCTAGTACCTTTCTTTCACACATTTAAATGTTCTGCTATCGATATTGAAAATAACTAGATCTTGTGCTAAAATCACTTACTTAGGGCCAGTTTTTCAGTACTAGTTAAAACTTTAGTCAAATTAAACCTAGATTAACTCACCGAAATTGGACGTTTAAACTCGTTTTAACTAGATATTTTAGCATTCGTTGAAGTTAAATTGACTTAAATTATCATATAATGTGTTGCTTTTTTGCCTTAACCGAGTGTAAACATCCAATTTTGGTGAATTAAGATCGGTTTAATTTGACTAGACCTTAAACTCGCACTGAAAAAATTGCCCTTATTGGTAACATTAAAGAAAAATAATTAAAGCATGTAGAGCGCGAACTCCAAATATGAAAAACAGCACATCAGTGTCTCCAAGTAATCAACTTAATCCGCAAGAATAAAAATAAATATGAAATCAAAAGAACTTGTAAATAAAATAGCTCATTTATCAAGCTGCTCAGTTAAATGGTTTCCTTTTCAGATAAAACGTTTTATGAGCGACGTTTATTGAATTTTATGACAGCCGCACATAAAATCAAGCCAAAACCAATAAAAACAACAGAACGTGCAGCCGAATACTTTGCAGCCACTTTCAAATGCTTTCAAGCTCACACAAAAAAAAAAAAGGAAAAACAAACAAACAAAAAACTACAAGTGTGCGTGCGTGTGCACAATCAAGCAAGCCCAAGCAGTGGCGCCACACCTGCAAGTGGCTAGAGAAAAGCTTTTTTATAAGCTTTTAACGTGGTGGTTGTGTTCTGCTGCTGCAGTTAAAAAAAAGCGCACGCATAATGAACGCCAAAACTCCTAAAAGTATGCAACAGTTTGTTTGTCTTGCATATTTGTGCATATTTGAGCGTTTCATTTTTTACTTCACATTTTGTAGTCTAGCAATTTTATAAAACATTTTGAAGAACTTTCAAAACAAAGCGAATAGACTTTAGATGTCTTACAGAAAAGCACAAGTTAGACAATTTTGCATAAATTTTTGGCAACAATTTTTAACCTTTATGCAATGACTGTTATATTAACAAGTAATACAAATTGTTATGCTTGTAGTAATGGCAAGAAAAAACAATATGTTTTTGTTCCAATAAAAAAGTAGCATAGAATTATTTTGTGTTAGGATATTAAGGAAATATATTAATTAACACACGGATGTTTTCTTGCAGCGACTCAGCTTCTGATCGTTCACTTGTGAAAGGTTATGATCAAAGATCTTGGCCAACACCCGCAAAAAATCGAACTTGCGCTGCTTTAACCTCTTCAATCCCGAACTAAGAAACACAATAAAAAAATATTTTTTTAAGATATTATTCTTACTAAATAGGGTCTAGTTAAGACATTTCTGCAAAAAAAAATTTTTGGAAGTAATAGTTTTTAAATGTGCTCATATATGGACATATTGTACTTTTACAATAAATTCTTTGTTTATGAACACTTTTTTACTTTCCAGACATAGGAGCCTTCTTTTACGACATATTTGCATTTTGCATTAAAAAATTTTCTTGGAAGTAATAGTTTTGAAATGTGCAGATATGTGGATATATTGTACTTTTTTTACAATAAATTTATTATTTGTCAACACTTCCTTACTTACCATACAAAGTAGCCTTCTTACGCGACATATTTGAGAAATTAAAAAAAAAGCTTATGAGGGAGAGTATTTTCTCTATCCATTGCGCCAATATTTGAAAGAAATAACGACGAATCAGAAAATATTTCAGTACAAGAACTTTTTTGCACAAATGTGACCATTTTACCCGAAGGGGTTAAAGTCAAAAGCCCAAATTTAGCATTGAACTTGTAGTGAATAAGCTGAGATCCAACTGAGAACTTAATTGATCTCTTAGCATTAAATCATCTTCAGCTCTTCCCTGATGACTGTCATTACTGGCTTAATGAGTATGTTACCATGTTGATTCTTAATTTGACCTCATATTCACGATTAAAGACATGAAGAATACTGCTTGTTACGTGCTATCTACTCGTATATAAGAATGAATAACATAAACACACTTTTTCTTACTTAAAAAGCTGTACTTGAGTGTTTTTATAAGCATGCATTTATTAAGTTATTGTTGTGCATTTTAATTAAAAAAAAACATCTTGCACTCGAGCTGAAGCGGCTGAAATTTTTGCTAAAATTATGCATAAAATATGAGCAATATTTGCATAATAAATGCTTATTTTACAGCAGTGGCTGCACACACATAAATATTTTTATAATACTTTCACATAATCTATTATAAGTGAGCAGAAGCAAGCTGCTGATTGCTCATAACAATGATGAAATGTTCGCAAACATGTTGCCTTGCCACACTGGAGATGATGAATAAAATTATGATGGCATGCTTAATTGTTGAACTTTAATAAAAGTGCTTTTCAATAGATAATTAACGCCTTCTTGATGTATAAAAAGCATAATAAATTCTTCGGAAGTCCAGCATGCTTTTAACTCTGATCAAATGATTTAAATACTATGAAATTTTTATCTTGTCATCATTTATAATTGTGCAAAAAATACTTTTCAATTATCATGCTTCATAAATGCGAGAATTATTCTTATAAATTTGATTTAATAAACATATTAATTTAATGCATGTTGCTTGTGTACAGTGGAGCAAGCTGCATGTCTGAAACTTCTGTCCACGTTGCAGGCTCCACATTTAATTCACAGGAAATGCCATAAAAGCAATGCTTTAAAAAACACATATAACAAGAGTTAAAATATTGATAGCTTAAATATTGATGGCAACCATAAAATAGCAGAGATAAAAAACAAAATAAAAACAACTTGATAGGAAACAATAAACAATGAAATGGTACACAAATCAAACAGTGCGTAAAACTGAATTTAAATTTATTTAAGATAATTTTTTTCAACACAACTCTACATGTAATACAGTCACAAAATAAATGCATGCATAACTAAATATTTTAAAAGCACATACACACACGCGCACACACTTTCACTCAGTGTAGATGAGTGGGTATATATTTAGGCGCTCCTAAATAAGCATTTGTGTATGACTAATATAGCTGCAACTGAGATTTGCGAGCTAAGTACACAGTAAGCAGCTCCACTTGGGAAGCTGAGTGTATGTGTGTCACATATTCAGCCAACAAACATTTTAACACTGCTTTATTCATGCATTTCAAGCAGCTACACACACCAAAGATACGCAGCTTTAAACCACTTTACGATCAAAGCCGCGCATCTCCACAAAATGTGTCTTGAAAATATACGAGATTGCAACAATTTATAAATTTTAAATGCAACAAGCAGCACTGGTTGCAGAGCACGGCATTGCTTGCATGATGCTCGGGGGGACTATAATTTGTGCCTTATCCTTTGCATATGCACTGCATAGCAGCATCAAAAAATAACAAAGAAGAGCAAACTTGTTGAGGCACTAGCAGCAGTAGCAGCATTGACAAATAAGTCGTTGACCTAAAAGTGTCGTCAGCAACAGAGCAAAGCAACAAAGCACAATAAGAAAAAGCAGAAGCTGATGAGCAAGTGACTCTAGCAGTGATGGCACACAATGGGGCAAACTTAAAATCAATGTATGCAAGCCATTTGTTTATGATGTTGCAATACTCAAGAAGAGCGCAAAAACAATAACACAGTCCAGGTCCGTAGCCAGGATTTATCCAAGGGGGGATTTTGATTGAAACAAAAAATATTGATAGTTTTTGATAACGATAAATCAAAAGGCATTTATATGTATATTAAATGTTAGCTCCAACATAGACCAAATTGTTGACGCCATAGACTAAACATAGTCGATTTGATATAAAATTATAATCTATAAAGTTTCGTGTCGGCTCAAACCCAAAAAATAGCTCAAAAAGCCACTAAGTGGAGAAGCGTTTTACAAGAGTCCAAGACATCTCTTGAAGTAAATTTAAAAAAAAAACAGGTATGCATTTCGTTTTTAATGTAATTGTTCTTTGAATTGGATTAAAAGTACTAGAGTTGTGATATTTTACTTTTCGAAAAATGTTATTTTATTTCTGGTTTTAATAAAAAAAAAATTGTAAAAATTCAAATTTGAGAAATTGAAATGAAATGTTGTTGAAACATTTTCTGAAACAACACTTAATGCAACTGAGGAGTATCTGTTCAAAAGTTCCTTTTTAACATTTTTGAAACAAAGCTGTTTTGACTATGGTTTAGCCAGGGCCGCATTAAGCATGTCGAGGCCCCTAGGCAATGCAATTTTCGGGGCCCCTTTACCCCTTTCTAACTTCCTAAAATACATTGTTTCTACCACAACTACCATACTATTCATAATTACGGTAGTTTTTACCCGATTACGGTGATGCGAAAGAAGCAGTATATGTGTTTGACCGTTATGTATGTATTTATCTGTTCCATCCTCACTTGCAAACTATTTATCACAATTTGACAAAAAAGATATCGTTGATAGCGTTTTAATCCTCCGCTGGTTATAGCCTGTGTAACGTCACACTTAATTTAATATGGCGCCCTCAGCATGACATAAAATCTACTAAACCCTTAACTTCTAAACTATTTATCATAATTTGACATCTAAGGTATCGTTGGAAGCGTTTTGATCGTCCGCTGGTAATGGGCTGCCATCACATAGCCTATGAATTGCCATAAATTGAATATGGCACCTTCTAGAGGCTTTTTGTCCTAAACTAAAACTCTAACTTCTGAACTACTTATCATAGTTTGACAAATGATGATCATAGTGATGTTCAGAAGTTGTGCGTGATCGTATGCCACCTTTCCTAACAAAACAATACATTCTAACTGTAGTAAGCGATCATAAGCTTTAGGACAAAGTGCATCACGCTATACATATAGAGGGCGACCTATGATCATATATATAAAATGACATATGACCACGTATGAAAGAGATATTATGTGTAAGTTGTTTATTTAATAGACAAAAAGATTGAATAGTTTACTTACTTAGTTGGCGCTACAACCGTATGTCGGTCTTGGCCTCATCTAAGAATTTGCGCCAGCCATTTCTGTCTTTCGCTTGCTGGCGCCAGTTGGAAATTCCAAGCTTCGTCAGGTTGTCCTCTACTTGGTCTTTCCAACGAAGATGCGGTCGTCCTCTTCTGCGTTGACCGCCGCTGGGTACCGAATCGAATGTTTTCTTCACTGGAGCATCGTCTTTCATGCGCTGAACATGACCAAGCCAGCGAAGCCGCTCGATTTTAATGCGCTTGACTATGTCGATGTCAGCGTACAGCTCATACAGTTCATCATTCCACCGTATTCGGTACTCGCCATTGACGCAGATTGGTCCGTAAATCTTACGAAGAATCTTTCTCTCGAATGCTCCTAAAGTCTTTTCATCTAAACTGCTCAGCGTCCAGGTTTGTGATGCGTAAAGTAGGACGGGCATGATGAGCGATTTATAGAGCGTGATTTTCGTTCGTCGAGAGAGGGCTCTGCTTCTCAATTGCCTACTGAGCCCAAAGTAACACCTGTTGGCAAGAGTTATTCTTCGTTTGATCTCAATGCTGATGTCGTTGGTTGAATTATTTCTGGATCCCAGATAAACGAAGTTCTTCACAACCTCGAAGAAGGTATTGTCAACGGTAACGTGGGTTCCAAGACGCTGGGACTGTTTGTTTGTTGACACTAAGTATTTCGTCTTATCTGCATTCACTGACAGACCCATTCGACTTGACTCTCTTTCTAATCTGGAAAATGCTGCACTGACTTCGCGCGTATTATGGCCAATGATATCTATGTCATCAGCATACGCAAGCAGCATAACACTCTTGTAGAATATTGTGCCACTACGTCTCAGATCAGCAGCTCGGATGATCTTTTCCATCATTAGGTTGAAAAAGTTCATCATTAAGTTCAATCATTAGATTGAATAGTTTGCACATAAAAAATTCAGGTGAAAAGTTTACTTGTGTCATACTCTTTAGAGCGTGATTTTTAGTAGTCGGGTTTTAGTTTTTTTAACTTTTTTTGTACTAACTACGAAGGTATGTCCTCACCCTTAACAATACAACATATTTAAGGAAAGAAGACGTGCTTCTTTATTTGATGTTATAAAAAAATACAATTTCGGGTGGTTGGTTTTTTTAAAAATAGTTTTGTAAAGTACAATATGTTAAAATATTATCTCTTCTAATTTTTTTTTTATACAAAATCGTTTAAAATATCTTGTAAGTTGACCTTTTTCAATATATAATTTTTAGTCACCATTACACCAACGAATTTAAACGGTTCTGTGACATTTATGAACGAAGACAGTTTTTTTTATTAGTTTTAATTTTGAAAAGTAGCGTTTACCCGTGGCGTTTGATGCTATCAGAGTTCTATATTTTTCCAATGCTATTCTCACATTGTGAAAAGTTGATTGTGCCATATTATAAAAAATCAATTTTTGCGATTCCTCGGCAGTTACAATTTTAGCTTTCCACGCATCCATTAATTGTAAGATGAAGTACTTGAACTGCACCATCTTGTCTATATACTTAAACTCAATATTCTCGGAATAAGGTTCACTAAACTTTGCATAAGCCAAATTTCCATTCATCTGATTAGTCAAAGTTAAAATGGTCGCAAAAAAATCGATTAGAATTCAATAATAATTGGAAATATGACAATATAATATAAAAAAACAACAAGGCAATAATATTGTCATTAAGTATATAAATAAAATTTTCACTCGATAAAACATTTTAAAACTATTTTCTCGGTGCGCGAGGCTCCTAGCCGCTGTGGGACCACGAGGTAGTTTAGTTGCCTACACTGCCTTATGGATAAACCGGCTCTGGGTTTAGCACTTAAAATATTTATTCCTATCATTTGCACAAAAAAAAATTAAGAAAATCTTTAATTGTTCCAATATTTTGTGCATAAAAGTTTATGATTCTATTCAAAAGGGCCTAAATATGCATACTGAAAAATTGCTTTTAAAGATATTTGAACAAAAGGGACAACAAAACTCGAATCAAAAAGTTATAGCTGTTAAAACTTGATGTTATTTCAAAAATCTTTAAAGTGCCTGCGTTTTGGCGTTTTTAACACAAAAATAAAAAATTATACTACCTAACATTACAATTGACGTTACTAAACTAGTGACTAATACGCTTATTAAATGTTTCTGTTTTAGTTATTAATTTTTGTAAAAAAATAACAAAGAATGTGAATAAACAATCCTTATCACAAATGTATTTTGTTGGAACTATCACAATAATAATTTATCACAAATTATTTATAGGAATTTGAAAATCACAAGTTGAAATGCGAGGGGCGATATTGTGGTATTTCAAAATTCAGTTGCGTACCATTCATGACAGCAGCACCATCGTAGCCCTGCCCGAACATAAAATCGCAATTTATGCCGAAGTCCTTATATTATCTATGATCTGAAAGCATAGGACTCAATTAAGTTCAAAATTGAAGTTGTTTGCAACATTTTACGCTGTCGCGTTGTAGTTGCCTTAATTCTAATATGTTAGATTTTTATACTTTCTAGACCCTAAGGGAGGGTTGACCCCTAAAACCCTCCTTGTCTACGGGCCTGACACAGTCCAACAAACACAAAAAAAACTACAAACATTGATCAACAATTTCTGGTAGAGAAGTCAACAACGAATTCAAACGTGTTTCATTCAAGGGTTTCATTCAAATTTCGTATCTTGGGTCAAGTCATACCTAAGCAATAGACTCTGCATGGTGTCTATTGAGGTAGATATGTCTGAACCGTTTATAGCTTCCTGCGGTGTTTCTCAAGGGAGCATTCTAGGACCACTTTTTTTATAATTTTTATAAATGAAGTTAATTCCTGTTTTAACCGTTTCGGGACAAGAACTTTTGTAGCCATCAATCTTAAAAAAGAGTTTAGATATAGTCTCCTAATGTTGTTTTAAGAAAAGTAATTTCATAATATATTTTTAGGACGTTCCGAAAAGGAGATATCGTCCTGGGACAAAAACATCCCAAACACACCTGAAAAGCAAAATTTGAATAATAAAATCAGAATATATTTTACTTTATTTCAATTTATTTTATTCTTTTATAATATTTATTGTAGCATAAAATTATTTTAATTAGTTTCTATGGCAAGGTGTGAAACATTTTTTACAAAACGCCAAGTTGCAGGCAATGCAAAGCTGATTTGTGCGACTTTCTTTTCCGTTTTTAGTACAATTTACGCACCGTTGTCGCTTGTTTGTTCGTGTTGGTAAATGGTCCCCCAGATTTTGTTTCATACGTTTTTTCATAGTGCTGAAGGGTCCTGTTCGAACTTTGCGTCGTATTTTCGCTTGCTTGCTTCCTTCGTCAATGAGAGATTCGGAAAGCTCCACTAAAAATGCCAAAAATGGTTTTTCTTTTTGCCGTGGATGATTTGTTTCCGCATGAATTATCCACGCATTGACAGCGCATGTCATCATAAGCCGAAAGAAAACTTTTCGCCACCATTTCGTTGACTTCCGGTCAAGTTCATACAACGTACTCATTTTGTCCGCCAAATCTACGCCACCCATTAGATTTCTGTACGTTTTTACAATATCCGGACATGTTATATCTATTTTTTTGCCATCCTTCTGTTTTCTTGTAACAGTGTCCACTGAAGCTTTATGGTAGTTGCTAAGCAGCATAACCTGTTTTGTGTCTTGCCAAAGTACCAGACGAATTGCTCTTGAAGACATATTCTCCGCTGCTTAGTTTCTCAGTAAAAGTTGGTAAATTTTTTCAGTTAGATATACAAGTACCTAAGGCTGGAAACGGTATATTATTAATTAATTTTGCTGACGTGAAAAAGCGATCAAAGCACAACGTTGTGTCAGGGTGTCTGATAGTCGCTGACAATTTCATGACAACGCGTTCGCCTAATGTGGATGATTGATAGGAATGGTCTTCTTTTCCGGAATATATATTAAAATCGTACGTATAGCCTGTCAAACTGTCGCATCGCATCCATAGATTTATGCCTCTCTTTACAGGTTTTAGTGGCATATACTGCTTGAACGTAGAGCGGCCTAGAAGTTTTGTCATAGATTCACCAATGCTTTGGAACGGAGAGTCTGATCTATATTTTTGAAAGTTTTTTTTTTAGACAATCTACCAAATCATCAACGAAATAAGATTTTGGCTTTGGATCAGGTTGGAATGATAAGGAAGAAAAATAAAGTTTTGACATAACGTGTAAAAACCGGTCTCTGGACATTGCTTTTTTTATGTATGCATTACCCAATGACGTGCTATTCGACCAATAGTCCTTCAAAGATGGCACTCGATTATATGACATAACAAAGGTACATCCAAGCAATATAAGTATTTCGCCGAAATCGGTTTTTGCACGTTTGTTTTTAGGATGGCTGCTATTGAAAATATCAATCCTTTCATTAGTAGAATGAACAATGTGATGAACAAAACTTCTAGGCAGCAGCTTGAAAAATATTTCCACAGGCTTCAATCCTCGAGGTATTCCTCCATGGCTAACGGTGCGATCTTCACTAACTGTAAATCGTGGTGTGAATGTTGGTAGAGGGTTTGACCAAATTATAACATTGTTTGGCCAATCAGAAACAATTTCTTCATCCAGACGTTCCACTTCAAATATTTCTTCGTCAGAGTCATCGGAAATATCATTTGCAGTTTCATTCGCATCAACAATTTCCATTCCTTCATTACTATGTGTTACGGCTAGGGGGATTTTGAAATATTATTCTGTATACTATAAAATGTTAACGAGCTAATAGATAATAATAATAATATTAATAATGATAATAATCATAATAAAAATAAAAATAATAACAATAATAATAATAATAATAATAATAATAATAATAATAATAATAATAATAATAATAATAATAATAATAATAATAATAATAATAATAATAATAATAATAATAATAATAATAATAATAATAATAATAATAATAATAATAATAATAATAATAATAATAATAATAATAATAATAATAATAATAATAATAATAATAATAATAATAATAATAATAATATTAATAATAACAATAATAATAATAATAATAATAATAATAATAATAATAATAATAATAATAATAGTAATAATAATAATAATAATAATAATAATAATAATAATAATAATAATAATAATAATAATAATAATAATAATAATAATAATAATAATAATAATAATAATAATAATAATAATAATAATAATAATAATAATAATAATAATAATAATAATAATAATAATAATAATAATAATAATAATAATAATAATAATAATAATAATAATGATAATAATAATAATGATAATGGTAATGATAATAATAATAATAATAATAATAATAATAATAATAATAATAATAATAATAATAATAATAATAATAATAATAATAATAATAATAATAATAATAATAACAATAATAATAATAATATTAATGATAATATTAATACTAATACTAGTAATAGTAAGAATTATAACAAAAGTAACCGGGTCTTGTGTTTCAGTTTTCACATCACTGCTGTTCGCCAAGTGTTGGAAATTCTTACCATCTGTAAAGATCGTTGGTTCTGAAAATAGAACATAGCAGATGGTGGGTAAGGTGGGTAAGGTGGGTTTAATTAACTGTGGAGAAATTCAGCAGGGAGACACGATCCTATGGGAATCATGGTGATCACATAGTATGATTCGAGTTGGCTCAGTGGGTAAGACAGTGCACCCGCAATCTCGAGGTTGAAGGTTCAATCCCCGGACCGGTGAAAAGATATTGTTTTATATTTTTTTTTTCAAGTGAGTTAAGATTAGTATTATGCTAAAAGTCACCTTGTTAATAAATAAGGCACGGTTACAGGCAAATGATAGTCAAGACATATTCATATAAAACATATAAACTGGTGCAGGTAATATATGGGATGATGGTAGACGATTCAGCACAACCGTTACCAGTGGGGATCGACACATAATATCGTCGGTTTGTTGAGGCAAGCAAAGAATCTGAAGAGCAGGTTTTAAAGTGCTTTGGAGGTGATCGGTTGTTAAGCTTGTGTCAAGAGAAATAATTGTGGTTAATTGCAGTTTTAATTCTAAAGCAAAGCGAATTAATGCGAGTCATACCGCGAGTTTTATTTATTGTTCAAAAAAAATAAATTACCTCGTCATACATAAATATTCTTTTATCGCAAAACCGAGTCTTGTGACGCATTTGCTGTACTTGGAAGTGCAAGAGTTTTCCAACATAGGATGTCCATAGTGCAAGGTAGGGAATCGTAAAGAAAACCCCAGGACTAGTGGCTTTTTGAGTTATTTATACGTGCATTTTCTTTATAGATAAGACTATGTCCTGAGGTTTTCCCATTATTTGGAAATTATTTGGTGATTTACAAGTTGAACAAGCGCAGCAACTTGGCCTAAAGTGTAATGTATACACATACTTATACGCAACGCATACTCTGGGTCTAACTAAGCTATACACCAAAGTTATTTAAGAACAACCGTGGTGCAGTGGATTAGGCGTTTGCTTTGTACGCCAACGGCCCGAGTTCGATTCCCGGAGCTACGCTATAATTTTCTTTTAATTGCGCGTCCAGTGGGTGGTTAAAACCGCATTTAATAATTATTACGATGTTATGTTATTAAACCAAAAATGAGTTGGATTGTATAAATATTGATTTAATACCGATTGGGTTATTTCTCTTCTTTTGTTTTCTTTTCTACATATATATTTTTTTATTTATTGAATAAAACTTTAGTGGTGCATTTTGATTAAAATATATATATACAAATAGCTATAACTAATTTTGTAATCCTAGGGAAACAATCGATTGCTTACTTAGGAAGGAGAAGAGTAATCATTTAAGATAGTGGTAAAATTTTATCTTTTGCTTAGGTTAATATTTCTTTTTCTATTATTTTATTATTTTTGTTTTCAATTTACCTATTCTAATAAGACCATATCGCTAAACTGAAGTAATTGAGAAAATATATATGAATAAATATTAGTCATGATCGTCGAATCATAATCATGACAATTTAGTATTCTTTTTCTTTTCTTTCTGTTCCGGGTTTTAAATCGCAAAGTTCTAGCGATCGCGATAACTAGAACTTATCGAAGTTGGGTGAATCGCGTGGCGCCTAATTAAACTTAAATTAACACCAATTTCATCCACGGCATCCTCCACTGAGCCGGCCCTACTCAGCTTCGATACGCGAAAGGAATTTGGCGCGTAACATATGATCCGTGTCTTCTTCCTCTTCTAAAGCACTACTGCCTTCCTGACTGGGACTATAAGAAGAATCACTAGCAGCAAATGGATCATCCTCATCATTGCTTGAATTATTAAGAAAATCCTCAATTTCTGGAGTCGCCAGTTTACGTTTTCCGTCCATATCTTTCTAAGAAATATAATGTGAATGAGTACGGTTGGGATGTTAACGAAACTTACCTTAGCCGCAAATTCAGAAAAATATCTTTTTATTAGTTTTCTATTATATTTTCTATGAAATAACAACTGTTTGAGTAAAACTTTACTAAATGACACTTTTTTCCACAATTAAAACACTTGTTTTTTGAGCTTTTGTCGATGGTCTTATTAGCAACTCAAACCGCGCGAACTGATTTATGACTTTTGACATAAGCTTGATGTGTTATATTGACAGCTATATTAAATTGTTTGTAGAAAAGAATATAAATAATGATTTGGGACGGTTTTCAACCAAATCGTGTGAGAATTTTCAGAGATATGATTTTTCAAATTTTTCTGAGATAAAAACATCCCTGTCGTCCCGAAACGGTTAAAAATACGAAGTTCTTAATGTTTGCCGACGATTTGAAAATTTTTTTCTCGAACAGCAAATAGTGCTGATATGCTTGCTTTGCAGTCTGACTTATAAATTTTTCTGGGATAAAAACATCCCTGTCGTCCCGAAACGGTTAAAAATACGAAGTTCTTAATGTTTGCCGACGATTTGAAAATTTTTTTCTCGAACAGCAAATAGTGCTGATATGCTTGCTTTGCAGTCTGACTTATAAAATCTGTATGAGTGGTGTTCTAAAAACCGTTTATCTCTAAATATAAATAAATGTTTTCAAGTTTCATATTCGAAAAAAATTAATAATGCTCAGGATCAATACAAGTTAAATAATCAAAACTTGAAATTAGTAACATTAATAAAAGATCTTGGTGTCATATTTGACTCAAGTTTTACTTTTATTGATCATCTAAATTATATAATTCCTAAGGCATATTCTTTATTAGCATATTCTTAAACGCAACAGTTATGAATTTACTGATCTGGTTCACTAGTCTGGTTAGATCCAAGTTGGAATATGCAAGTTTTATTTGGAATCCGTATTACAATACGCATGTGAATCGTTTAGAACGTGTTCAACGTAGATTCCAATATGCACTTCGTTCTATTAATTTTGCAGATCCTCTTCCCTCCTATTATGTTATATATAAACTTATATACTTGAAAACCCTGGAAAATCTAAGAACTATATTATCCCTCTTATTTGTTTTCAATATTATTTCTGGCAACACGGATTGTTCGTATTTTAACTCGAATCAAATAACTTTTAATGTTCCTTCCAGAGCATTAAGAAATAGTGCACCATTTAATATTGGAGTGCACAGAACAAATTATACTTCTTATTCACCAATCGTGAGAACTTTGCGAGAATTTAATAATCTATCAAATGTATATTCTATTGATTTTTCAGTCACTAAGACGATAATGTTCAATCAAATAAACTCAATTTATTAAAGTGCAACATCTATTCCTTTGCATGTACATACTTACATATGCATAGCATATAGTCAGTAAGGTTAACATAACATTGATTAAATAAATGAAAAAATTAAAAAATGAAAAAAAAGAAACTGCACACTTAGTTTTTCTTGTAATGCAATGGTTTTTATTTCTTTTGTCTTCAAACTTTTTCTTAGACTAAACGAAATATTAGACTCGAATGTAGAAAAAATATTCTTGAGCTTTAAGCAAATGAATTGCTTGAATTGAGTATTTTTTTTCCTAATATCTTTTCCTTCCATGTAGTATTTTAACTTAATGATTCTAAGTAAAATTAACAAGTAATCAAATACTCACATTATTCTTTTATAGAAAAATTAGACAATCCAACTGGTGGAGAATTTCCTCGTAAAGAGGATAATAAAATTGTACGTGCACTTGTATTAGCGTCTTAAAAGTTTACGTCTAAGGATTTTTAATATAGGTTTTAAGTTTACTCAAGATTTATCTGTATATTAACAGAAAAAATTATAAAACTACTAAAAATATTACCTTCACATAGTTAATGTTTTCTTAAATCTATAGCAACTAACATTTCAAATATATTTTACAAAAGCTAAAATTTAAGATGTCAGAAACATTTTTCAGGCTTAACCAGACATTTCCAAAGCATTCAATAATTTTGCTATACCATAGGAATGGATTTTTAAATTTTATTGGAATATTTGATATGCAAAAAACTGGGAAAGTTTAATAGAAAATCATTTTTGTCTATGAGTCTAGTATTGCTCTTTAAAGTAAAAAAAAACTAGATCTTGAAGGCAGAGTGCATCTTTTAAATTGAGTCTATTAAAATTTAAGCTCTTAGTTTAATAAAGCATTTTTTAAGTTTAATTCAGAAATGCACTGGAATTGCTTATAACTCAAAGTTGTAACTCAGCTTTTGTAGCATATTCTTTTATGTATTATAATTTTCAATTGAGTTTTTCGAAACATTTACATCTCTCTTCTGGTAAAGTAGCAATTGTTACCCAGTATTTTTGATATTTCTATGTGTTTGTTGATTTACTGTCTTAAAAACAAAACTTGAAGCTCAAAAAATCAAATTTTTTTATGAAATTATCACTATCTGAAAAGCAGGTTGTTGTTTTTGGGCATCACTTTTTTTAATTAATATATTACAACAAACATAAAAAATTTTTAAAATACTGGGTAACAATTGTTACTTTGCCAAAATAGAGCTGTTTATGTTATTATCTAAATATATTCCGGATTTTTTTTTAAAACTCTTTATTTTATTCCACTGGAATTACTTCTAAAATAAATTTAGATTAAAGTTGTTTTGAGTAAATTGTTTTTTAAATATCGTTGTCGAAATTCAAAACACAGTGTTTGCAAGCACAAGTGTGAACAATTATCACACAAAATTGAAATCAATTTAACACTTTTCGTTAGACAATTATTTAATGCCACACAGATTTAATGTCATTTAGGACACAGAATGTAAACTATTTCTCAATAAAAACGGAAATGATAAATATTTGTCACACATTAAATGACAACATTGTCATTCAGTCTGAATCAGTCATTTGTGTATTACGCACTTTTTACTTTACGAAATTAAAAATTTATTTCTTCGTCACGTATAATTTTATTTTTCCAGATAACATAAGTTATAAAGATACTTTTACGAGTTTATCGTTTTTAACATAAATTCTATTTTTTAGATATAGATCCATTGTGCACCTTGAGCGCCGCTTTGCACAGGGTCACAAAGAAATGGCAACATTTTTGTTGACTAGGGCAAAAAAACAACAAAAAAATGGGTTATAAATATACGTGAGCAGCATTGATTGTGCATAAAAAGAGTAACAACAAAACACAAATAAAAAAACTGAGGATGAAAATCAAAGCGACAAAATTTGCTCAATGGTGGTGAAAGTGAAAGTAGAATATAAGCATGTGCTGTTGGCATGTCTGAATATCTATTTCTGTGTGTATGTATGTTTGTTGATGTTTGTGTGTGTTATTGCGTGTTTGTGTGAGTTGATGTACAATTGTGCTAGGCTGCTGGCTGCCTAGCAAAGTGTTTATTGCATTTGGCAATTGAGCGAGTAAGCAGCAACTGAGCCAAAAAAACAGATGCCTTGCAGAGTAGAAGAACAAAATACAACAACAACTACAAAATAAGTTTATAGCACTAACAAGAAACAGAAATTGGCCGCATTCAAGCGTGATTTTTACTCTAGCGGCTTTGCTTTTATGTATATCTTTCTTTTTTGTCATCTGTATGCATGCAAGGGAATTCATTGAAATGTCAACTTGTTGTGTGTGTGTGTGTGTGTGTGTGTGTTTGTGGATGAGTATATGCTAGTGTGTGTGAAAAAGAATTGCATTGCAAATTGTGTGAAATTCAGCTCTAAATGTTTTATTGATGAGCTACTTAAATATTAATTCAATTAAATACGTTCTTCATTCAGTTTAATCGGCTGCAAAAAGAAACTTTTTTACTTTGGCAGCATGGTTTTTTGTCCATTGTTTAATTTTATTTAAATTAAACACTGCTCTTTTTTCATGTTAAATTACAGCTTAAATTCAATACTTTAAGCGATTGCATATGTGTTGCCTCATTTATTAAATAAAAAAACATAAAAAATATAATTAAAGTTACGCATACGCTGTGGTGAGCATACCTCGAATGATTGATTTTCTACTTAACGCTAATGATGTGGTACATACAAGGCGAGGGAATTGTTTTATTTGTTTAAAGTTTTAAATTGTTTTTTTTTAATTTATGTATTGAAAGACTTTATTTTGTGACTTGCTGGAATACCCGGTGTAACTCGGGATAAAGCCGATTGAATAGCACATCAATATGTTTATCTTCTAAAATGTTTTTGCTGAAAGTTACTACAATACTTGAAAGCAATAGATTTGCTTATATAACTGTAGTTAATTCACTCATCCTTTTTATTATAGGGTTTAATGTTGCTAAAAAAATGTGGTTATATTAAAGCAATAATGTGTATAATTTCACATGAGCTGTTGAATGTTGCTATTATCTCTGCTGTACCATTACACAATTTCTTTATTATTGAATTCATTTATTAAAATTCAGCAACTTTTATTCAGACTTACTACAATTGATGTATATTTGTTTTGTTTTTCTAAAAAATTCAATATTGTTTTGCTATGTTTTGTCTACAAAAAGAGACAGACAACACACATCACATATACAGTGATACCTCACATTACAGGACACTGATGGTCGTTGTATTTTTTTCCGGCTATGAAAAGTGTCCCTTTGTAGGAGGGATCAAGAAAATTGTGTACATTTCATTTTTTTATTAAAAAACGGATAAAAATAAATTAATTATATATTTTCGTAAATTTAGTTTTGAAAAATAATTTTGCAAAATTTAAAAAATTCATTCGTTTGTATCAAAAAATATTAAAAACCTTTATTTACTTGAGTTCCAAAAATGTGTTAATAGTTGATTGCTTAAAAATTTAATGAAAAGAAAACGAAAATCGCAAATTTTCCCGGTTGTGGGAGATGTCTGCTTACGGAAAGTATTCGCGAGCAGAGGTTTCAATGATGCAAAGGATTGAGCAAGGATGTCCAAATCAAACTTACTCATTTTTATGTATGTGGTTGTAAAGCTTTTGCTCCAAAAGTTTGTACTTGAAGAGAAGCTCAAATTCAACAATAAAACGAAAGCAACACACTTTCAGTAGCTGTCCAGACTTCATGCAAGCAGGTTGCGGTTTCTTGCTGTTCTGTTTGTTTTTTTTTTTTTTTTGTATGCGCGATTTTTATGAGATGAAAATAAAACTCAACAAACTATCTTTGATTTATTTCTTGCTAGGTAATGTTTTTTATTAATTATTTGGGTAACCGAAAATAAAATATATTGATATTTTTATTTATACAAGATTGTTGAACTTAAATATTTAAGAGCTATTTTTGGGTTTTTAACATTTTTTTTAGCCCTCTTTATTTACTAATTTACTTAATTACACTCAATTTATGTTTTTATATTACTTTAATTTATGATTGAACAAGTAAAATTAAAAAAATAATTTTGATATATTTTTCTTTAAAAAGTCATTTCTAACCTTTTATCTTTGTATAGTTTGTACCTTTTTTAAGAGCATAATTTACGTACAAGCAAGGACATTTTAAGCAGGGATCAACCGCAACCTGCCTGCTTGAAGTCTGGATAGCTACTGAAAGCTTTTTAAAAGCGACCAAATGAACACCCTTGATCTATTTAGCTTGCAAAGAAATATTAAAGAAAATAAACCACCGCTTAGACTGTACACAAACCAATTTCAAAGACATTTTAATAATTTCAGTAGCTGAGGAACTAGTAGATTAAGTGCAACTAGAAAAAATTTAGTGTCTTCTTTTAGGCAAAATTTTAAAAGCCAACCAAAAGTAGTGGACAAAAATCAAAAAAATTTGTGTTTTGAAATCCTGCAAATAAATTGACATTTAATACTTTCACTATTAATAATCCAAAATTTTGGAGCAATAAAATACGTTTTGGTTGCGCTTTGAAATTGAGTATTTTTTAAAAAATTTTAATTTTGGACATACCTCTTTGAGGTGTTTTATACAAATAATTGCCAAAAATCCAGTTTTTAATAAAACTAAGCCAAATAAAGCTCATAATTTTAAGAAGTCTATGTATTAATAAAAAATCATTTGTTTTATTAAAAATAAAAACAAAATATTTTTAAGTGGTTTCGAAATTTGATATATTTGAATTAAAATAATTAAAAATTAGCATCATTTGATGATGCTTTGATGATGATATAAAAATAACTTTTCAAACTTCATACTACAAATATATGTATATTTTTTTAATGCTTTAAATTGAAAATGTGCCTACAAAATCTAGTAAAAAATTAATATAGGTCCTAGAAAGGCAGGCGCGGATACAAGGAGGTAAAGGGGGTAATTATCTCCCCAAGAACTTTTAAATACCTAACTTTTAAATACTTTAGTTGAAGTTAATATTTGTGCACTTTTATGTATACATTAGCGATTCTGAAGGCGTTTTTTGAAAGAATACTACAAAAAAATTATAAGAGATATTGATATAAAGTTTTTTTATTGATTTCAGCAATTGTTAAAGTACTTAAAAAAATTTTAACTTTTTGTTTTGTGACATCATTTGCGTGTACGTGGCGTTTTAATTAAGCGATGCGAGAAGAGTAAAACCATTTTGCTTGCAGAATAACATGATCTGTAATCATCTGAAAAAAACAAAGTATGTATGCTTGTAAAGTAAACACGCTGAGGTAGTGATTTCGAGTTATTTTAAAAAAATTTTATTTGTAAGAAAATAACGCGTCTTTAAATTTGACTGTTGAAAAAATGGCTGTAAATTTGAGTACATAACGAGCTATAACTTTATTTTCGGGCTCATTTTTAAAAAAATGGCAAAGTCACTACTTCGACGTAAGTGTTTGCTTTACACATAATTATATTTATTTTTTTCAGATGATTACAGATCATGTTATTCTACAAGCAAAATGGTCCTACTCTTCTCGCATCGCTTCATAAAAACGTCACCTACACCTGAAATCCTGCCAAACAAAATTAATAAACACAACAATGAAAAGCTAAACAATTAAAGTGTTAACATTTCTAAGATAATAATTCTATTTTGTAACGGTAATAAGGAACATATTCCAATTCAATTGTTTCATGAACTTCAAATTTGGCAGTGCAAATGAGCGAGCGAAACTAAGGTTAATGATATCAACACCGTTTTTACTCTTTGTGATAATAACATTTTTCCACTAATTTCTAAAACGTTTGCTATCTTTGCCACGCTTCCTATCAGTGTAGCAACAGCTGAGCAAAGTTTTTCCACACTGCGACGATTAAAAACATAGTTACGTTCAACTATGCAACAAGAACGATTGAATGGACTCGCAGTTTTGCATATACATAGAGACATTACAATAAATATTAACGAAGCTGTTGATAATTTTGCCGCAAATAGAAAGCGCTGCGATGATTTTGTCATATAATTTTTTCTCTATCAAATGACTATCTAATAATCAGTATACATTTTGTATTGTTCATTTATTTTTCAAAGTGTACCATATCACAGTCGTAACGTCAGAGCAATAAGTTTCAAATTCTTTTAATTTTTTTTATTGAAAAGTACCAAAGGGTCCGCCAAATAACGTTTTTTTTTTTAAAACGCATTGGATGGTCAGTTGGCTTCAACTCCTGAACCAATTGGACTTTGTACAGTCAGCTGTAGTGGACTTTGTACAGTTTTTCACGATTACTCTCAACATTTACTGTTCCATCAAATTTGTTGTTAAATTTAAATGTGATCTGTTCAAACAAAGCAACAAAATGAAAAATATAACGGTACCGAAAAATAAAATTATTAATAATTTCACAATCATTGACGCGAAGTTAGCTTAGCCGCAGTCGTGTTTTAAGTGTTGTACTTGTAAGTTCGCTTTTCTGTTGGAATGTTTCAGTGAATATTTCTTAAATTTTAACTTTTTTTAATATTTTAGGTGATTCATCTCATTTTGAAAAGGCTTAATTTTAAAATGGCAAAGAATAGTTTTTTGAATGATGTGGAAAAAGGCAAAATTAAAGTTTTAAAAGAAAATGGTTTTTCTAATAGAGCGATTAGCCGTCAAATTAACAGATCGGAGAAAGTAATTAGAAATTTTTTGCGATTAGGTGAAAAATACGGTATTTCTTCCTCAAAATGTAAAAGAAATACGAAGATAACTCGTCGTCAAAGAAATGTTATCAAAGAAGAAGCCACTAAAAACCGACTAAGTGCATCTCAAATAGTGTCAAAACTTACACTTCCAATTGGAAAACGTAGAGTTCAACAAATTTTAAGCGCGGATAAAAATATTAAATGGAAAAAAATGACAAAAAAACCACAACTTAAATCTTGTCATAAAGCAGCCAGGTTAGAATTTGCGAAAAGGCACATGAACTGGACTGAAAATTGGCGTAGTGTAATTTTTTCGGATGAGAAAAAATTTAATCTCGATGGACCCGATGGATTCAGTTGCTATTGGCATGATCTACGTGCAAATAATCCACCAAGAATGAGCCGAAACTTTGGAGGTGGATCCATTATGATATGGGGGGCTTTTTCATACAATGGAAAACTTAAGTTATGTTTTATTTCAACACGAATGAATTCAACAAAGTATGTTGAAATGTTAGACGACGTGCTTATTGCTTATTTTGAAGAAAATGCTGACATTGACTTAATATTTCAACAGGATAATGCCAGTATTCACGTTTCACACGAGTCAAGGAATTTTTTTTCATCACGCTCAATACCATTACTTGATTGGCCAGCTAGAAGTCCGGATATAAATCCGATTGAAAATGTTTGGGGAATAATTGCACGAGCTGTCTACGGAAATTGCCGCCAATACTCGACGGTATCTGAATTAAAAATAGCAATTTTGCAGGCGTGGCTAGATTTAGAAATTGACGTTCTCCAAAAATTAATTGACTCACTCCCCGATAGAATTTTTGCGGTAATAAATAAAAATGGAGGTCCAACTAAATATTAACTGTACAAAAGATATGCTTTTTTATTTAAATGGTTGTTTTTTTAAGTATTTGACGTCGCGCGGCTAAGCAAAATTCGCTTGAATTTATCTAGCATTTTTTCTATTTGTACAATTTTCTTAAAATATGAATAAAAAATTTTTATAATTCTCAATAGTTTTGTATAAAACAAAAATAAAAATGTATATTATTACACAGTTAAACCTATTGTTGTTTTTTTCATTCATATTGCTATAAGATCGTGTGCGGCTAAGCAAATTTCGAGCACTGTATGGTGTCATACCAAGGTCTTTATGCAAAATTCGTCTCAATGATGTCTCCGAAATGTTCAATTGTTGAGAACGACGGTGAATTGATGTTGATGGCGCTGCACGCACACTTTCTGCCACAGCAGCAATATTCTCGGGTGTACGCACTGCTTTTCGCTTTTTACGCTTTATTTTATCGATGAGGATGCCAGTTTCTTTCACTTTTATTCACAAGATAACGAACATACGGAGCTGACGGTGTTTTTCTTCTTCCAAAATCCATACGCAATTTTCGCACATATTCTACAACATTACCATGATTTTCAAAGTAATGTCGCAATATTTCCCAGCGTTGTATTTATATCAGCGGAAGAATTAAACTAAATATCTGTCAAATCAGATAAAATTTACCATTCACGAAATAAGCACTAGTTGAAAAAAAAGTTAGATGACGGACCCTTTATGTTTTTTCATTGCACATACTTGAAAATGTAATTGTGCAATGTTTTTATAACGAAATAAATGTGAAAAATTTAAATAAATCAATCTTAATTCCAAAATTATTTAAATTTAGAGTTTTTGTTTACTTTTCACTAAGATATTGTTCCAGAAAAAGGGAGAAATAAATAAATACGGAAATGTGCGTGTATGTGTCTAGGAAAAATGCTTCTTAAACAATTCGATAATTTCAATTCAAAAAAGTGCAATTTGTCTATTAACTTATTTATATATTTATTTATTTATTTATTTATTTATTTATTTATTTATGTATTTATTTATTTATTTAGTTATTTATTTATTTATTTATTTATTTATTTATTTATTTATTTATTTATTTATTTATTTATTTATTTATTTATTTATTTATTTATTTATTTATTTATTTATTTATTTATTTATTTATTTATTTATTTATTTATTTATTTATTTATTTATTTATTTATTTATTTATTTATTTATTTATTTATTTATTTATTTATTTATTTATTTATTTATTTATTTATTTATTTATTTATTTATTTATTTATTTATTTATTTATTTATTTATTTATTTATTTATTTATTTATTTATTTATTTATTTATTTATTTATTTATTTATTTATTTATTTATTTATTTATTTATTTATTTATTTATTTATTTATTTATTTATTTATTTATTTATTTATTTATTTATTTATTTATTTATTTATTTATTTATTTATTTATTTATTTATTTATTTATTTATTTATTTATTTATTTATTTATTTATTTATTTATTTATTTATTTATTTATTTATTTATTTATTTATTTATTTATTTATTTATTTATTTATTTATTTATTTATTTATTTATTTATTTATTTATTTATTTATTTATTTATTTATTTATTTATTTATTTATTTATTTATTTATTTATTTATTTATTTATTTATTTATTTATTTATTTATTTATTTATTTATTTATTTATTTATTTATTTATTTATTTATTTATTTATTTATTTATTTATTTATTTATTTATTTATTTATTTATTTATTTATTTATTTATTTATTTATTTATTTATTTATTTATTTATTTATTTATTTATTTATTTATTTCCGTCTATGGATAAATTATCCTTACAGACATTACAAATCAGGATATAATATAAGAACAAATTTATGTACTGTTTAACAATATAAGTTGTTTTAAAGGCTTTTTTATTAATAGAAAAATCAATTAAGTTAGTATTGTACATTTAGTTTATACACTAAGAAAAATTAATATACTTTAAAATTAAACAACATTTTTAAAATATAAATTTAACTCATCTGCGTTTCTACAAAACAAAACTTAAAACAAGCGTGTTTAATTTTCACTTATAAACTCATTTCTGTTTTTTGTATAATTTTTTCTTATTATTTCTTTCCAATAAAAAAAATACGTCGCTATCAGAGATTCTAGCTAAGCACAGTATATTAAACTAAAATTGTACATTAAAAGAAAAAAGAATATAATATAAATACATAAATTGAACACATTGCATCATAGCATTGAAATCAACGCCAACTTAAAGAAACCTGAAATCATACACTTATACAATGCGGATAAAGCAGGAGTTGAGATCCTAGACTAGATTATTAGCACATACACTTGAAAACGTAAAACAAATCGTTGGTCTCAGGCTTTGTTTTAGAATGGGCTTGACATAAGTTTAAAAACAATTTAAGAAATTTCAAATTTATGCTTTATTTATCATAGTCATGGAATTAAAATAATTTATGATATATAAAGAAGTTTTTTCATATATTGGGCAAAAGTGACCTACTAATGTCGTATTCGTGTTTTTTAGTACAGGATAAGGGTTAATATAGATCATTGGTCCAATTTTTATCAACCCCATTAACTTTAAGTTTTTAGAAATTGTAAAAAATATTTTTTTTGGCTCCAAATCGGAGCAGCAATCGGTTAAAAATCGGAGCAAGATACAATTTTTTGCATTTAATTTTTTTGGATGGCGACAAGCAAGAGGAACAGGAAATAGTACACAAACGACCAGACCTTAAAGATTTTTTCAATGAATAAGATAAAGATTGGCACAGTTACTCAGACATAGATACAAATACATTGTAACGTCAAGGTACTTACACAAGTATGTGGGCCACATAGCCAACTATATTTTTTTCATATAACATCGCACCAACCTAATAGATATATATGTTATAAATAAACTTAAGTACCATATTGACCGAATTTATTGAAGTATATAATTGCTCATTAAATGTCTTGCATATAAAAAGTATGTTATGCTCTCACAAAAGTCTTTGCCTTAATGAAATATAAAAAAAAAACCAAGATATAAGCAGTTGAAAGCAGTTCCTCCTCATTCAAATAAATTAATTAATTAAAAATTACGTATACGCCACGATAAAAGTGTCGTCTTCCTTATTTAACCCGCCATTATATTTAATTAGCTGAATAATAAAATACAGCAATGCGAACATTACAGTTGTCTATGTCGTTGTTGTTGTTGCTGTTAATGTTAATATTCCTACTCTCCAGCATTCTTAATAAAATATCACGCATACGCCTACACTTTCTTCAAGATTTCTTAGACTTCTTTGTAAACGATTTCTTTGAAAGCTCACCAAAAACACTCAGCCAACTTAGCCAGCTGCAACATCAAGAGCCAAGGCAGAACAAATAAACAAGCAGACTACTTCAAAAATATATGTATACAAAAAGAAATACAAAAACATATTCACACAATATGTGCCTGCTTTCAACTCAACAGCATGAAAACAACCGCAAAAATTTATACAACTCATTGCGGATTGAAGGACTTCCGTCCTTCCGAGCTGTCGACTTGAGCTGTTTTGTGCCTACTTATTTTGTTGTATTCCAACCAATTGAAATGATTTTTATTTTCTTCTAGATTCTTTGTACTTGGTTTTTTTTTTTTTTTTTAATAAGTTAACATAGTCCGTTGTTGGTTGTTTTTCCTATTTTTTCCCTAAAAGGCTTTAGGATTGGCTTATTAAAGCCATTAACTGATTAAATTATTAAAACTTTGGGCAAGAATAAGAAAAAATACAGCCAAAATAAAGCATCGACTGCACTGTTGCTGCTTCTTTATATCATTATTTTCGCTTTTTTCTCCATCGTCTTCATCCTCGACGTTGTCCTTTTATTAAACCTAATTAAAAAGTTAGCCTTACATGCATTTGGGCAGCCAGTGAATACGACAACATAATGCCAGCAACAAAGTCAGGCCTTCAGCAGATTGGCGGTCAGTTAAGTCCGGGAAAACCCTTGTATTTTACCCTTTTCTGTTTTTTTTTTCTCATTCTTGTTTGCATTTTTATCTTCTACTCGGCAGCTGTTTAAGCTTAAAGCTGAAAAAACTTTAAAATTAAAAAAAATTCGACATGTTTTTATTACAGAGTAACCTCTAAAAAATTTGCATTTAAATCACTTTTAATGGGGTTCAAGGTCGTAAATTTTGTGCGGACAGTTAGTTAAGCAAGATTGTTTGGGGTAGTTTTGAAAATAAATAGCGGTCACATTGTGTTTAGTATAGTAGGGTGTATGGCTTGAGCGTGACTCTACTAAATAAATATTTTTATACCATTTATTTAAAAAGTTTTTAGTTAACCAAACAAAGCTTTAAGCTATTTTTAACATTTAAAATGTGAATGCTAAATAAATATGCTGGTTGTAAGTTATTTTTCAATATCAATAACAAATTTAGAAGTTTGTTTTTGTTATCATGGGTTTTTTATTTTCTTTTAAAGGAAGTTTCAGCTTAAAGTTAATGATGAAAATTCGGAATAATATTGATACTGAAAACAAGTTGTAAGTTATTCTAAGTACTGAAACATTTTCACTAAACTTTAATTCAAAAGTCATTCCAATAAAGTTTTTCAGTTTGTTGTCCATATGACAACAGTATCATGGAGATGATTATTTTGTGAAAATGTTATTTTAATATTTCCATAAAATAACTAAGGTAGATTAAATTTTGTTTGATGAAAAAATAAATTGGTGCATATCGATGGTTGGGCTAAACTGAAGAGACATGGGATAAAAATTAACTTTTTCAGGAGCGTAAATTCTATGTTTCTATAATAATTATTCATGAATCTAAAGGTTTATACTAATTTTTATTGCACAAACCAATAACTTAATTGATATTAAAGCCAACGCATATATAAGTGTATGGTATGTAAGAAATTGTTTTAATTTAATGCACGCTCCTGCTTGTAGAAGGTAATGATTCACTGATCACCTTTAGTTTTTTTCTTATATCCGAGTGGTAAATGGGCTAGTGGCGGCCGTAGTTTAGTGGGTAGAGTGCGTGGCCCCTAAGCTAAAGAACCGCGGTAGCCCGGGTTCAATTCCAGCTCAGACAGAATGTTTTTTCATTTGAATTTATTTTTCTGTTCGGTCGTCACCTCTCTGCAGACAATGGCAAACCTCAGAGAGTAAAAGTTTCCATGTAAAGCTTCTTAAGAACATAAGCCGTTCGGCGCCTGCATAAAACACGTAGGTCCAGTTCTCGATCATTTGTGATCAAACATTTAATAACACGGACAAAACAATTGATCAATAGAATCTAGGTCAAAGTCCTTCCAAGGTAACCAATTTTTAATACAACGTAGCTCCGAGGAC
Source organism: Dichetophora obliterata (assembly GCA_963920525.1). NCBI lineage: Eukaryota > Metazoa > Arthropoda > Insecta > Diptera > Sciomyzidae > Dichetophora > Dichetophora obliterata. Next base: position 45,608,488 of record OY986436.1, on the reverse strand, counting down.
TCAACTCCTGTATACAATTCTCAATTACATTTGCTCTGACATTGCCATTTAAACACTGATGACACCTACCTTACACAGTAAGCTATAATGCGAATAGGTATTCTGATAACGATGCAAGAACTAAAAAAAGGAATAAAATCTTGAAGGGGGAACCTGACGTAGAACTTTAAATTTTTGCATTTATTTTTTTATATTATGAAAATTCCTTTACAACGTAAAGAATATATTTTCAATGTTTAAAGCTCAATAAAAAGTCTCAAAAGCCCCTAGAAATCACTTAAGTGAAGAGCATCGAGAATACCGAGAACAAGAACGATTACTTTAATCAAGTTTTTCTCAAAACATTTTTTTCCCGCGCTGTGGACTATAACTTAAAAAGTAATTAAGATATCAACTTGAAATTTTGCACAAATTTTCTTTAACGTATTGGTTGTCAGTGCTTGTCAGTTTGTTACTCCAGTAACTTTCAACCTGTTACTCCAGTAATTTTTGAACTGTTGATTCGAGTGACTCTGAAACTGTTGGACTTTTCACTTTGGGAAGGGTGTCACGGTCTAATTGACTTACGTTTTTCAATTTTGTAGGGTTCTTATTGTAGTGATTTTTTGCGCTTGCCTTTCTCTTTGTACTGGGTGAGTACAATATGACGCCTAAAGGTGACCCCGGCAATTGTCCAGACAAGGCTGTTCCTGCTTCAGGAATAACTAAATAGATTACTAAAAGGAAGATTTTATATAAACCAAAATGTATGTAATTACTCCAAAACACACAACTGCATTTTTAGATAAAACTGGGGGCGGTGACGCTCAAAGGATATAGAGATAATTAAAGCAATACTTAGTTCTATTACACTGAAAAAATTTATTAATAAAATTTCTACGAATGATATTAATAAACAAAATATTCGTATATTCTACAAATATTCGTTCAATATATAAAGTATTTTTATTGTGATATCCTTACACATTCATTTGTAAAATGTTACTAATACCTAATGTAGTATCTACGAATATATTCATTTTATATACTAATGATATTTGTAAACAAAAATAAATCAATTCGTGTTAGTGCATTGTACGAATGATTGTGTTCATATAAATAATAATATTCGTAAATATCTCATACGAATAACTTCGTAATTTTATCCATTACATTCGTAGATTTTACTTATGCTTTTGTACTATCTACGAATGAAAAATAATATTAGTAGAAGTAGGTTGACCGTACGAATTATTAGTTAAGTTTTAAAAATTGAAAACCGAAATCGTTCAGCCTTGTTTGTCGAACATCTACATAACATAAAAAACTGTATGATTGATTATAAAGTGACTGTAGCCTACTGGTAGAGTGCGTGGCCCGTAAGCTAAAGACCCAAGGTTCAAACCCCAGTTCAGACAAACATTTTTTTTTTTTTTTTTTTTTGTTATAAGGTATTATGATCATTCGTAAATGTAACAAATGAATTCGTACAATATACATTTGTTTTTTTACGAATACGAATAAAATATTCGTAATATGTTCTAATATACGTCGATTCTACGAATCCTGTTTGTGGCTGAAAACTACGAATAAAATTCGTAGAATGGAGCAGTTATTAGTAATATTTACACACAAATATTTTTGAGTGTAATAGTCTGGTATGAAAAAAAAAATTTAGCCATAACTTTTGATTGGAAAGAGATATTGGGGTAATTTTTTCACATAAATTATTATTGAGACTTGACTTTTTCGTAAAAAATATAAAAGTAACATCTTGGGAAAAATAAATTTCGCGAAAAAACCTTGTTGTTTTGATGAAAAAAACAGTAAACTTAATTTTTTTGCTTAACTGAAAGAATTTTTGTGCATAAATGCTTTATCGTATAAAAGGTTGTCAGATGAGCATTTTTACTTAATTAAATTTTTACAACAACAACAATTTTTGCGTCATTTTTTGAGTAAGAAGTCAATATTTTGGGCATTTTTTGAAAAAATCATAAAACATATATACGCTAACCTGACGGTACAGTTCAAACTATTTTTCAAAAATGGTTTTATTGAGCTTTAAAATAAAAATAACGTGAATAAAATACATTTATGAACAGCGGAGATATTTGCATCGAAATTCCAAACTATGATTTTCATGTCGATTTTTTCTCATTCTTAGGTAACGATGTTTTATGAAAAAGTCGTTGTACTAAAACTTTCTACAATTTGGTAAAATAAAAGTTTTTTTGATATCAAAATAACAAAAAAAATTAAAACAAATTATTATTATATATAATTATTATTATTATTATTATTATTATTATTATTATTATTATTATTATTATTATTATTATTATTATTATTATTATTATTATTATTATTATTATTATTATTATTATTATTATTATTATATAAATTGCATTATTTAATTTTTAATTTTTTCGTAATAGAGCTCTTACTTTAGTACTTCCTCATGTTCATTCAGGGCGGGTAGTTTAAGCATTGATAAAGTATCATTAAAAGGTATAATTATTATTACAAAAAACAAAAAAAAATATGCTATTTTATATACAGCAGCTTAAAGCTTATATTGAATTTTTAAGTTTATTTAATTTTAGTCAATGTCATTATCTTTATGCCATTGAAGCAAATAATGAATTTCTTGTCATCTTTTGGGCCTTTATTGGTTTGCAGATTATAAATAAATAAATAAATAAAAAAAAATATAAAATACAGAAAAAACTCCGAAATAAAAAGTATTATAATAACAAAATTACCGTTAGTTGAAAAAATTCTAAGGGGGCGTGGCAACAACTAAGTATGTTACAACTTAATCTAGAATACTCTGAATATGTATACCAAGTTTGAGCGAAATCCTTTGAGCCGTTTAGACTTGTGTAAAGGTTAAACAAACAAACAAACAAACAGAAAGTAATTCTTATTCCAATAGATTTATTAAAAATAAAAATAACAAAAAAATACCCAATATCGCTGAACAAAGTCATTAGTACACTTATTTCTAAAATTTTATCGATCTGGCAACTTTTTTCTGAGATATCACTATTATTCTAACCGCACTTTTCGGCAGGGGCTTCAAGGTCTTATTTAGAGCTTCTGGATCTAATTCAACGTCGTGCGATATATTTGATTCGGGATGAAAGTATTTCATCCTCTCTCAACTCTCTTGTGCATCAACGTAATGTTGGTTTCCTCAGGCTTCTGTATAGATACTACCATGGGAAATGTTCGAGGAAGCTCGTGTGTTTTCCAGATCCACTAAGACAGTTGTCCAAGCTCACCCCTTTACCATTGCCTCGATGTCCAACAGAACCTCACATTACCAAGATAATTCGTTTCTTAGTCGCACGGATAATTCGTTTCTTAGAGCTGGGTAAATTTAAAACAAATTTTCACTAACACTTCTCCATTTATCCACCCTCCAACTGACTATCATCCATCTTCCGAATCAACAAAATGCTTACGCATTTATAGAAGGCATCCCCTGAGCGTTGGTTTAGTCTTAACAAAATATTATTCACCACTATTCACCATTATTTACCATTAGGTCAAAGTGCAAATATCAGTGTGCCTTTAATGTTCATGAAATTAATTGCTTCTATCAAAAATGGATAACAAACAGAAGGATATCACAGAATCTCATCGAAAAATTATTGTATATAGCCGCAATCAAAGAAAATCTTACGCTGAGATTGAAGAAATGATGGACAGAAGTTTTTACATCCTTCGGGGCATCGTGCAGCTTTCCTAAGGGAGCCTCAACATTTGAAATTGCAGAGCATACAGACCGCCCTAGATCTTAAAGTAGCCGTGAATGCAGTCAGATAATCAAAATAGTCAAATTGAGTTTGGAAAAGATGTTCATGCCATTATGGTCCAAAAATCACTGCATGACGTGTACAACAACTGTCGTGTTACTGAGACGTTAACCGCACATTTCAATAGTTTATTGATTTTTTATGTCAAGGTTATAAATGTCAAAATTGAATTTAAAATGTATTTCAGTTTCATGCATCATCTACGTAATTTTCTATTCTTAGTACAAATTTATTTGTTAATTTTACCCTGAACTTTTTGTGTTGACTCAATTGATTCCCAAAAATGAGAAAAACTTTTCTCAAAACATAGCGTAAAGCAGCGCTGGGCGCCCATAGCTCACTGAGCACCCTCTGAGCGTAAGTTTTCGCATATAAACAAAGCTCAACGGAAGAGAATGTAGTTCAGTCGTTCGCTGACAGTCATGCACTGAACACATTAAAGATGGCAACAACTTTACGACGCGACAAAAGATTATTTTACATGCTTTTCTTATGCAGGTGATTTTGGTGAAAATGTCGCAGCTACATGGCAATATTGCTGTCGCCGGTATAGAATTATTTCTAATTTGACGGGCGACAACATGCAAGAATGAAATAATTTTATGATTTTTCCAACAAGGCAGTAGCGTAGACTGGCTTTTTTCTCACGAGCGGCGATGGGTAGTTATCAAAATTAGCTGTTCATGCAATTAATCAAAGAAAAGTGAAAAAATAAGCGAGGACTTAAACATAGCTAGCATCGCAGCAAACTAAAAACATTCCAATAAACTTCGCGAAGAAATTTAAGGAATCAAAGAAATGTTAAAAATAAGCACATAGCTAGTCAACAGCAGCAAACTACAACTCCTTTAGCTATTTTTGACAACTACTAATAGCCAGAAAGCTGTCACGGCTACCTTGTCAAATAATTATAACATGGATTTTTCCATATTGTTGACTCTTCGTGTCGAGTCGCAATGTCGTGTAGCCATGAATGTGTTCAGTGCATGATGCCGTGGAGACCTATGTCAGATATTTTATGGACACTCTTCAAAAACTAACCTTATTATTTGTAGGGTGCAATACTTTTATTTTTATCTATATTTTTTTATTTCGTAAAATTTCATATTATTTGTATATATTAAGGTTTAATATAATTCATACATTAAAATTTTTTGCATTATTAATTCATTCTATTTGTATTAATTAATTTTTTGAGTTTTTAATTATTATTTTAACTATTTGAATAGATTAAGCTTTTATAATATTAAAATAACAACAAAACAAACATACTAAAATTTTTGACTCTGAATTGGAATAAGATTTCTTTTCCGCAGAGAATCTTTCTGGCTAACCAGAATGTTTAATTTGCCACTGCAAGCAAACTAACATAATATATTTACTAAAATAAAATGCTGGAGCTTTGATGTTGACAAAGAAAAAATAATGAACAATACCGATGACCAAAAATAAAAACATAAAATACAAAATAAACACATATAACGACATGTGTGGGGGGGTATAAATACACAAACTTACAAATCTAGATAATTGTGACAACTATTTCGCTCAGTGTGCGCTATTCGCAAGCGCACCAATACTAACAAGTCAAAATAAAATGTGACTGTGTTAGAATTCCCAGCCCTGGCTTAGAGTGAAAATTTTATTTAAGCAAAGAGAATTAAAAGAATTAAATAGATAATTAAGAGCTATGATATATCATGTTTCATTCAGAATAAGGTCATAGTATAATTATTACAAAGTAGGAGCGACAATTTTGCTGCAATTATTTTAAAACAAACAAAAAAATGCATTTGAAAATAAATTTTTTAATGCATATCATTTTCCAAAATGCAATTAAAATTAAGAAAACTTTACATCGATATCGAAGGATGTAACAACTTCTGTCCATCATTTCTTCAATCTCAGCGTAAGATTTTCTTTGATTGCGGCAATATACAATAATTTTTCGATGTGTCGTAAGATGTCGAAAAAGTAGTCAAATTTATATTAGCTGTGTTCGGTGAAAAAATCTCAGTGCGGAGCAGGGCAGAGTAGAGCAGATCAACTGAGTCGTCGAAAATAATTCCAGCGTAGAATAGAGTCGCTTTTTCAAAGAAAGAAAAAAGAGCAAGTTTGAGCAAACAACTGTCAAAACTAAACATGTTAGACTATATTTGAATAAATTTTGTGTAATAACCTTCTTCATCTCTTAATAATTACTCCACGATATCTTCATCACCATTGCCACATTCCTGGTAAAAGAAAGAATGAGTCTGAAAATGGTAAAAAGTTAACAAGTTGATTGATTTATTTGCTGCTCTAACTTACACCACAAAAATAGTAGTGTAGAAAAGAGCAAAAAGCGCAACATATAGCAGCTTCACAAAACAAAGATCAAGAGCAAGTGAAAGCAGCTAAAAGCAGAAAAATTAACTCATACAACACTTTTTTTCTGATCTGGAGTGAGAAATTTCAATCTAGAGCAGTTATCGAACACAGCTATGATTTTAACCATACTGTTGTTGCGTGTAAAATCCAGACAAATTTTGCAAAGACGCTCAGTCTAAACACAGTCAGAGATGTGTAGAATTGCATTACAAACAGATTAAAATAAAAAATGTGTCCCGTTTTGAAAAAGTATGTTTCAACAAAAACATGTTTAAAGTTACTCTGGTTAGTTAAAGGCAGTCTGTCGCACCGGGTTTCTAGCAAGGTAGAATTTGAATTATAAGCGAATTTGATTAGTTGTTTAAATATTTTTGATTAGTTTTGATTTAGATTAGTTTTACAACAATAATCAAATCAATTGAAAAAAATAGATTTTTAAAAAAATGTTCGCCTAAATCTTCCCTTATGCCCGTATGACACTACGTTTTTGTTCTGTTTTTTTATTGTATTTTTCATTTTAAATACTAACGAAAATCTGACAAAAACTAAATTATAAAAACAATTCGGCAATATGTTAAAGGGAAACAAATGGTTTGCGTAAAAAACTGATTTTTAACATTTTGTTTCTGGCTGAAAAAAATCTGTTCAAATCGCGTTCAGTTAAAAAGAGAAATTTTCAAACATTTTTAAAATATAAAACTTAAGTGGACAGACGATTACGTTTTAGTTTTAATTTGTATTTATTAAATAACACATTCGGTCAAATAAGGAAACATTAACGAAATACAGACAACTATCAAAAAACCTAACGAAATACGAATTGGCTAATATGTTTTTAATAGGCTGGATTGTTTTTCGTTTGTTTTTACTTCGTTTTTCAGCAGATAGCTTTGTCGTTTACACCACTTCAGATTCCGAATATGACCTGCTCTTTCGCTCGAAAAACATCATGAAATACACAAAAAAACAAAAAAAAACGTAGTGTCATACGGGCATTAATATTTTGATGATTTGAAAAAGCGTTTATTGCAAGCAAGCTTAATTTTTATGAGCGAGATTTAAGTAAGGAATCCTCTGCGCTGTGTAAATATGACTAATAAGAGATTGGTTTTAATGTTTTCATATTGAAACTAAAGTAATGAAGAAGTATACACAGAAAAAAATCATTGTAAAATCAACTAGAAACATAATGACTTTACATGTTTCCCCTATGATTTTGCTTCATAGAGATTTATAGTTATATCATTGTGATTTTCATGTAAAAATCGCAACAAATTTTCATGTAGAATCATTACACCGTGTTACACACATTCTGTCCTATGAACCAAATTTACTTTTTCGGAAAGGGGATAAAAAATAAAAATACACGTGTATCGGCGATTTTCATGTACACGTCAGAATTTTTTTTTTAAGTTTGAAGTATATATATATTTATTTGTTTTAATGGTTATCGTTTTTTTAAGGTTTCAGTTCGTTTAAAAAAAAAAAAATATTTTTTATTACTTTTGTTTTATAAAAATAAAGAATTGTTACATTAAAAATTTTAATGTTTTTAAAGAAATTTAGGCCTTTTATTTTTGCGGTTGTAAGCATTTGCTTCAGTATCGCGACAAATAGGCCAACAGTATTCGCCAAGCATATGCGTAATGTCTTTTCCTTTAAAGCGCTTTTCAATAGCCGCAATGTCCTGATGGAACCTTTCGCCATGCTCATCGCTACAAGCTCCTAAATCATCAGGGAAAAAATCTAAATGATTGTGAAGAAAATGGAACTTTAGCGACATTAAAATGCCCATTTCGCCATATGCCGAAATCATTTCTGCGACAATATTTTTATAATTGACAGCTCGTTTGTTGCCAAGAAACTGCTCAATAACGGCAACTGTACCTTTCCATGCACGTTGTTCGATAGTATTTAATTTTGATGAAAATTCAGAACTTGCAATTATTTGTTTTATCTGCGGACCATTGAAAACACCTTAAATCAAAAAAATCATTAAAAAACATAAAGTTACTGAATGAATTCTTAAAAAAAATACCTGCATGAATCTTTGCGCCGCTCAATTTCGGGAAAATGTTGCGCAAAGTTGCAATGGCCTCGCCATCACGATCCAGTTTTTTAACAAAATTTGATACGAGACCGAGCTTAATGTGTAATAGAGGCAAAATGATTTGAGATGGCTGCACCAATGGTATATTCTCTATTCTTTCTACGCCTACTTTGTAGCATGTTCGTGGCTTCCACTTAAATTCAGTGTAATGCTCATCTCTTTTTCGACCTTCCCATGTACACAAAAAGCACTGGTGGGTTGGAAGTCCACGCTTAACACCCATGAGTAAACCGACCACTTTCAGATCGCAGCATATTTTCCAATTATGCTCTTTGTACTTTATCAACTGTTATATTAATGCCATGCCTTCGTATGTTTCTTTGAGGTTTGTGGCATATGCGATCGGGACTGATGGATGTGTGTTGCCGATATGAAGCAGCACGACTTTAAGGCTGTTGACCGATGCATCGATTAAAAGTCGCCACTCCTCTGAAATATGTGGGTAACCGATTTTTGCAAACAGCGAATCAATGTCACAACAATAAGCCAAGTTTTTTCCCCGATCTTCGTGCAATCTAAAAAATTGGTCATATGGAATAGTGCTACCTCGATCACGAGCGGCTGTTATTTTAAAATCAGCCGCCACTATATTCCACTGCTTAAAGCGCGATGCAAAGAGTTCTGCTGTTCTCCTCGACAAATTTCCGTCTCGTACGAGGTCATTGAAGTCAGCTTGCGTTATAAAATGCGGCATTGCAGTCCCAATTTCACTGGGTGTTGCCACAAATTCCGATACTTGTGGACTCTCGCATCTCGCATTCGATGGAAGAAAAGTTGATAGCAGTTTTGGTACAACTGTTGATTCTGCATCGCTTATTTCGGGAACATTATCAAAAATCTCCACTGAAGCTGCTACACGGTCTTCTGGTGAGTATAGAACTGCTGGAATTACCGATTCTACATTAGCGTAGCGAACTTTGTTGCGGTGAATGTATTTGTACCCTTTTGTTTGAGCAAAAGTTACATAAAAGTAGCACAATTCATTGCAGTGCTCCGTGCGTGGTAGCCAAATTGTTGGTACAGCGTACTTTATTGTTGACCTTCCCTTCCATCAGTAAACTTGCACAAATTTCTGTAGCAATAGTCGCACACGACTTCCGGAGTATACCACAAGTAAGGAACATAAGCAGTCTTAAATATTTTCTGAAACGAATTCACCACTGTTTTAGTAATATTTTTGAAATTTTTACTTGGTGCGAATAAGCCACAAACGTAACAAAAGTAATTTCGCGTCGGACACTGCATTTTTTTCAGATGAAATATATAGAAATACATTTTCGCACAACAGAACTCAAAACAATATTGCAATTCCTTATTTCATCTGTCAGAAGGGGTCCTCAAACGATACTACATGTCCATTCCACCTGTCAAGTCATCACACATGTAGCATCGTTCGTGTGCAAGAAATCAAGGCGGATGGACATGTCCGATGGAAGTTGGATGGACATGTAGTATCGTTTGAGGGCCCCTAGACTAGTTGTAAGTGTTGTAAAAGTCAAAAACTGTTTAGTGTTAGAAGGTTACTATTAATTAACTACAACTATATCGAGTAGGATGGGTCAAAAAACATTTTTTTTTTTCCTAACGCTTTAATAGTTTAAGAATTTGGAGTCCCTTCAAGTTATGCTAAGAAAAGTGAAAAAAATATTTTTTTTTTCAAAAATAATAAAAATTGGGGAAAATCTGAGAATTGATAAAAATTGTTTTTGAAAAATTTTACGTGCTACAGACATTTCCACAAGTCTGCCTGCAAAAAATCAGCTCGATTAGATCACTGAAAAAGGGTTAAAAATCGGTCCAAAGGCTTCCACACAGGCCACTACGAGCTTTATACTTCAAACTTAAAAAAAAAATTCTGACGTGTACATAAAAATCGACGATACACATGTATTTTTATTTTTTCCCCTCTTTCCGAATATGTGCATTTGGTTCATAGGACAAAAAAAATTCATTTTTTGTAACACCGTGTTATGAAATCATGTAAAGTCATTAGGATGGTCATGTTGAATCATTATTTAATCATGTAAAATCATCAGTATGGTCATATTGAATCATTATGAAATAATTTTCAATCATTATGGAATCCATCAGCATCCTAACCTCATTTTGAAATAAAAATAACTTTAAGTTGGTTTTATTTAATTTTTTTATTTGAAAATATAAAAATAACGACTTATACAACACTACCTCAATTTTTCTGTAGCTAAATAACTTTTCTCGATAACATGTACGAAGTCCAATGGGTGGTAAAAGCTTCCTGTATATCTTCCTTAGACAAGTACTTTAAACGTTCCTACTCAATTGAAGCTTCTTAGAGTAATACAACATTTTGATGTTATTTTGTTATAGTAGCACGAGTCACATACCACATAACCTTGTTCATTTTTGTCAAAGTTTATGGATCCATCTACTTCCACTATCATTTCACTTTTATTCACTTTTTCAGCTATTAAAAACTATTTTGATTTTTGCAACGACACTACTCCTCGCGATAAAACTTCTAATGTGCACAAAATTAGCCAGGAAAAACGGAACTTCTTCAGCATGCAACAATTTTTTTACATGATGCAATAATGATTTTACTAGATTTCATAATAATTCTACATGATATCATAATAATTCTACATGAAATCATGTTGATTAACTTTTTACATGATGCAATAATGATTTTACTGGATTTCATTATGGTTATACATGAAATCATAATGATTCTACTCTGCAAAACTAGCTAATGCGTGTTTTTTTACATGATTCAACAATGATTTTATATGAAATCATAATGATTTTCATGTTGCTGCCAACATGAAATACGAAATCATGTAAAATGAAATCAACTATGCATCACAATGATTTTACAATGCAAAATTTTTCTGTGTGTAAGTCTTTGTGATTTTTCAAAATATTTAAATTACTATATTAAAAAACTACAAAAAGCTGGCATTGTATACATTTTATAATAAAAATCATGTTTTCAGTACATGCCTTAATTCAAACCTTAAAGTTTTGAGTCAAAACAAATAAGTAATTGAAAATGTAGTATAAAACATAGTAGTCAAATGTTCCTTTGGATATTTCGTACAATGAAAAACTTTCATATTCATGCAACCAAATGATTGTTCTGCTATAACATAGTAAAATTAGAGAAGGTAAAGGCAATTCGGAGAGACAGCCTGCCGAAACTGTCAAAACAAAGTTGACAGCTTATAGAAAATCTGAAACCTATGAGAAAGCGAAAATTGTCCACTTTCAGAAAAGTCAACTGTTGTGAAATTTTACGGTAGCGATTCCGTAGAAAAGTTGAAACTTATTTAATTTAATTGTTATAATTATTTAATTATGTAAATAATTAATTTGCAAAGGTTTCTCAATCAAATTGCGAATTTTAACACAACAAGCAGTTACCAACTGTTGACTTCGCTGAATGCGGCCATTGATTTCCTTTTGTTTTCATTCGCAAAAAGCTGACTTTGACAATTTTGGATATGAGAAAGAGCACGCAGTAGGAAATGCATCTACCTTCTCTAGTTCTGTCATGTGCTATAAAAAAATTGTTATTTTGCTCTCCTACCATTATTTGGGTATCTAAGTTCATTCTTGTGAGTAAACGTCAAATGGCTGCATAACCTATATGAATGAATCATGGATATATTTTAAAAAGTTTCCTTAGTCTTTATGTCTTTTTTTCCCTCTAATATGCGATAATCGTTTTTTGTAATTTTGAAAAATGTGGAAACTGTCATCAAACATCAATACATGCAAACTTAGACTAGCTAAGAAGCCAACAGCTGCTAAAAACACGCGTTGCAATAAAATAAACGAAAAAGTTAGAATTTTTGAGTTCTCACGCACAGCGTCTAGGATATATAACAACACACACACACAATGACACAAAAAAATAAATAAAAAGATTTGAAATAAAAAAGCAGCATATTATTTTTTCCATATGACAGCATCAGAATTTATGAGCAATATTTTTGGACCCAAAAATGTTGTATTTTCTCCTACTTTATGCGTTATGCCGAAAAAATGTTAAAAATGTCGGGTGTCAAACATAAATTGTAAATGTTATCCTTTGCGTGTCTAAGGAAAACTTTAAATTTCTAAACATGAGTACCAAGTTCTTTGAAAAATGTGATATATAAAGAAATAAGCTTAGCGGAAAACAAAAACAAACTTATTTTGGTTTCAATATTCTATATACCTATTAATATTAATATTTCAATATTCTATATATTATATAAGTACTACTCACAATAAACAATGTGTGCATAAATAATTTGCTGTTTTTATAAAAATTACTATAACAACCAAAAACAATATAGCACATGCAAATATGCTCAATGTTATAATCCTTAAACATCCCTTAAAAATCCTCAAGTATCACTTTATTTAAAGCTCAGGCTTCACATTTAATCACGTGATTTACAGTGCGCCTGCTTAGCTGCAAATGTATTATAATTTATTAGCCACGGCTGTTGTGGCCTACCACACCGTACAATCTAGGCTCCTTTTGTACTACTAATTTTTTTTTTCTTTCTTTTATTTTTGCTATGTTTTGTTGGTTGTTGGGATGGATTTCATGAATGCTTTTTATTATTGTGCCGTACATTTGTGCCTTGATATTTGTACGTGCGGTAAGATGCGTGCGTGTGCCTCTATATGTGTGTGTTTGCGTGTATAAATTTGAATTAGCAATACATACAAAGCAGACTTGGCAAAGTTTCTTTTTTTTTGTGTTGTTTGGATTGCTTTTTTTTTCTTGTTCAAAATGATAGCAAATTTAATTTTCAAAACAAAGCATAATCTTAGGGGTGGAGGAAAGTGGTAAGCGCGGCTGAGCGCACTACTTTTACATAACAACAAAGTAGTAGGCAACCGCAAATTTACGAATTTGTCTTGCCCTAAGGACATCAGAGCCATGCAACCAGATGAAATCAACAAAACAGCCCAAAAAATAATTTATTTACATTTAAGTAGGAAAATAAAGCAATTTGAGCAATAAAGCCACGAACAAAGTTTGACTGAGTGTGTTTGTGCATATGCAAGTGTATGTATTTTCTAACTTTCCTTCTGTCTCTGTCTCTGTAGCTGTGCTTCTATCTATCTGTTTGTTTGTTTGTTTGTCTGACTGCCTCTGGTTATTTGGTCACGTTATGCTACACATTTTGCGCAAATTGCTCAATATTTGCACAAATTATATTCGAGTTTTTTATTCGTGGCCATGTTTGTTGAAGCCAAGCAACAACTAACTTGGAAATACTTGATTCTGACCCTTCAGCACAATATTCAACCAGAGTGGCATCATCTTAATTGCCGCTTATCAATCGTCCACTTAGCAGCTCAAATCCTTTTTGGCCACGTCTTCATCATTTTTAATCCTTCCCAAATGTTTAATTATGCACCATCAGGCAGCCGGTGCTGCTGCTGCTGCTGCGTGCTTAAGACAAAACTACTACATATTTTTTGTTTTGTATTCTCTTTTGGAGTTAGGTAAAGCTTTTTTTGCCTATTACTGTTGCCTTTTTGTTGTTTTTGTTTTATTAATATAACACCCATCAAAATTTCTCCTACAACTTCCAAGTTAAATGCCGCACAACTTGGGTGCAAACTTTATGTTGTGGCTCAGCCGCACATCCTGTCGTACAATGTAATGCTTTTTATTTTCTTTGCTTAAATAATATTTGCTCTCTAAGCTTATTGAATTTTCTGACTGCTAAGAGAATTAATTCCAAGAAATATATCGCAAGCTTGACGCTTTTGTGCTAACAGCAAAAGTATCTTTAAAAAAAATATTAATCTAAAAAATACAAGGAATAAAGTGTCCGCAGTGACCTCACCTGGTCACTGAGAACCTTTACACTATATTTTGAGAACATTGTTTCACATTTTTGTGAATCAACTAAGTCAACACAAATGGTTTTGGGTAAAATTTACCGTTAAATGTGTGCTAAGAGAAAAAGATTACAAAGATGATGCAAGAAACATAAATATAATTTAGGTTTTATTTTGAAAACATTCATCATCGTTGACTTAAAAATACATATCAATATCACATACATATCACATTTACACCACTTTCACATTACATTCATATGATGAAATATCACATTGAAATCACATCCAGAAAACATTAAAGTAACATTTGAATTAGTTCTATATATATAAATAGAAAGTGCAAGTTTAATTTTACCATTTTACTCAAAAAGAACTGCGCCGATTTTTTAAAAAAAAAAAAATTAAGCATATCATATTTGTGCTACAGCATTATTAAGGGGAAATTTTAATAATAAGTATTTAATGAAAGCATTAAGTTTTTTAAAAATCAATCCACACTCAGAAAAAATGTCCAGAAAATCTGAAAGAATAGCACCCAATCGTTAGAAAATCAGGCTTCATTTAGCGCCATGACCGACTTTCTAAAAATGAAGTATATATTTTTCATTAAATTGACACCAGAAGTGTAAAAAAGTTAAGGAAAATTATCCAATCATTTACGCAGTATTTCGCTGAATTGAAGAAACTTAGCCTAATTGTGTTGAAATCTTATGACATTTGTGTAAGTTTTTCTACCGTTTATTTATCATCGGATATAACTAAGAGAAACATTTTCTCTCAAAATAAGAAATTGTCTAAGGTTTATTAATCATCGGCTATAACTGAGAGAAACTTTTTCTTAGAAAATAAGAAATTTTTCATCGAATCCCTGGAAAGATTTTGGAATTTTTGCAAAAAAAATAAAACCACTTTTTAATATTCCAAACAGCATCCTGTGAAAATTATAATTTTTATACTGACGAAAAACTGCAAACATTATTATTATTAACGTTAAATTAAAATGAAAAATTATCACTATCCGAAAACTTGAACCTCGGCCGCGTGAGTGTAAGTCCATCAGCTTATCCATTCGACAGAACTGTAAAAGAATGCATTCAATTTGATTTTATTCACAAAAAAGTGAATCAGTGAATAACGAAATAAAAATAAATGAAAAATTGATTTGTAAATAAAATTTTTTATTAACACTCATTTTTAAAACAATTATTATTGTTCATTTAAATTATTCATTTTTGTTATTTAGAATAATGTTTCAATTTCTTTATTAATTTGAATGCTATGCACAAATAATGCAGTTCAGAAAGAATTTCAGAATTTTTAATTATTCTTTCTTTGTTCATTTTTCATTTTTTATTCGTTATTCATTTGTTATTCATTATTCATTTGTGGTTCGTTATTAATTTTTTATTCATTATTTATTCGTTATTCATTATTAATTTGTTACTGTTTATTAATTTTTTATTCATTATTAATTTTTAATTCATTATTCATTTGTTATTTATTTTAGTCCTAATCTATGGATAAAAAATGACTAACAAATGAAAACTGAATAAAAAATTTGTTATGAACAAAAAGTTATAATGATTCAAAAATGAATAATAAATAACAAGTGAATAATGAATAAAAAATGAATAATGAATTAAAAATAAATAATGAATAAGAAATGAATAATAAATGAATAACAAATAAGAAATTAATTATGAATAACAAATTATCAATGAATTAAAAAATGAATAATGAATAAAAAAAGGATTAATGAATAATGAATAACAAATGAACAACGGATAAAAAATTAATAATGAGTAAAGAAAGAACAATGTAAAATTCTGAAATTCTTTGTAAAATGCATTCTTTTTGAATAGCATTCAAACTAATAAAAAAATTTATTCATTATTCTGAATAACGAAAATGAATAATTGAATTGAATAACAAAAATTTTTTTAAAAACTAGTGTGATTTTAAAATTTTTTTTTATAGATCAATTTTGCATTTATTGAATGCATTCTTACAGTGGCTCACAACGATTTCTCACAACGGGCAGGCATTTCTTAGCATTTTTGCATTGATTTCAGAAATGAAAATGTATGAAGAAAATTGCAATATACAATTGCGGTCAAAATAATAGCAGTGCTCTTATATTCAAACAAGTTTAGATAAATAATACTAGTCTACAAATTTTCGATCCGGTAAACCGATTATCATTCCTAGATGTACTTTCAATACTCGCTCCAAATTTGTACACAGTTTTCTCCGATATTGTAACATTTTCAAGATACAGGGTGTTTTACGTTTTTGGCACGTGTTAGGTATTATTTATATAGAATCTAAACTACTAACCATAAAATAAAAAAGAATATTTTCTATTTTAGAAGATATATCAACTTTTCCATTAATCTATCAACCATTTTCGTATTATGTGCTGTAGCAGAGCTAAAATTTTCAGATTACCCAACGAAATATCAACAAATTTTGTATCTTTTATTTTAGCAGAGCTGTTATTATCCAAAGTTAGAATTAAGAAAAACCCTGATGATTAAGTGTATTTTTACATGAAAAACAGACATTTTAAATTTGGACGATTACAGCTCCGTTAAAACAAAAGATACAAAATTTGTTGATATTTCGTTTGATAATCTCAAAATTACAGTTCTGCTACAACACATGACACGATAGTGGTTAATGTATTGATAAAAAATTTGATAATTTTTCTAAAATACAAAATATTATTTTTTATTTTATGGTGAGTACTTTAGATTCTAAATCAATAATACTAAACACTTGCCAAAAAACGTAAAACACCCTGTATCTGGGAAATTTTACAATATAGGAGGAAACTGATGACAGGTTTCGAACCAGCGATGAAAGTACATATAGGAACGATAATGGGTTTACCGGATCCGAAATTTGTAGACAAGTATTGTTTATACAAACATGTGTGAATAAAATAGTACTGCTATTATTTTGACCACAGCTGTATATTTTTTTCAAAGCATCATTTTTTGGTGAACTAAATTAAACAGAAACATAACTAAAAAAGTAGAACATAACATAAGTCGAAACAAACCTATAATTTGTGGTCCTTAAACCGTTATTCCTGCTTACAACTTTTTACTACTGTTGGAAAAGCTTTAGTCAAACTTAAAGCAAAATAAACATTTATCGAAAAGTGAATCAATCAACACTGGCAGAAAGGCAGTTCGTAATAGATCATTATTTGAAAGGAAAATCCGAGCGAAAAATTTCACAAATCGCTTTAAAAAGTAACTTAACAGTACACGATATAATCAAGCGGTTTATATAAGATAAGAGAATACGCAATAAAGAACGTACAGTAGCTAAAAATAAACTTAGCTCCAAAAATGAAAGGTATGTTTTAATAGAAATAATAAAAGACCCATTTTTATTTGCACTAACACAAGAGTTAATGTTAAAACTCAATTTGAAAAAGCGTTTGAAGCGTTCAGAAACAATTTGAAGATTTTTGAGAAAAAAATGTTTAAATTGAGGAGCAGCATGAAAAAAGCACTGTATTAGCAAGAAAAATGTAAAAGAACGCCCCAATTTCCTGCATGAGCAAATGACCGAAGACTTTTTATTCTGGAGCAAGGTTAATAAAACAGAATGTTCTTTAGCACTTTTAAACAATAAAATTTTATTAATAGTTTTGTGTACCGATGACAGTTTATTTAATTTATATGGTTCAGATGGAAAGCGAAAACCAAATGAAGAATTTTTCAATAAAAATTTTAAACATACGGTTAAGCGTGGTAGAGGGATCCGTCATGGTCTGGGGTTGCGTCTGATGTTGGAAGGATTCATATTATTGAAGAAATAATGGACAAAAATATGTTCCTTGACATTCTCATGGCACAAGTAAAAGAAAGTGCGGGTAAATAAGAAATTGCAGACAATTTTTAGTTTTACCACGACAATGACCTGAAACATACGACGCTCTTGGTAAAGAATTGTGCACTTAATATTTGTCCTAATGTCATAGAAACAACCTCACAAGGCCCAGATTAAAATGTTATAGAACATCTATGAGATGAACTTGAACCCTGAGTGCAGTTCCTTGACATTCTCATGGCGCACGTAAAAGAAAATGCGGGTAGATAAGGAATTGCAGACAATTTTTAGTTTTACCAAGACAATGACCTGAAACATACGACGCTCTTGGTAAAGAATTGCATACTTGATATTTGTCCAAATGTCATAAAAACAACCTCACAAAGCCCAGATTAAAATGTTATAGAACATCTATGAAACGAACCTGAACCTGAACCCAGAGTGCAGTATCAGAGATGGGCAACTAAAGATCCAATAAAAAGTATTCTAAGTGATGAGTGGAATCAGATTGGAGCTGATGACTGTAAAAATTTGGTTGCACTCATTCCCAAAAGGCTGCAGACAGTCATAAAAGAAAAAGAATTGGCAACAAAATATTCAATCCTTAGTTTAAGCATTTAATTCCTATCTGCCCGACTTTCAATGTGAGCTCGTTTTTAAAGCTTTGGTTTGATTTTATTTTGTTTTACCGTTATTTTCCAACTTTTCAACTATGTTTCTGTTCAATTTTGCTAACCAATAAATAACGTTTTGAAAAAAATATTTACTTCAAGTTTCTTCTTAAATTTTCATTTCTGAAACCAATGCGAAAGTGCTAAAAAATGCCTGCCCGACTTTCGTTGTGAGCCACTGTATGTCGTTATTCAGTTTTACTTAAAATTCTGAATATGAATGCCGATTTTACAGCTCTGCCATTCGACCATCGCAGTTGTTAAACAATCGTCGCTTAGTTTGCTTCATTAAAAATCGTTTGCTTTGTCAGAAGCTTTAAAGCATTCCTTAAAAGCAGTTTGAAAAGCATCCTTAAAATAAATTACTTTTGGTGTACAAAAAAAACAAAAAAACTTACAAGTATTTCTCTGAAATATCCAAGTATTGTAACTGATATTTCTCCAAATTTAAGAAATCATCTTCTTCCTCTTCCTCTTTATTCTTTATTCAGTCTTTGGACAATAATTCCTTACAGACTAGATTTAACAATCAAATATAAGACTATATGATTACAACTAAGATACAAATAAGCTATTTACATGGATTTTGAAAGCATCTTTGGTAATAGTGAAATCAAAACTACTATTTACTGCTAATTCATGACAAAGCTCTTGATAAAGGTTAATTTTTTGCATAATTTGTTCTATGATTTTTTAAAGCAAATATCTTAAAATGCCGCAACTGTCTTGAAGGTACATTAAACTGAATAAGCTCCAATAGAGACGAACAATCGATATTACCGGATAAAATATCATATATAAAGACCATAGATTGAATCTTTCTTCTACTTTCTAAGGACTTTAGTCCTAACAGCAAGCAAAGCGCATTATACGAGGGCATAAAGTCTATGAAATTTAAGCAGCGTAAAACATGTCTCGTTAAAGATTTTTGAATTCTTTCCAAGCGAAATGAATGAGTGGCATAGCAAGAATTCCTTATAAACGAGGCATACTCTAGCCTTGACCTAACAAAAGAGTTATACAAAAATTTTAACGTTTGAGGGTCAGAAAACTCAGTACTGTTCCTACGTAAGAACGCTAAGATGGAGTAAGCTTTTGGAACAATAAAGCTGATATGTTCAATGAATGTGAGCTTCACATCAAAAATCACGCCTAGATCGCGAATAGTATCTACCAGTTTTAAGGGTGAGTCTAAAAGAAAATACTCAGAATTAACGACGATTGTCGCCTTAGAGATACTCATATGATAACACTTACTGAGATTTAATGGTAAACCATTAATTATGCACCATTTAAAAACATTTTCAAGGTCAGATTGCAGGAGAGCAACATCGGTAAAATCGCAGATTCGCTTATAAAATTTTAGGTCATCAGCATATAGTAGAAAACTTGAATTTTTGAAACATCTGCTTATGTCATTTATGAATAATATAAAAAACAAAGGCCCAAGAATGCTTCCTTGTGGAACACCAAAGGTAGCGATGAATTTATAAGATTTGACATTATTTATAGACACAACACATTATTTATAGATTTAATGGTCGCGCATCTAAGTATGATTTTATCCATTCTAAGAATATTGAATGACACCCCATTTTTGTAAGTTTAGCAACCAAAACTTTGTGGGACACTTTGTCAAAAGCCTTAGTCTGTGTAAATTACATCATTTTTATGACCATGCGTAATAGAGGAAATACAAAATTCAGTAAAAAAAGCTAAGTTTGTCACTGTCGATCGACCAGCAACAAAACCATGTTGCTGAGGACAAATGTGGCGTTTAACCAGGAAGAATAGTTTTCCTTTTACTAAACTTTCAAATAATTTAGAAACATTGGAGAGTTTAGAGATAGGACGATAATTCGACACATCATTCTTCCCACGACTTTTAAAAATCGGAGTATGTGAAGCAATTTTCCAACATTGAATGAAGGAACCAGTTGATAAAGATTCATTAAAAATCTTACAAAGGGGCGCAGATAAGCCTAGTGCACAATTTTTGAGCATAATAGAGGAAATACCATCTATGTCAACTTTTACAGTTGATTTCATAGCAATAAAAGAATCAAAAACATCACGCTCCGATAGTGTCAACAAGCTAATATCCATAAATGTTTCGACATTGGCTAACACCAGCTCATCTGGCGAAACAGAATCATCAGAATAATTGGATTTGAAAAAATCTGCAAAAATATTAACGGTATCCGCGAGAGCAGAAGATTGTATACCATTATAGTGCATAGACGTAGGTATGTGCAAGTCCTTTTTCTTCGATTGAATAAAATTCCAAAACGATTTCGGGTTGGATTTAATGCTACTTTCAAATCGCAAGATATATCTATAGTAATAAAACTCATTTTCTGTTTGTTTGTTTGTTTGTTTGTTTGACCTTTATACAAATCTAAACGGCTCAACGGATTTTACTCAAACTAAATATATATATTAAGATCATCCCAACTTAAAATGTTACATACTTAGTTTTTGCCACGCCCCCTCTGAAATTTTTCAACTAACGGTAATTTTGTAATTATAAAACTTTTTAGTGTCGGAGATTTTTGTGTATTTAATTTTAAAAAATTTCTGTTATTTTGACATCAAAAACATTCACATATCTTTAAAATTGGAGAAATTTTCAGTACAACGACTTTTTCATAAAACATCGTTGCCTAGGAATGAGAAAAAAACGACATGAAAATCAAAGTTTGGTTTTTCGATGCAAATATCTCCGCTGTCCATTAATATATTTCATTCAAATTTTTTTTGTTCAAAAGTTTAATAAAATAACTTCACAAAAATAGGTTGAACTGTACCGTTAAGTTAGTGTATATATGTTTTATGATTATGTCAAAAAAGGTCCAAAATATTGACTTTTTACTCAAAAAATGACTCAAAAATTGTTGTTGTTGTAAAAATGAAATCAATTAAAAACAGCAAATCTGACTATCTTTCATATGACATAGCATTTATTTGCAAAAATTCTTCCAGCTAAGCGCAAAAATTATTTTACTGTTTTTGTCATCAAAACAACAAGGGTGCGTGCCTTCGATTTTTTTCGCGAAATTTATTTTTTTCCAAAATGTTGTTTTTATATTTTTTACAAAAAAGTCAAGTCTCAAAAATAATTTATGTGAAAAAATTACCCCAATATCTCTTTCCAATCAAAAGTTATGGCTAAAAATCTATTTTTTCATACAATTGACTATTAATAAAATTTAGTTTTTGTGTTAAAATTCTCTGTATAGTTTGAACGTCCCTATTAATCTCTAAGAATGGAGTTGTGTGTCTAAAGTAATTACGAACATTTTGGATTATATAAAATCTTCCTTATAGTAAAATCTACTTAGTTCTTCCTCCCCACCCCCCTCCTGTTGAATTTGTTTTGTTGTGATGGCTCTATTTTTTCTCTATTGTGTCAGCGTTGTCACTAAGTTCTTTATCAATGGTGCTTTAAATGTTGTATATATATCACAATTGTATCGAAAAGATGACTGTGAATAAGAATGCTGTAAAAGTTAATATTTTCATGTAATCAGTTTCAGCTATATGGCGATATAATAAAACATATGCGCATCTGGTCAGCACAATTATTTCATTAGTTTTGATCTGTGCGTTAAATTCACAGATAGATGGCGCCACATTTGTAAGAACTGTGTGTACAAACTAAAAACCTTGCGGTGAATAGCTGAATGTTTTTTGAAAAGTTTCTTAAAATTTAACCCCACACGTTTGGGATTGCAGATAGGTGGCGCTATTTTCTGCTTACAGAAGAATTTCTGATGTTCTTATGCAGCAAGCAGATAAGTTTTGCGAAAATGCTATTGCTACCAAACTTTTAAAAAGTAATATAATGCAGTACTGCCAGTTTTTTCATTCGCAGCGTCATCAACACTGAAAAACATAGACTTGGATCAATTTAAATGTCCAGCTCACTTGCTAGATTTTTTGTTGTTTTTGCTTTGCTTGCAAATGCGATTATATGATCCTGATCTCCAATGAAAAAAACGCAGCTAATAGAAATTTTAGTAGGTACAATCATTTTTAGTACAACGAATTTTCATAAAACATTGATAGTTAATAATGAGAAAAAAATTACATGAAAATCAAAGTTTTTACTTTTCATGCCAATAACTCCGCTGTTTTTAATATATTTCATTAAAATTTTTGTTTGTTAAAAAGTTCAATATATTTTTTAGTATAAATGTTTGTTTAGACGTTAAAATGTCCATACCTCAAGGACGCATTGAGTCCCACCATAATTTTTATTTTGTTGAAAAGGTTATTATGCTTGCTTTAAGATAAAGTGTATATAAAAATTCTTTTTAATTTTTAAAATATGTTTTTCGTACCCCTTCTTTGAATTCAATTAGCTCACCACAAGAGATGGAACCACCAAAAATTTTCCTAAACTTTTTTGGATTAATGTTCGTTCAATTACGAATATCTAACGATAGATAAATAAAATTAAATAATATAAAATTCAAATAAAATTCAACATGTTTTTCATTATTCCCGATTTTAAAAAACATTTAAACGAGAAATATTTGTTAAAATGTTTATATAAATGACTCTCGAGTAACACCGGGTATATCAGCTAGTTGCCTATAGAGAAATTTATTAAAAAAATTAAACTCCCTCATATAATGAACTTACTTGCTTTTTTGCTCAGGGTCATTAGACAGTTTAAACAAATTCAAAAATGTGTTGCGTAAATTTTTAAATTTTTTTAGCCCTTCAGTGTACCAAAGTAATTTGTGATTAAAGGCGGAATATTAGCATTACAAATACTATTTAAGTGAAATTTTAATAATTAAAAACAAGTTGCCACACTTTTCCCATCAAAAAGTGCGCTCCAATTAGTATTCTGAAAGCATTCTGTTAAATAATCAAAATTACAAAATTTAAAGTTAAACGGACTTTCAAGAACATGTTCATTAACAATAAATTCACAAAATTCTATATTAAGAACAAGCGGAACATGGTGCATATCAGAGGGAGATTATATCCTTATATCCTAAAGCATTCTGATAACTCATATTTTATATTATTAGAAACAAAAATTAAATCTTACATTCTATTTAATTTATTAGCAAAATAATTTATTTGCAATAAGTCTAAACTTAATAAACTATCTACGAAATTAATTTCATGCTAATAGTTTACGTTGGTAGCTATTAAATCTTTATCATGCAACTTACACAAAGAGCAACGAAGAGAGCGTTTAACTGCAATAAGTACTCCACCTCCACGGGAGCAACCAGTTTTAGTAACATCTCGGTCTTTACGAAACACTTGGTAAATAGAAGTGTCAAACAATTCGCCATTAAAAGAAATCCGGGTTGAGCCAGGTTTCAACAAACCCGATTAAATCAAAATCACCATATGATGTATATCTTAATATGGCATCTGCTTTAGTTCTGATACCAGACATGTTTTGAAAATACATCTTCAGCTTTGTACAAACGCTGCCAACAGAAGGTTGCGAACATATTATGTCGTTCTTTTTTTCGCTCTGCCCCACTGAAAATTTTTTTGATTTTGAAATGGGCGCACTTTAACATTCCCTTGCCAAAGAGAAGGGTTGAGAATAGTATCATAGAACTCCTCCGAAACACCCAGTTTAAAGTTTACACTACGCAGGTTTTCTAGAGCATCATTTCTCTTAACAAGTTTGAAGCAAACCAGGTCACACTTGTTTATAGAAGCATGATTATGAACATAATCAATAATATTCACTTCGGAGACATTAGGTTTAAATGAAGATAAATGAACATACTTTCGTTTAAACTCGGGAACAACATCAAGTTCATTATTTTGGTTGCAACCAACAACAACATTGCCAGAACGCACGTTCGATCTCTTTGTTTGGCCGGCATTATTAGATCCAGAAGCAGAAGGCAAACCATTGGAGACAGCTTCAACAACAACAACATTAGCAGAAGGCGAGTATGGACCCTCCATAACAACATCAGCATAAGAGAGCTGAGCTTCAGCAACAACAGGCTCTACAACAACAACATCAGAAGACAACGAACTTTTTCTAACGAGGTTGTAGGTACAGCAGGTGATACAAGTGAATAAGATGCACTATTCGTAGCGGCAGGCTTTCTTTTGCGCAAGCGAGAAGAAGGAGCATCACAAGAATTGAGTGTAGGCATACTCAATGCAGCAGTATTAGAATCAAGAATAGCTTGCTTACGGGTGCAGGGGCGAGGCACATTAAGAACTTCGGCATTAGAAAGTTTGTAAGGGTTCATTGCCCTTTATGCATAAATGTTTTAGTAACAAAGATTTAATGTTACAAATCTCAACAGATAAATTATCAACTTTAGATGCCAAATCAATTGGCGAATCCATGCAATTATCACAAGCAAATAAAATGTTTCGATTCTTTGCTATAAAATCACACTGGTCTTGAGCCAACACAATGCATTGGTCATGATAAGCATTTTTGCAATATATTCAAGTAATAAACAAATCACTTGCTAAACACTTCGAACACTTTGTACACAACATCGGAAAACACGTCTAATCAGAATCAAGACTAACTAGAGACTGCTTTAGAACGTGATATCAATACAGTTTTTCCTCAAATTATTTATACAATTTTTGGAAATTTAACTTTTATCATACCTTCATCTCTTATATTTAAGTAAAAACTTGTCTTCAAAACTAAGAAGCTGTTTTGATAACGTTGCAACGAATTCAAGACGTGAGATCGTTAAATCATGTAAAAATGTTCTCTTTTACGGAGAAACCTCTATAGAATATAGAAAAACTCATATTTATGAATGGAGGCCACGGTTTATTTATTTAAGGGAAGCAGACTTTTTTGAGTGCAGCTGCCACGCATTGCATAATCGTTTTCTTTTCACTCGTTTGTGTTGCGGAAGTTTCGATGCATTCCAAGTTGCTCTCTTTTCTTTTCCTTTTGATTTAGCATAAAGCAACACAAAACAAAACAGCACTCAAGGACCTAGCGATGCTATCAAAACTTCACTTCTTCTAGCCGCAATATAAAGGTTCTCAAAAAATTTAATATATGAGGCTATGAGAACTTCCGTAAGGGCTATTAGATTCCATTTTAAGAGTTGCTATTTAGGTTATGACAACCTCACAGGAAGTTGTAGGAATTCGGTTTTGAAAGTCGAAAGTCATAACAGCGCCTTCTGTGCCTGCTTTGAATCGTGATGTTGACAAATCGTTTAAAAAATATTTTGTGATAAAATTGTGAAAGTTAACTTTTGTTTTTTGAGTTGTTATTTTAATATAACGCAGTTTCTTTCATTTCCCTTTACTGTTCGTGAAAAATCAGGTGCTTATAAAACTGCCACAAATTTGTCAAAAACAAAAATTTTCATTCACGACTTCCTGAGAATTATTCCCGATTAACTGATAGTTTGTACTTACTGTATATTCTAACCAGTTTAACTTCGTTTTTCACTCAAAAAATACCGAATTCCTTAAAAAATAATTTTTTACTTTTTGCCAACAATCACGATGCAAAGCCAAAACTTAAATGGAGTTAGTTGTCTTGTGTGGTTTTAGGAACCGCAGTAAAAGCTCAAAAACCGTATTGAGGTTACAATAGCTGAATTTAAGTTACTCTAGATTAGGGATGGCAATCCCGGGATCCCGAAATCCCGGGATCTCGGGACCCCGATCTTTTTTTAGACCCGAATATCCCAGGATTATTTGATTCGAATCCGGGGATTGTTGAAAACAATTTTTTAATATCAAGTTTTTCTAAAATCTAATTAAATCTAAAATTTTTCAAACTACCATCACATATATCCCCCTTTCAACGATCGAACTAACAAGCGTTGAGGCGAAGCGGTGCTTCTTCTCTGTAAGTCTTAAATGCAATAAAATAAGGTCTAAGTTAGGGGATAAAGCCATTAATACTTTAATTTCATAAAGATCGTATTTTGATCAAAAGAAGGAATATTTTTACTAAGCTCTAAATAGAAAGAGTATTGTATTTATTTTTTACTTAAACGTATTAACTTTTTTATTTTAATTTGAATGTGCTATATCATATAATTAAAGGGAGGTTTTAGGTCAAAGCGGTTAAAATGAAGGCATATTTTAGAAGATGTTTTCTAAAAAATTTTATTACATACACAAAAAATTTAATTTGCATTATAATTTTACATTATCACGCTGATCGGCTGAAAATTAAATGTTTTTCGAAGAAAGACTCTTGAATGCACATCTTTTACCAAAATGGAAATTAAGAAAATTACGAAACGTGGAAAAAAAGTGGAAAAAATTGACATTATATTTGACCAAAGACGCTCATTTTGATGAAAGATGTGTAGAATTATAATAGGAACCGATTAAAATAAATTTTCATTGGTCGATTAGTTTGTTTTCAGTAGTGTAGCCAGTTTTGAAACAGTATGTTTCAAAAAAAATCGTGCTTAAAGTTACTCTTCTTAGTTAAATTTACTCTGGCGCACCAGGTTTTAAGCGTTGTAGAATCTGTATTATAAGCGGAATTGATTTATTGAAGGATAATTGAACAATAATCAATCTAAAATAAAATTTAAGTATTTCATTTTAAAACAATTGCTGTTTAAATACTGATTTAAAATAATTTTATGTAAGCAATTACTGCTAAAGCTTCGTATGCTATAGGAACAAAAATTTATAGGCATTTAATTCTACACGCAAAATTTTGGTGTAGTCTCAACACTAACACATACTTACCATAAAGTGTTTGTTGAATGTGTTAGTTGAACGTTATTGTTTAATGTCAAATTTCCACGCCAATTCAATGTACGGTTATATAAAAGGCAGCAAAATTTTGACATTTTAACTCTCCAACCATGGTTGTGAACTTGGCTGCATTGAACAATTTTTGCGGTTCAACAGCGTACTAACCAACGAAAAAAAATGTCGCTACCTTTTCGCTGTAAAAAACGCGATGCATTTCTTACGGAAGATTTTTTTTCGCTTCTACAGCATTCTAAGCTTACACCGAAAAAATGTATTTGTGCATATTTTACAAAAGCTATGTTATAAATTACTGAAGATGCATTGGTCAAATTTTATGTTTGGTTTTTTTTTTTTTTTTTTGAATTGGTACAAATTGTGCTTGTTTGTAATATCAATTTAATACATAGTATGTACTTTAAAAGAATAGAAGTGAATGTGTTGCACAAAAAATATAACGAAATAAAAATTTATTGAATTTCGGGACGATCCCGGGATCCCGAATCGTATTTTCAGATCCCGAATATCCCGGGATCGAAGAAACTCCAAAAATTGCCATCCCTACTCTAGATGCAAGAATTAAAAATTAGTCACAGTAGCCACAATACTGAATGTATCGCAAGTGTAACCACACTTGACTATTACAGATTCATTTAGGGTTATGACGATTCGATTTTTGGAAGTCGTACTGAGCAGTCGAATAAAAACAACAATAAAATAAAAATTATATTGAAAAAATTGATTTTTACGTTCCATATTTTTTCAATAAAACAAATACATATATAGACGATATTGTGTGCAAACTTTTATTGCAATTTATTGACAATAAAATATTCGTCAAGCTTTATAAACGAATTCTGCCATGAAAAAGAAGGACGTTCCTAACACCTCGTGTTCTAAAAGCCACCAGAAGATCAAAAAACCTCCAGATAAAATTACTTCCAATCATTCGAGTATGAGTAATAATAGTTTGCCAATACCACCCGATACGTCATCGCAAGTCTTGCGCCCTGGTGGATCTGATAATCAACAATCTCCTGAAGACCGAATGGACTCAACTAATATTCTCTCTAACTCTGCAGACAAGATTTTTGCTGCAGATCACTATTTGAACTTCAATGCACATTTACAAAATTCAAACTTACCAACTACTTCTGATGGATTCCAGATCCCAAAGCGAAAACGTCCCAATTCTAGTTCTACTCAAAATGCTGATACAGCTGGTAGTGTATCCTTACCTAATTTAAATTTAGATAACAATACAGGACTTACTCAAAAAAGCCAAAATAGATTTCAAATCTTACAAGATTTATCGTTTGATAACCATATTGATAACCATATTGATAACAATACACGTGCTAAGCATACTGCTGTACAAAATTTGGTCAGAGAGGGACCGCAACATATTCCTAAAAATGGGAAAAAATATTGTCCACCAATTTTTCTTTTTAATATCAACATTAAAAAACTCGTTGACCAACTTAATGCTAGAACCCCCAAAATTAATTATAAAATTATAAATAAAAGCAAATTTAAAAGTAAAATATTTTTTGAAGATCTAAAGGTTCATAATGAAATGATGATCTTACTTAGAGAAAAGGGTATAGAGTCCTATTCCTTTACACCCAGTGAGCTTAAGCAGCCTAATATAGTCCTAAGAGGGCTTTATCATGGCACCACTGTTGAAGAAATAAAATCTGATATAGATTCACAAGCTCCTGGAGTAGTGGAAAAGGTCTCTAAATTTCTTACGCGGAATTCTAAGCTAAACAACGTAGATTCTGGACTTTTCTTAATTACTCTGGTTACTGGTGGAAAGATTGGGGACCTGGGTAAAATTAAACACATCTTAAACCAAGTAATAACATGGGAAGCACCTAAATCTAATCTTAAAGAAATTCAATGCAAACGCTGCCAGTACTGGGGGCACATTGCCAAAAATTGCAATAAAAAATTCGCATGCATAAAATGCAATCAAAATCACGACCCAGGTCAGTGTGCACGTTCGAATAATGATTCTTCCCCACCGTTCTGTGTTAACTGTAATCAAGAAGGACATCCAGCCAATTACCGTGGCTGTCCAGCTTTTAAAAAATATTTTGAAAAAAAAAATGCCTACTTAGGGAAGCAAGGGAAAAAAAGTTGGCTGTTGAAAATAACGTTTTCTCAGCCATTCACGGATCAAGTTCTGTGATTCCCGGGAAATCGTATGCAAGCAACTTTTTGTCAGAAGCATCTCATAAAAGATCGGCCAATATGAAAGATAAAAGATCTTCAATTATAGACGAATTTTTAAGTTTATCTAATTATTTTAAAGACACGTCAATATTAACCCTTGAAGATAAAATAAGAAATTTCATTTCCACTTACAAAAATCTTCCTAAGGATCAAGCCAAAAATGAGTACATGATTTTACTCAAAGAAGTGTTGATTAGTTATGGGCCATAATTCACTCACAATTCCTACTTTTAACGTAGGATCTTTAATTGATAAAAGTAGACAAATTGATTTAGAGACAACACTCAATCACAATAATATAGATATTGCTTTTCTACAAGAAACTCATCTTTCTAAACAAAAAAATATTTTCATAAATAATTATAACTTTATTCGTGACAGTTCCCGACTTGGAACAGCTATAGCCATTAAAAAGAATATGAAGTATATTACAACGTCAATTCCTGATCTTATATTTCCTAACTGTTTGATTATTATAACCTTAAAAATAAATTTTGCTTTGAAAAAAATATTATTGGGAAGTTTATATTTTCCAAGTAATGCTTCACCATCTCAAATGCTAGATGCATTAACAAAAATTCGAAACTTTTCAATAAATTTTGACAATACAATTCTTGGGGGTGATCTGAATGCTAAAAGCCCAGACTGGGGTGATTGCTTGGAGAACCTTAATGGCAAAACATTAAAAAACTGGCTTCATTCATATTCTCTTGACTTTCATAGAATCTGTGATATAAATCCTTCGTTCCCAAATGGTTCTTCATACCTTGATCATTTTTTAATAAATACAAGTAGTGTTGACACCATAAATAATAATCTTTCAATTTCGAGCATCCCTACTTTCTCAGATCACTTCCCCTTAAAAATTAAAATAACGTTACCAGATTTTGATTTTATTATAAATTCTCCATGTTCTTTCAAAACATTTAAAAATACTGTTTGGACCATTTTTTGTTCGGATTTAGACACTGCATTGGAAGAAATCATTCCACCTTCAAATAAAAATCTTTCAAATTCAGAAATTGATCAGTCAATTAAATTATTTACTACAGCAGTTGTCTCTACAATGAATCTTCATTCTGAAACTATTGATCTTACTAGTAAAACATTTTTAGTTCCAGATAATATCAAAATTCTCTTTAATTTAAAGCATCAATGGCAAAACCAGTTAAAAAGTATCTATCATATTAACTATAATAGAAAAAATTCTGAATATAAATTACTATCAGCGCAAATTAAATTACTTAACAACATGATAAAAAACCAAATAAAAACTCATCAAGCAATTATGCTTAATGATAAATTATCTAAAATAAAACCTGGGCCATTTGCTTATAAAGAGTTATATAGATTCATTGGAAAAAGAAATTCTAAATTTTGCAATAAGATAGAATACAATGGCAATTTTATTCATGATAGTTTTGAAATTGGAGAAAAATTCAAAAATTACTTTCAGAACATCTACAGGGAAAATATACCTGTTACAGCAAATTTCAACTTGATTGATACAAAAATTAATGAAGTTTTGTCGGAGTGTACTAATCCCATTTTTACTTTTAATGAAAATTTTAGTTCTCTTCAAAGTATTCCCAACGTTTATTTTATCAATGCGAATATCTTGCAAAATCTTGTAAAAAATATAAACTCAAAAAAATCTGCCGGCCCTGATTTAATTTCAAATTTTATTATTAAAAAATTAACACGTTCGTCTTTTAAATTCTTATCAATAATTTTTAACAATTGCATCAATAATGGTTATTTTCCCTTAGCATGGAAAATTGCTAAAATTATTCCAATTAAAAAAAAATCAAACTCTTTTATCATGAATAATTTTAGGCCTATATCATTGCTATCGAACCTAGGGAAACTTTTGGAAAGAGTAATCAAATCTAAAATGGATATAAATATAAATTTACGATATATTCCTGAACATCAATTTGGTTTTAAACCAGGCCATTCAACAGTTCATGCACTGCTTAAATTACACGATGACGTAACAAATAATTTAAGAGAGAAATCCTGCACAGTAGCAGTTTCGCTGGACATAGAAAAAGCTTTTGATAAAGCATTTCATAAAGGAATAATTTATAAATTAACTAATATTGGTTTTGATCCTTTTTTAATAAAATTATTTTCAAGTTTTTTTAACGACAGGGCCTTTTTTGTCCAAATTAATAACTCAAATTCAAACTGTGGTTCCATCATGAGTGGAGTACCTCAAGGTGCAATTTTGGCCCCCCATCTATATAATATCCTAATACACGACTTTCCTCATGAAATAAATGGCTCAAAAAGCATTCTTTACGCAGATGATTCACTTATTTATGCTCACAATAAATCTCCTGCTGATGCTTCGTTTAGTTAAAACTCATCTTAGAGTTATCAATGACTACTATAAATCTTGGGGTATCACTATTAATGCTGCAAAATCGCAAGCCATATGTATGAGAAATTATTCAGGTAAATGTAATAGGAAGGTTGTTCCAGAGAGCAAAAATCTTAAATTAAGATTCAATGAATCCGATATTCCTTTTCAAAATAAAATAAAATATCTCGGTGTAACTTTTAATAAATTGTTTAAATTCAATGAACATGGAAGACTAGCTATTAAAAAATTTGCAAAAATTACAGCAATGTTTTCAAGACTATTTTACAGCAAGTCACTTAGTCAAAAAACAAAATTACTTTTATATAAAGTAAGTATTCGTACTGCAATTTTATATGCATTTCCCATCTGGTTTTCAATCTCTCCAACAATTGCCAGAAAATTAGAAATTTCTGAAAGAAAAGACCTCAGATCTTGTGTGAACAGAAATTTTGAATCACCAACTAAAAGATATAGTAATTACTATATATATAATAGAGCTCTTATGGCTCCCCTTTGCACTTATGCATTTGATCTTCAAAAAACATTTATTAATAAACTTGAATTTCATGAAAACTCTTTAATTAGTGAAATATATTTGCGTGAAAGGGAACACAATTGGTCTAATTCATGTTACTTGTCTCCAATTGGCATCATAAATGATACGTTTTCTTATTCTGCTAACCCCACCTCTCTGCCCGAATTTTACAAAATTAAACTGCCAAACACACACAGAGTTTGATATTAATTATATGTTAAAAAAAAAAAAAAAAAAAAAAAAAAATTCTTAGACTTTTATAACTACGTATACTAAATTAATTCAGGAGTTATTAATTATTTAGGATATTTATAAGTGTTTTTTTTTTGTAAAATTTAGTAAAATTTTTTATATATTAGATTTAAGTTATATGTAATTGAGAATAGCTCCTCCATGTCAAACTACCTAGTATTGAGCAAAACTTGAAACACTTTTTTTCAAACTATATTAAATTTATATTATATCTGTTAATTTTAACATTCAATATAAGCTAGTTGCATTAAAATACATATCTGTCATCGCTTTAGACAATACAATATAGTCTAAAAATTTACATTATTGATAAAATGCATTGTAACAATCCAATATTATAAAGACTCAATAAAATTGAAATTGAATTGAATTGAATTAGGGTTATGACAGCTCTCATAAAGTTCTTGCAATAAACTTTCAGCCAAGACAACTTCTTTTCATATATTTAGGGACTCAACTTTTTTATGGCAGCCGTATACGAAATTCAATAATTCTCTAAGTGTACTGTACAACAAGTGATTGTGCAGCCGTTGTATCGTGTTGAAGCCCCTTTTGAAAGAAAAGCAACATAAATATTAACTTGAAATAAAAACGACTGGCAATTTCGACGGATTTGAACCCACGTCCATTCTTGTGCCGGTCCGACACCTTATCCACTCGTCTACCGCAGTTGTTAACCAACTTTAGCTTATTTTGCATCATTAGAAATGAAAGTAAGCTGTCGGGAACGCGGATTCGAGACTAAGTCAGATAAAAAAAATTTACATTTTTTAAAATCTACATAAATTTTTATTTATTTAAAAAAAAATTTTTAGTCTTAAAAATTTCTATTTATTTAAAAAAAAAATTTAATTATTTTTTAAAATTTCTCTATACAAAAATATAAGAAAAGACTTAGAATTTTTCCATATAAAAGTTTTCATATAATATGATCACGTCCTAGATTCGATTCCCGCCGGTGGCATTACAAAGATTTCTGATGAAGCCTGTAGCAGGTCCGAAATTGCAATAAAATCAGCTAGTGATATTTTCCTTTTCATATTGAAAAATGTTGTTGTTGTTGTTTCTTTGGAAAAAATTCGTTAGAGCAATTAATTGTTCCAACCTGACCTAAAGCTCAATAAACGATTCTGACCTATCAAACAACTAGAATATTTATTTAAAATCCAAAATGATTTAAAGTATCAAACATTTAGAATTTGTATTTAAATCATAGAAAATCCACATTTTTTAAAAAATTTTAAATTTTTTCGTATTAAATAATATGAAGACTCAGAACCTTCAGAAGGTAGGCCATATAGAAGCACTCAACTATAAAGCAAGCATGGAAGGTATATTGACGCCAATAAAAGCACTACTAGCATGGCTTCTTTTGCAAAACACTAGCTAAAATACCCACTGGGAACATTTTTATTACGTACCTTCATGATACAAATACTAACTCACTTACACCAATACAACCAAAGTATTTGCATCTCATTATGTTGTCGACACTTTCGCTTAATTGCATGCAAATAAAACAGCAACAACACATTTATTTGTGCTTTTTATTGTCTACTTCTAGCCACACTCGTGCAACAACTACTTTAATTTAAGCTTTGGCTCTTATTTGTATTTGTACTTGATTTTGCTACTGCTCGCTATGATGACATCTTATTATTGTTATTGTTGCTGTTGTTTGTGATATTGTTCTTGTTATAGCTGTTGTTTTTATTATTGTCAATAGCTCTATCAACATGTTGCAAGCATTTAACAAACACTTTTCAACACCTGGCGCGTGCCAACCAGAGCTTTTCTTTGTTTTTAATTAAATGTTGTTCATACGTCAGAGTGTTGTTCAGCTGCCAGAAAGAAAGGACCAAGCAACATATCACACAGTCAGCTCAAGCAACAGCCACTGGTAAATATAACCTTTTTTAACCCTTTTTCGTTTTTGCTTTTGAAATGTTGTTCTTGTTAGCAATAACTTAGCAAAACACATTTTTTACATTGTTTATGTATTTCTTGCACAAATACTATTAAGCATTGCGTGAAAAATGTTACAGAGTATAAAAAGAAGGGTAAATGTGATTTCTC
Source organism: Dichetophora obliterata (assembly GCA_963920525.1). Lineage (NCBI taxonomy): Eukaryota > Metazoa > Arthropoda > Insecta > Diptera > Sciomyzidae > Dichetophora > Dichetophora obliterata. Next base: position 45,573,672 of record OY986436.1, on the reverse strand, counting down.
CCCCCATCCCCCCCAACTTCTTACTACTTTGCGCGTGTTCTGCTTTTTTTTTTTTGTGTTTTTGCTTCAAATTGCAATTAGGAAAATAGGGAAAATAATGAGCTAAGCTCGCAACGCTTCATGCATAATGCATGGAAAATTAATTCCATAGAAAACGAAAATGTTTCACATTTACTCTTGTTGGTTCGTTTCTTTTTTTGTTTTTGTCCGCTATTTCCTTTAGTTTGTTGCAAGCTTTTGTTTTGCTTTAAGTGTATAAGCAGCAATTAAGGTGTAAATTTCTTTTGAGCAAACGTAGTCAAAAGAAAACGCAGTTGATAAAGCTTAAGAATAGCCATTTTTTTTTTTTGAGTAAATGAAATGGCGGAACTTGAGTGAATGAAAGGCGTGTGGGTAAAAAAAGCTTTATAGTGGCAGCGGTTCAGCGGATAAACATTTTATGCTTGAATTGCGGAGGAGTCGCACGTGCGGCAGATTTATTTCAAGGCCAGGTGCAGCTAAGGAAAGGGTACCGTTATGACCAGTTTATATAGATTGCTAATGAGACACAGTCATTAGTATAGTAAAGCTTTGCAGCTGCACTCAAGCATTAAATACTATCTTTTTGTTAACTCAAGCATAAAAGCGTTTTATGCAAAAGGTTCATCCCAACGGATGATTTCAATAAAAAACAAGTCTTGTATCTATAAAATATTCTGAGCTTAATTTATTATGAGGCAGGCTTACTTTGAACATGTTTAACACGCTTATCATAATGTGTACATAGTAATATTTTACTGCGTTCTTGTACTTTTTCTCATTATGTAGTGGCTTAGGTGATGCATAAAAAAATGGTTGAAATTTTATGCAACTATTTTTTCAATAAGCAAACAAAAGTAGTGCTGATAATTTAGAGTCAAAGCTCGCAATATGTTTTATGATAAGAAAATTAGATGGTTAAATTAGACTTCTCATATAAAATTAATAAAATCATCATTAAACCCTGCTTAGTAGCAAGACTAAACAATATAATTAATACATTTCGGATATATATTTTTTTTATAAGGTACCTACTAACAGTAACAAAAAATCTAACATATTCTCAATTTTTTTTTAATAAAATAATTTAAAATAATAAAAGTAATATTTTTTAATATCTCCGATGTACCAACTATTTAGCTTTTTGATCAAATATCTGTTATTTCCGATCACGATCTAATTTTCTGTACATTAAATATCAGAACAGCACCTGCAACTCTTTAAATTGAATTTAATTGAATTTAAATTAAGCTTTACACATAGTTTAACATCTTTGTCAAACATATACAGTGGCTCACAGCTTATTTTATGCAGAGCATACTTTCAACTTTAGGGCTTTATAACAATGAAACTAACAGGAATAGAAAAAATTATATGGTATCATTTAAAAGAACAAGATGTTAAACATCTTAATAAATAAACTTAATTTATTTTTAAAATATATATTAAGTTAGCTTAAAATTAAGAAACCAGAAAATACTGCTTAATATCATAGCGCAGCCTATTTTATGCAGTCACTTCTTATTTATAAATTTTTCGTATTAATTAATGATATTTATTATTTTGTATAATAGCCCTTGTTGTCCACAACAAATCTAAGGTGGTTTGGCATTGATTCGACGAGTTTTTGAGTGATAGTTGGTGAAACATTCATCCACTTCGTTTTCAATATCTCTTTCAGGTGGTTTTTGTTTGAAATTTGATGTTTCCGGATGTTATTTTCCAACAAAGACCACACATTTTCAATAACATTAAGGTATGGCGACTGTGCTGGCGGCGTCATCAATTGTGGGCAGTTGTATATTAGCCTGGTTTGCACAATACTAGCTTTGTGGTTTTGATCGTCATCCTGGTAAAATCGGAAATTCAATTTTTTACCCAGAACCTTTGCACTCTGCAACAAATTGTTCTTCAGGTTCTGTAGGTACTTAAATTTGTCCATTGATATTTCAATAAACGGCAAATTCCCAGTACCAGTAGCGGATATTCAGGCCCAAACCATGACGCTGCCACCGCCATGTTTCAAGGTTTGATTTAAGTTTTTTTTTTGTTGACCTCGGTATTTGGTTTTCGCCACATATAGCACATACCATCTGAACCCAATAAATTTATCTTCGATTTATCTGCAAAAATAACTGAAGTCCAGTACTCTGGGGCCTTGGAGCCTTGGGTTCTTTGTCGTAGTTGAGTCTGCATAATCTGGTTTTGTGGCTAATAAATGGCTTGTTTCGTGTTACTCGGCCATGAAAGTTATTTTTGCGCAAGACACGTCGAATAGTTTCAGCACGACACTGTTTGCTCAGGCCAGTTTGAACTTCAAAAGCCATTTTCGGAGCTGAGAGTCTCGTGTTAGCCTTTATCTTCCGTACAATATGCCGCTCGTCGGTTGCATTAAAAATTTTGTTTGGTGCTTCTTTGCTCTTATTGTGCAATAGATTCTTTTGGACGAAGCGTTCGATGATCTTTTGCACTGTAAAGGAATTTGTATTAACCATTTCAGATATTTTTCGCTGCGAGCTGCTGTTTTTAAAATAGTATATAACGAATTCTCGTTGTTGTAGCGTTTTGCACGCTCCTATTTTAAAGAATCATAGAAGCAGACACTTGAAGCAAAAAAATCAGGCTAAAAAGCTAACACAAAGCAATTATAGAAATAGAATGAAGGCATAGCTAACGAAAGTACCGTTAGACAGCGCAGCACTAGAGTACCGTAACAGAGAGAAGTGACTGCATAAAATAAGCTGCGAGATGAAATTAAGCAGTATTTTCTGTTCTCTTATTTTTCAAACAACTAAATTTATGTATTCACAATTAATGAACAACTTTTTTTTAACTAGACATTTGGCTCTTTTAAATGACACCATATTATCTTTTGTATTCCTGTTAGTTTTGTTTTTATAAAGCCCTAAAGTTTAAAGTAAACACTGCATAAAATAAGCTGTGAGCCACTGTAGATTAGGCTACACATATTCGGATGTCTCCTTACGAAGGCTTGCTTAGACCAATTCTGGTCCGTAGTGGGTCCGGTTACGAACAAGGGAACCTTTGGAGTTATTTAAAGTATGTTAAGATTTGCTTGAATTCGCAAACCTTGGGAGGGATTCAATGTCCGAAATTTTTGATGTGCATGTTGTCTGTCGCCGTGAGGCATTGATCCGTTTATCCGACTTATAATTTTGCGTTTATGTTCAGGGGGTTCAGTGAGAGACCACAGGTGCTGCCTACCGTCTTTTCAGATGCGTATAGCGCAAAGGTGGCTTTCTTCACCCTTTCTTCTCCATGTCTGCTTGCTGTCCAGGACGACTCTTAAGTAGATATTTCTTCTTAGTTTTCAGTATAAGCCAGTTTTCAGTGTGTTGTTTATTTATGGTGGTATCCACGGTGGTATCTTGTGCTTTTTCATTAACAATACCAGATCCGTTTTCTCTGCGTCAATACTTAGACCGATTGAACTTGACCTTCTAAGTACCTCTTTGAGTGGCCGACACATTATGAAGCTTATAGTTGATATACATTTTTTCGACTGCATCGTTTCTAAGGTGCAAGTCAGTCAGTTTCTAGAGTGTTTCGAGCATGCATTCCTCCGGATACAAGTGACTGCTCTTACCAGATTTCGGTAGGAATACAACCCTTGCTGTCCTCTAGGCCACAGGTACATAGTTAAGCCTGCTAAACACCTGTTATCAATACAAGATATCTTGCAAATATTTGAAAGGCTTATTGCAAGAACGAGACAAGTCACATCAAAAATTTTTTTAGACGTAACCAACACTCACTAGATGCTGCCTATAAATGTAAAAGTATTATGTTGATTCGGAAGATGGGTGATAATTATTTGGGTGGATAGATTGAGTAGTGTTGGTGATTATTTGTTTTAAACTTGCACAGCTCAAAACTGCCAGGAAACACGCTTGCAGGGAGACTATTTCACAACTTAACAGTGCGACTAAAAAACTAATTTTCTCGGTAATGCGAGGTTATGTTAAACAAGAGGTGGGCTTAAACAGCTGCCCGAATGGGCCTGGGAAACACACGAGCTGGTAGCGTCAGGCCATTTCAGGCCCTTGTACACTTCCCATGGTTGTACCTGTACAGAAGGCTGAGGCAGCCAGCATTACGTCGATGCCCAAGAAATTTGAGAGAGGATGAAATAGTTTCATCCCCTATCAAATATATCGTACGACATTTGATTCAATCTAGAAGATCCAATTAAGATCTTGAAGCCCCTGCCCAAATGTGCGAATTGTACTCCATTTTCGGCCTGATGTATGAGTTGTGATCGTGCGAAGATCAGCTGAAGTGGTACATTTTTTGCACCGTTCAAAAACTCCTAGGCCCTTCCTTGGACACATCGAAAATATGATCATTCCAACGAAGATCAGACTGAATCGATATGCCCAGAACGTCAAGAGCTGCTGATTCCACAGGATCCACACCATTCATATTATATATGCTAAGGGGTTAACACACAGCACTGGGTCTTGCTTGCATTGAACTCTACTCTATTGGCAAGACCCTATTCGAAGATTTTTTGTAGATCATTAAGGCGTATGTCATTCATATTTTATTTTTTTCTCTCATTCCATAGAGCTTGGGCGTTTTTTGAATGAATATGAATGGCAAATCCTGCTGTCGTCCGCAAGCGAATGTATTGGGTTGTGCGTCAACGACAGAAGGTCGTTGATTAAAACCAGAAACAAGGTTGACGATAGAACTGAACCTTGTGGTACTTCTGCGTTGATGGCGTGTTCCTCAAATAGAATACCGCCAACTACGACACGAATCGTTCTGTCCTTGAGTAAAAACGTGATTTATCGATCGAAGCTACCTCCAAAGCTTTTTTGCGCTCTTCACCATCTGTGTTTGTATCTGAGCTTGCATCGCGAGCCCTACAGCCAGCATCATAGAATCATGTTCGCATTAACCGTCAACAAGTTACATATTCTATTTACTACCAAAATGCAAGCGGCATTCGATCCAAATCTTCGGATTAGGCGATGTCTAATCATGATGTCTATTGGCGATGTCTAATCATGAGTATGATATCGTAGTAATTTCTGGAACCTGGCTTCATGAAAATATATTTTCTGCAGAATTCTTTGGTACTTATTACAACGTTTTTCGTGCAGATCGTTGCCCTGTTATATCAGGTCGTGACAAGGGTGGTGGTGTACTGATAGCCGTAAAACCTATATTTATTAGTCATAACTTATCATTACCTAATAATAACAAAATCATTGAGCAACTTTGTGTGCGAGTAGATTTCATTGAGAATAATTCTATTTACTTTATTAATTCTTATATACCTCCAAATAGCTCCTATGAATTGTATAATAATCATTTTGATAATATAGACTATATTTCTGGCTTATTATATGGTAACCAACATATTTTTGTGCTAGGAGATTTCAACCTTGGCAATATATCGTGGACATTCGAATGCAAGAATTTAATGCCATTCAACTTTAATTCAGACATTGAAATTTTATTAATTAGATTTTTCTTATCTAATGGATTTAAGCAATTAAATTTTACTAAGAACAATATTGGAAGAATTTAATTAAGTCCAGTTGAATTAGTGCATTATGATCAGCTAGACTTTTCTAAAGGTAATTTTAATAGAATTAATAACTTCTTATGCTCTTGTGATTGGGAAATTCTGAGTTCTATGATTGTATCACTTGAAATTTATAATTGCATTTGCGATAAATTTTTGCTTACTATTTCCTTATAAACCGTTCATATACCGTTAAAGAAATCGGGATTAAAGAACAAACCACCTTGGTTTAATGCAAGGCTTTCAAATTTAAAAAACGACAAAAGTAAAGCATTTAAATAGTTCAAACAAACAAAAACAATTCTGATTACCTACATTTTATTCAACTTAGAAATGAATTTGACTTTTTGCAGAAGTTTTTATGTAACCAATATATTTTAAAGACTGAATTCCAAGAAATAACTAACCCAAAAGTTTTCTGGCTTTACTTAAATACGAAGTGTAAGACAAATGGCTTTCCAACTAGCTTGAGATTCAAAAATTTAACGGCTAATAATACATTGCAATCATGTAATTTGTTCTCAAAATTTTTTCAAGGAGTTTACGATCAGTAAAACTATCCAGCTGATATTGAGTTTTTGAATTTCGAAGCAGATAATTTTAATTATTTCGAAAATTTCTTAGTCTCAGAAAATTATGTTTTAGACGCGATTTCTTGCTTAAAGCCAAGCTTCAAGCATGAAGAAGGTAGTTTTCTTATAGGTGGTTTTCTTAGGTGGTATTCTTAAACCAAAACATACTTGTTTAATTTCTGCTTTAAGTCAGGTACATTTTTGGATTGCTGTAAAACTTGTTTAATTACCCCCATATTTAAATCTGGTGGCCGTGGCGATGACTGCAATTATAGAGCAATTGTTAAGCAGCCCTAAAATATTGCTAAAATGTTTGATCATGTTATTAAAAACAAGCTTTATGAGCAGATAAATGCAGCTATTAGTCACTCTCAACACGGTTTTTTACCCGGCAGATCCACCTTAACATATTTGATATTAAGGTTTCTCATCTAAGCATGTAAACATGTAAACATGTATAGCATTTAAACTTTTGATGAGCGATAAAGTGTAAATAGCGTAAATGTTGACAAAATGGCGGCTGCGGCTGCGACAACATTATGACTTTTTTTAAATCTTAAACCTTTTAAAAACCTTCATAACATATTAACATATAAAAATAAATAAAACGTGTTCAAATTTACTTCAACTACTTAAAATATGTAATAATTAGCGCCAAAGGCAACCCTCATTCACACACGTAGATATACATGCTAGTTTACACTACAAAATAGGCTTGGAAATGATGTAAACTCACGCCCATACAAATTTTGACAGATAGCTTACGCGCATGTAAGTTCACAAGGTTTACAATGTTTACGTGTTAGTTACATGCTTAGATGAGAGCCCTTATTGATTTCCAAAAACATAGTAGATGCCTTGGTTGATCGCTGTCAACTTGATGTGGTGCACACGGACTTTTCGAAGGCGTTCCATAAAGTTGACCATTCTATGCTATTGTTAAAGTTAAAGAAATATGGTTTTTCAGATATACTAATCAAATTTTTTAATAGTTTTCTATCTAATCGTAAGCTCTTGGTCAAAATTGATTCAACTACTTCAGAAGACACAATAGTGGCTTCTTCTGGTATTCCACAAGGTACGCGCACTGTGGACCTTAATTGTTTTTGATTTTTATAAATGATTTACCTCGTTTATTTCATTTCGCAAATTTTCGCAATTTCGGATTGCTTGTTGTTGCAAAATGATTTAAACACTTTTAGTCATTGGTGTTCGATAAACAAGTCGAATTTAAACATAAATAAATGTTGTATAGTTTCGTATACGAAGTGTAGCAACCAAATTGTTTACTAATCCGCAGGCATGAGAATAAAAGGACTAAGGTGTAATTTTTGACTCTAGTTTTTGTTTCAAATCTCATTATGAATATGTAATCACTAAAGCATATTTTATAATGGGGCTTATTAAGATAAATTCTCAAAGTTTTAAAGACCCTTTAACAGTTAAAGCTCTATATACCTCTCTTGTTTGAAGTATTCTATATAACTGCTCAGCTATTTGGGATCCATTCTATGCTAAACACACTAATCGCAAAGAAAAAATTCAAATACATTTTACAAAATATGCGCTCATAAAATAAGGTGGCCAGAGGGTCTTCCATCTTATGAAGCTAGACGTTAACTTCTTGGGTTGCAGTCTTTAAGTGATAGACGATCTTATTGTTCCCTTTTGTTTGTTCACAACGTTTTATCTATCTGGCAAAATCAATTGTAGTGATATTCGGAGTCTGTTCAATTTACATATTCCAGCTAGATCTCTAAGAAATTATCGTATGTTTGATGATAGAAATCACAGAACGAATTATTTCTTGAATGAACCTATTGCTAGAAGCATTCGTTTGTGTAATAATTATTCACATTTTCTCAAATTCAATATTGCCTTAAGTGATTTTCGACTACAATTATTCACTATTTTTAGTTAGTTTAAGATTTGTTATTAATTAAATTTTATTACTTAATAGTCTGTAAGATTGTATAATCCGTAGATCGAAATAAATAAATAAATAAATAAACCATACGCAACAAGTTTCGAAACGAGCACTTCATGCCACACTCGGTCAAACGCTTTTGAAATATCTAGAACAACGGCCCTGCTCTCGCCGAAAAACTGAACGCATTGGTTCCATTTTTCGGTTATGAACGCCATAAGATCAGCAGTAAAGGAAGTCCTAAGGAGACAACATTGACGGTCACTAAGCAGTTGGTTGTGCTCCAAATAGTTCACAACGCTGAAGTTTATTATGCCCAAAACTCAATAGCGCATTAAGTCGATCGGCCTTTTACAGCTAGACTAGAAACAACGAGTTCTTATGAAGTAACACTAAATTCGACCTCAGACTTTGCTTTGACCTCATCCCGTAGAAATCTAAAGCAAGAGTAAAGTACGGTCAAAGTTGTAAGTAGAGAATTTTTCTACTAGCTCGTGCGTTTGACATTCCATGACAATGCTGGGTTGCATTTTCGTTGAGAAATTTTAATATGTGTCTATTTCTTGTATTTCAATGGTAACAAAGATTTTCATAGGATAATCGTGGGATTTTTTAGGTAGTGTAATTTTTTTTTAAATTTTATGCTGTTGAAATAATATAATAATGATTTTGATGAATTTAATATGATATAAATATAATTCAATTATATATATACTACTAAAATTAATGCATAAATTGATTTATTATAAATAATATAGTTCAAATACATAATTAATTAATTTTATAATCTATTAAATTATTTAAATTGCGAGCCTTAGATCAAGTGAGTTTTTAAAAAGGCAACAACAACAACAACAAATCTGTATAGAGTCGATCAGTTAGCTGACTAAACAGTCTGTTTCGGAAATCGCTACATTTCTTCTTCAATAGTCTTTGAGTGATTAAGCTGTGATCAACTCACTGTTTGAAGTCGCATATGATTTCACACATTTGGAATTCATTCATTTGAATCTATATTAGGGCGGGTCAAATTCTGGCTCAGCGAAATTCGTAAAATACATGTAATTTCAAGACTTTTTCTCCACTACAGCATATACAAATTCTGAAATCAAGCTGTGCGGACTTTCGTAAATAGATTCATACACATACATTCATACATTCATATTTTATAATTGAGAACAAAATCTATCTACGAAAGTCCGCACAGCTTTTTTTCAGAATTTGTTTGTGCTGTAGTGGAGAAAAAGTCTTGATATAACATGTATTTTACGAATTTCGCTGAGCCAGACCTCCAAAAAATTCGTCCATACAAATTGACCCGCCCTAATCTATATATATAAATTGGAATGTGTGTTTGTTTATTTGTTTGTTTGTACCTTATAGGAGACCAAACCTCTGGACCGATCTTCCTGAAATTTTCACAGCATTTAACTGGGACTCTGGCATGATTAATAGGGTACTTTTTTTCGACCACGCTCACTTTTACGCCCACTTTTTTAAAATTATGTAATTGCTCCCATATAGTTTTTAACAGATTTACTTCAAATTGTATACACATTATACTCCAGGCGAGGTAGAAATAAACATTTCTTACGCCACGCCCCCTTTCACGCCCTTTTTCACGCCAAATTTAAGTTTTAAACTTTTTGTTCTCTGTACAAATTTGTTCCTTCCAACGGATTATTTTTTATTTGGTAGTGTATTGCTCCTAATACTGTTAACGTCGCCATACTACTATGAACCACGCCCACTTCACTTCCCCCTTTTTTAAATTCAGATACTTACTTATACCACTAACAATGTTTGCTATACAAAATACTTTTTTTGTAATATGTATTTACCTAAAGTTTTATATACTTTTTATCTACAGGTAAGGTAGACATAGATTTTTTTATTACCAAATCCCCCTTTTTCGCCCCATTTTACTTTAATTATAATTAATCTGCTTTCAATCTATATATATAAAAATGAATGTCTGTCTGTCTGTTTGTTTGTTTGTTTGTGCTTTATAGGAGGATAAACCCTTGGACCGAACTTCCTGAAACTTTCACAGCATTTAACTATGCCTATGATGGAAAGAATAATAGGCTATATGAAGTTTTTATTGGACAAAGGGGCGCGGCACTGCCCATATAACCCAAAAATTTAAATCGCCATATTTTGGGCATTTTTTGACCTACGTTGATGCTATTTGGTACATATGGTATTGACATAATTAGGAATACGTACCAGGAGAACAGTGGGTGGGACCACGCCCCTTTTTAGGAAAATTAAAAATCGCAATATAGTCTTAACTACTGGACCGATCGTCATTAAATTTTCACAATAGGATATTCTTACGAAATAATAAATTCTTGACTATATAAAGTTGTGAGTGAAAGAAGGGGCGTGGCCTCGTCCAAATAACCCAAAATTTAAAATCGTCATATCTTGGGCATTTTTTGACCAACGGCGGCTGTATTTGCTATATATGGTATTGGCATGAATAGAAATACGTACCAAAAGAAAAGTGGGCGGAACACGCCCCTTTGTTTGCGATATATTGGAGGCTGGACCTGATAAGTGATCTTAAATTTTCAGAGCGTTCAGCTTTGACTCAGGAATACTTATTACATGATAATATTTTTCGACCATGCACACTTCTGCACCTATTTTTTTACTACGTTTATTAACGGCTTTACCACAAATTTAAAATACATATTAATTAAAATAGTGGGGTAGCCCCATTCTCTTTCTTCTACCACTGTCTTCCAAACAGCTGATTTTATAATACGTGTTAATTAAAATAGAGAGTGGGGTAACCCCATTCTCATTCTCCCACAACTGACTGCGAAACAGCTGATTGTGCTTTTTGATTGGTCTAAAAATAAAAAGGGGGAGCATGAAGCAAATTACATGCGATTCAGTGCTGAATTCTAATTGGTATACAACAAAAAAAGAGGCGAAGCATTGCAATAACTAAATTAAATAAATAAATTTTTGTAAATATATAAATACTTTTAATTTTATTTTATACGAAGGGGTAGCGAAGCACACCGGGTTCAGCTAGTTATATAGAAAAAATTGAACGTTCAAATTGGCTATTTAATCATATGACATTTTAACGCAGTAGGCTATTTATATTATAATAGCCACCTTTCAGAAATGAAAAAACTCGATTCTTTTCTATGGTGCATTTCAACAAACTGTCGAACACCAATGAATATTGAAATAAATAAGAAGCAACTGGAACAGATGGCAACCTTGATAGAGTTGATGGCGGTGATCTATAAGTAGCCTACTGCTTTAAAATGTCATATGATTAAGTAGCCAATTTTTACGTTCAATTTGTACTGTATAATTCAAATGAATGAATTCCAAATATGTGAAATCATATGCGACTTTAAACAGTGAGTTGATCACAGCTTAATCACTCATGATGTTGTCTGATTCTTTACTGTTTAGCCAAATACCAAAACTTTTAGTTCCTTTTGGGTCAGTAAAGAACCTGTTCTCGAATTCGAGCTTCGTGCAGAAATTTGTCGCGTTTTAAAATTACAATACAGCGATACCTTGCCTCAATACCACTTTATATTTGGACCTGACTGCAATCCTGCAAGTCTCATTAAACCTTGAGTGATCTTTTGATTTAATGCTTCTAATTTTATTGGGAATAAAAGACTGCATATCCAATAAAATAATTTATCGTACCATGACAGTAGCGGCATTCACATTTCTATCAGTAAAACATAATTTCCAATTGAAGTTGCGATTAAAATTATTTAGGACAGTCCAGTTTGCCTTTCCATAAAACCATGCAGTCCTCTTCGGGTCTTTAGGCGAAGAGTTGCAGGAGTTAGAATATGGAAAAACAGCGGAGATGATGCAATGATCCGAGTTACCAAGTCAAGAAGAAGGTCAAGGATATTATGACTATGCATATCACTTTGAGGGGAAAAGTGGGTTCCTTCACTAGTTCAATCAATTGGTTCGATTCAGCAAATAGCTCAACATGTTACCCAACAGGTGTCAATGGACCCGAATGACGTAACAAAGCTGGGTTGTGATCATTGAAATCGCCAGCTACAACGATCTCACTATCGAAAAACAACCCCAAAATATGCGTAATCGGGTCAGAAAGAGAGTTCAGTTTGTAAAAAGTGGGCTCTCTCTCCCTAGATTCGGACTTCTTAAAATAAACCTGAACTGTAACAAGTTCGAGCGAAGCCTGTACTTTACCCACATTGAGCTAAACTCTGGATCGGTCACCTTCAGACTTCTGTTACACTCTTACACGCTACATCTGCTCTAATAAAAAGATCGATGTCCCTATGCAAAGAAACAATGGCAGTAAACGAAACCCAGGTATATGAAAATCCTATAGATCTGCATCTTTAGCCACCTGGGTCTCATTTAGTGCAATTATTTCAAGCCTATGTAGAGGACAGTGTACATAGATCGAGAATAAATTTGCTCCACGAATATTGCAAAAATCTATGCGAAAATGACCCGACATTTCCGCACCATGCAAACATCTCACAAATTAAAGCATATAAGGTAGTTAGTTATGGCTGCATTTGACACCTGAAGCTTACCTGATGTAAATATTTAATTAACTAAAAGTTTATTCTGAAAGCCAATGAAAATATCTAATCGACCTATTTTTGAATTTTGGCAAAAAAATAATGGTTTTGATGGCTTTTTTGTAACTTGAAAATCCGAAAATTTGAAAATTTTAAGGAAGCATTTTTATTCTTCTGATAAGATGTGTGAAAATAAAAATTTTCATATCTAAAAAAAACATTTTATCGTAAACATAACTTTTTAAAACATTTAAAAATCTTCATATGCATTCAATAGAGGAAGTTTGCTTTTTTTTTAAATTAGGATACCCGTTACGGACGCTTCGGCCCAAAAAGCAATGTGTATTTTTGGGAAAGTTAGAAGCTTTTCCTACATTTTCTTTTAAATTTCAAGTACAAGTAGATAAAATGTGAAATATCACGTTTCTAGTTCAACCGGAACCGCCTAAAATAAATTAACCTTGTTCTTATCCTTGTCTTTACCTCTGTCCTAATACTTGTCCCAATTTTTGTCCGAATCATTGTCCTAATCCTTGTTACAGTTGTTGTGCAAATGCTTGCCCGTATCTATCCCGTTAGCCTTGTCCTTATTTTTTCTCAATTCCTCGTATTTATTCTTATCCAAATCCTTGTATAAAACCTTGTACTTATTCTTGTCCCAATCCGCGTTCTAATCTTTGTTATAATTCTTTTTCAAATCCTTGTCCCAAGGCTTGCCCTTATCCTCGTCCTTGACTTAACTCTTTTCCTAGTTCTTGACCTAATCTTTTTCCAAATTCTTTTCCGAATCCTTATTCAAATCTTTGTCAAAATCCTTGAACTAATCCTAATGATGCATTAGCGGCCTGATAACATTTTGTGGTTACTTTACTAGACTACTTTACTTACCACTCCAACTTCTGAACTACTAATCATAATTTGACAAATAAAATATCGTTGGAAGCGATTTGATAGTCCACTTTTTTTGGCTATGTCACGTCATATTAAATTGAGTATGGCACCTTGAAGAGGAGAGAAAGGCAACTAAACTCTTAAATTCCAAACCACTCTAACTTCTAAGCTACTTATCATAATTTGACAATCCGCTGCTTATAGGCTATCTGACGTAAAATTTAATTGAATCTGGCGCTCTCTATAGGACATAAAGTCATGAACTACGTGACATAAAATACATCTTTGTTTATATTTTGTTCATCAAACAAATGATTAGTAGTTATTATTTTCGATTATATAAAACTTATATCCCCAAAATAATTTAAATAAAATATTAGTTCAAAAAACTAGGACATAACTACTAAAAATCACGCTCTAAAAAGTATTAAACATTACAAAAGTGAACTTGCAAACCATAGAATTTTCATTAGAACAGAAAAATTTAATTTTTCAGATTCGCAAGTTCACTTTTGTAAAGACGATATATACTTTCTGACAGTTTATATTTTTACAACTATTCTAGCAGTCAATATATTTACGAAGAACATGATTTTTGGATGTTTTTGCCAAATGTTAATTTGTAAAAGGGTGCAAATTAAACTTTTTTCTAATGCAAGTCGAGGCACCTTATTATATTTACATACATATATGACATATAACAAAATTAACTTGAAAATAAAATTAAACAAAAAATTGTATATTTGAATTTCGTAATTTTGAACAAAAACAATGTTTATCAAAACGCCACCCCCCCCCCCCCCCAATTAAAAAGGAATTGATTAGAACCATACGTGAATTATTGATAAGGCGAAACAACCGCGAAAGACTATTTCAATTGCTTTTAACCGAGGTTAGTGTTATGCCTTAACCTCGGTAAGCATTTACAGCCCTTAGTTGTGTTCTTGTCCTTTAATTTCACATTTTACACAGTTAAGTTGTGGATTTTTAGTTTTCCATAATTCTTAAATATAGGAAAGAACATAGAAAGTGAAAAAAACCATGCCCGAACCCGGAATCGAACCAGGGACCTCTGGGTTGATTGTCTTGCGCACTGTCTACTAGACTAAAAAGGCCGACCCCCCTTGGGTTAGTCCTGGCTACGGCCCTGGCCTAGCTTATTAGTTTTCACTTTTATTTCATTTTCTAAACTTACACTCCAGCTTCTTATGAGTTTCACTACAAAATCTTCAAGAAACTTAGATAAAAAACATTAAATTTCGTTGTTCATTTTCAAAGAGAAAAGAAGAAATATGCTACAAGTGTTACACAACACTTCACTAAAATGTCAAAAGTTCAAAACTTATATTTAAATAGTAGCAAATATTAACATATAACTCATTGCGTTAATGTTAAACTAACACAAGTTGACTGGCTGACTGACTGACTGGCTCACAGACAGACAGATAGACAAACAATCAGTCCGTCCATGAAGAATGAAATGAAAAAGCAATAATAACAAAAAGTACAGGGAAAAAATAAGAGTTGCGTCCCTAATTGCACATAAGTCAATCTTAATAATATGCAACGAAAATTGTAACGAAACAAATATTGACAGTCAGAGAAAACGGAACGGACAGCAGCCAGGCAGCAGAGGCAGGCAGTTCAAACGAGCTAACGAATGAATGAATGACAAATACGCAGAACAGCACTTAACGATGACAATAATAAGGAAAGATGACGAAAGTAATGGCGGACTATTTGCGCAATTATGAGCGAATTTGGCAGCACTGTCACGGGGAATATTAGTGTGAAAATGAATGAGGTATAAACTGCGAGTAAATTATTGCGAACTGCAGGATGAGTGAGTGAGTGTGTGGGTGGTTGGGTGGTTGGTAGAGTTGGTGAGTGAGTGTAAATGAGGGCAGCAGCAGCAGCATTGAGTTTGGGCCAGGCAACAAGTGCTGGACAAATGTTTGCGCTGTGCTCTCCGAAGGCTAATTTGTGCACTCGGCGCTTATTGCCAAGCGAAGTAAAAGCACAAAGCGATGAAAGTAAAAGTTCATTAAAGTATGCAACGTTTTGTTATACTTTCATTACTTCAGCTACGCTGTTTGCTACCTTATATTTTTAAAGCCAAATGCTTCGGATGTAGCGCAGAGCGTTGCATGGTAAATTATGTTGAATTATTCATCGGTGTGTACAAGCATTGATTGTTATGGGAGGGAGCGTGTATGTGTATGTGTGTGTGTGTCAGTTTTGACATTGGCCCAAACTCAGATTTTTTTCCGAATATTCAATGCAATAAGGCACTAAAACCTACAACTGACCTACATACATCGAATGCTCAAGTGTCCTTGTGTGCTTTTGTGTTTTTTCTTTCAATGCTGCACTGGACACAAAAATACCCAACCACACTCGAACGCACGTACATTCCCATGCATAGCAAGAGAACAACGGAGACCTTGCATCACATACTCATGCACACATGCACGCACTCGCTTGTCAACTCCAATGGATGTAACCGGTGACGCCTACGAACAGGACGAACATGTACGCAACCTTAACTTTTTTGTATCCTTTGCAATATTAAAGTAACCTTCTAGCGAATAAGTGTTAGCTAGCGTTTATGTATGTATGTATGCGTGTGAGTGTGCGTTGCTGAATGAGCATGTAAATAGTTAATATTATTTCGTGATTTAACTAAATTTTATATGATGACTCTGGGGATCTGGCGATGGACTTGATTTCTTAGCAAGTGGTTAAAATAAGGTCATTTATCAAATTTTACGATATCTTTTAAGCCTCGAAAATGTAAAGCAAATTAAATATTTTTGTTCTAGTTTCAATATACTTTTGAGTTTTGTGGCTTAGCTTAGTAAAAAATTCTAATTTAAAAGCTTTTTATTCTATTGGTTAAAGTTATTTTTTTTTTTATATTATTATAATTTTTTTTTTATTATTATTCAGTTTTCTTATTTAAAACCTATTAAATATTTTTTTGTTTATCAAACAAGCTATACAAATTTATCTTAGCTTAAATAATTTTTTTTTTAATTACAAGGACTAAATTGAAGGGTCAATTAATTTAATTAAAGTCTGAAGAGAGTGAGACTTTTGGATTTTTTTTTTCTTTTCAGGATTGTTTGATGACGAAAATTTAAGCAAAATTTTTTCTGCTCATGACTTGTTTGATGACTAAAATTTAAGTAAAATATTGACCCTTTTTAAGTTTTAAAAGCCTTCAAGCCTTTTAAAGTACTTTTGAAAGCTTTCCAGGAAAATGTGAGTACGTAAAACCTTGCAGAATTTAAAAAAGCTTTAAAACTTAAATATTAAAAATTAAACAAAGCTTTTAAAAAGTTCAAAAAAACCCAAATTTTGCATTTATTAAACCCCAGCTCAAACTATTCAACAAATTCAAACAGTGTTATCAGACTCTCAACAGCAGTTTTAGACAAAGGTTGCAGAATTGTTTTTGTTTTCAATGTTTTTGCATAGACATTAGATATCAGTAGTTTTTTTCTTGCAATACATTAAATAAATACCATTAAAAATAGTTTTTTTTTGCGATTTATACTAAATTTATTTTTTTATAACTTTTAGCAGTCTCACACAGAAAAAAAGTACCTTGCTTAAAAGCATACTCAAATATTCTGTGCGCATGCTCTGATCTATTTTGAAAATTTCCTTGTATGAATCTTTTAAAACTTAGGTACATATGTCTTTATATCATATCAGTGTTATGAAAAAAACTGATCGATTCTTGAGGGCTCTGTTGTTAGAAGTGAAAATATCATTCGCACGTTGAACATACCCTTTGCTTTGCGCGCCTGGAACGTGACGTAAAGAACTGACATGCTTTTCATAAACTCACTTATTGAAGATGTATAAAATTTCAAAACTGACGAAAACTTTCAACGCATACTCTAAACAGTGACAGAGATTCGAAAAAGACGCTGCCTCTTCTGTTGAAAAACTGGACTTTAAATCATTTAAACCACTTTCAAAACCTTTCGATCTGCCGGAAGAATGGGAGATTCGATCAGCAAAATCATACTTCGAAAGGCAAAAATTTTAAATTAAAAGCCAAACCATGTCTATTTGGCAAACTGTTAGTGAATTTAAGATCCTGGTAGCGAGTTGGAACAATTAATGTCAATGAGCAATGAGCGCTTACCCAACCTTAAGTTTTTTGCTTCTGAATCGGATGAATTACGAAGAATTTACAGACATCTTTTATATAATAAATACTTTCAGATAAACAATCCCTTTTATAATAAAATTTTTTTACGATTTCTTACAGGCAATAATAGGTTCATTTTTAATGTAAAAATGATACATCTTTATTCAAAACCAATAATCAAAAACCGCATATTTTTCAATATAACTTCGTTCATCCGCACAAGAAACTAATATATTAAATAAATCACTGCGATTTTTTGATTTCAGATAAAACTGTGATGCCAGATTTTACGCAACGCACGACTTCTTTTTTTCGACTCGCCTCCGATCTACCGCCATCACGGAATAAAGAATGAATATTTTTTTTGTATAAAAATTTCTACATACTCTTCAAAGATAGCTCTTTAATTTGTAAAAAAACAAATGAGTAATTATATACACTCAGAACTAAGAACGAAAATCTTTAACAATTCTTTTTTCGGCATCGGAAATCATCATTCCCTTAATATTGTGATGATTTTATGAAGCCAAAAATCGAAGAGTGCAATTTTTTTCAGAACTACTTATTTATATTATACTAGCAAATACCCGCTGCTTCGCTTGCGATAAAAATATAAAATACCATGTAAAAGTTTTAAATCTTAAAGTTAAAGAATTTAATTTATATTCAAATGCAAAATATAAAAATATTTGTGTTTGTTTAATAATTAAAAAATAGTATAAATATTAAAAAATTACTTTATTTAATTTGAATAACCATCTCTTAATAGTAATTTTTAATGGTGACATAGAGTTGCTTGGCTTTTTCAGTATTTTAACTTTTTAGTAAATCCTGCACAACAGGATTATAAACAAATTTATAAACAAAAAATGTAATTTTGCTAACTTAGATTGTGAACATGAGTATTCTTCTTAAGTTTTGAAAAATTACCATTATTATGACTCAAACTTTTGCCTATATCATGAAAACTATATATTTTCTCAGTACAACGCATTTTTTATGAAAAAATAATATCGTAAAAATAACGGTAAGCGAAAGATTTTTCGAAAATATTTTGCACGTATATCTAGTATATTGAAAAAATTCCCTTTATATGACATCAAATTTATTGCGATATCTTGAAAGCTACAGATTTTTTCAATGTAACACTTTTTCTTTAAAATTAGAGAAATAAGAAAAGATGAACCGTTACTTCACCAAATCAATGTTTTTTATTGTTTTCACAAAACATTTAAAATATTCAATTTGTGCCCAAAAGTAGGCCAAAAGTTATTTTTTGTTGCAATTTTTTTTTTGTAATTTCCATTGTGCCACTCTTTCATAGTATATATTTTTTATCGGCAAAAATTTCTAAATTTTGACACCAAATTAAATAAACAGTTTCCGTCATTAAAAATCATGGACCCATCCTCTATTATTTTTTGGATAAAATTTTATTTATTCAAAATTTTATTATATATTTTACAAACTACAGCTTAAAAAATATGTTCAGGTTAAAAAAAATTTCAAATATTACAAACTACATTACCAAATTGTAGTCTTATGCTATGTTAGTCCCATGTTACGGTGGCGGTCATGAGCTCATCATGGTCATGCATTGTTGTTGTTTCAATGTAAATTAAAAATTTGAGAGCGAGAGCAAGAGAGTAAATTTTCACCACCACGGTCACCAAATGATTCGACAAAAATATGAAATCATGGGATCAAAACAGTGTTGCGTTGTGGAATTATTCACAACATATGTGTTTAGGCACGAAAATAGTACACTTTTAGTACGAAATGTATGAAAGCAGTAATGAAACCTGCTTAACAGCAACACTCATCGGTTGAAAAAATGCTAAAAGTAGCAAAAAGTGTACTGGTGCTTAGGCATCATAACATACTTTCGTCACACAGCTATTCAAACGAAAAAAAGAGAGCAAAAAGTGTCATGACCAGGGATCATATAACGACCACCGTAATAACACCCTTAGCATTGGACCAAATGACTCATTTCAGCCCATTCCGCTATATGAGAAACGAAGTCATCTCACTTCCCATACAAATTCTCACTTGCAATTCAACTCATTTAAAACAAATTAATGAGATTTGATACGTTAACGTTAACTGAAAAACTTATTACAAACTATTTCGAACGCATTCAACGGAGAATGTGTAAAAAAACACCGAACACAATAAAAACAAAGAAAAATGTCAAACAACAAATCATTTTATATATGTGTATCATCATCAATATCAACCAGTAAAAACAAAACAAAGAACCAGTTTTCAAACGAAATGAGGTACTTTCGCAAAAAAAAACCAATATAAGCAATTTTGAAAGACTGATTCCAAATGAGTCATTTGGCCCAATTGAAACGTAGTACTTTACGACCAAATCCGTTTGAAATATAGCATTATCATTGATTGTTGGACGCTTAAAGGGGGCGGCAAAACCCATTTTTTGTACAGCTGCCGAAAGACCCCCATACAAATAGAATTACCAAATTTTAGTCTTGTGTGACCAAACCGTCTGCAATATAGCATTTTTAGCATATACTAGACGTGAAAAGAGAAGGGGCAAAATATCATTAGCAAAAACACGATTTCGTTGAAATAACCTATGTCGTCTAAATCGATTCAGTGGCTCTCCGGTCAAACATCAGTGCAGTGTCACAACGCTTTTAATAGTACAGATAGATATACGAACATAACCTCAAGTCTGGAAAAGCTATATGTCAAGGTTGCATAACATAATTTATGCTTATAACTCAATTCTGGCAACTTCCCTTTACAACATTTGCAAAGAAAATTAATGAACCTGTATGACAGCAAGAATCTCACTGAAAGCACAACATGACCGCCATGTTATATTGAGAGGAGCTCTCACGACAAAGAGAGGAAACTTTTGTTTGCTGTTGTGTTGTGCTGCTTCTTGAATGTAAGCATCAAATAAAATACGTGAATTTTGAAATCATTAATGAAATTATTAAATTGTAATCAAAGAATTAATATAAATAATTATCAATAAATTCAGCGGTTACCGAGCTTGTCGGGTTTAAAATTTCGTGAGACTATATAATAGTATAGATAGAGATATACTGTAGTGTACTCTTAAAAGTCACTATTACCACCAACTAAAAGAAATCGGTATTTAACTTCATTCTTTCTTATCAATAAACAAAGCACAAAATAAGCAAACAAAGAAATAACATCCTTAGCAATAACTATCAACTTTTGCGTACACACTTTATAATAAGTTTTACATTCATTCTCAACCTAACCGAGGCTGGGTAAAATAAAATTTGCAAAAACAAAATAATTCTCGCTCCACCTTACTGTAAATTCATATGTCAGTTTTTGTTCCAGCTTAAAAATATTTGTTTTTTTAACAATCGTCCGCATTTTTACATGTCCGCCTGTTTACCTGTATTCCACATTATCCGTCTGTCGATTGTTTGCTTTTGAAAGTCCGTCCACTACACATTTATTTAATTTGTAAAATAAATTTGAGCACAAAAAAAAATCACCTTAAAGTCTTATAAGATTTCTGCAAAAAGCAATTAACTGTGTAAGGTAGATGTCATCAGTGGTTTAGCGTCCATGCTCAAACAAATGTAATTCAGAGTTGTGTACAGGTGTTTGAGGCCTCGCAGCTGCATTGTATTTAAGAAATACTTGGTTATGTCACATGTGTCCATTTACCACTGGTTGCTATTAATTTACTCCTTAATACATACTCAATATGGAAGAGTATGAATGTGTAAAGCTACCCGACCAGGGTTGCCAGTTTGGTAATTAATTAGCAAATTTGGTAGAAAATTTTTGACTTGGTAATTTGGTAATTTTTTTAAAATTTTGGTAATTTTCTTCCTTTCCAAAAAAATCAAAATAATCAGTTTGTTTGCAAGATTTATATAAAAAATTGTATTTAATATTATATTAAACATTTTTTTTAGTTCAGCATAACCTTTATGTTTTGTATTGAACATTTCTCTTAGTTTTCCGAACGCATCATCTGAAAATATTGCGAATCATGTCAAAAGAAAATGTCAAAATATTTCAATCTTGGAATTTAAATTTAACAAAGAAGTCTCTTATAAAAACGAAGCTACGAAACAAGTTGAGTTTTAATACAATAAATAGCATAATGATTTCAAAGGAACTCTGCGAAATGAGAGACAAGCCTCATTATGTGTGATCACCAGAAGAAGATTTTTAGATTTAAAATTGAGATTTTTTTTTCTCCATCAGCTCTAGTTAAGGACTTATAGGTAAAAATGAAAAAACCTGTTATGTTCTAACATAATAATTTCTTTAAATTGCATCAGTCAATTTCGATCATATTTGACAGCTTTGATTAGGAAATATTCAGAAATATTAATTTTTCACGTGGAATCGGAAAAGGGAGTTTTAATTTTTAAAATAAAGCTCTACACCCAAAAAAATCTTCGTACTATGTACAAAACAATTATTATATTCTACAAAGCTGTTTGTTCTTTTCAGCCTACGAACGACTTTGTGAATAATACAAATGACCGTTTGTACATTGTACAAAAAAATATTTGTATATTTTACAAACGCATTCGTTTCATCTACAAAGATACGAACAAATATACGAACGCTGCTGCCACCGCTTTGTATATTATCAAATAATGTTCGTTCAGTTCACAAATTTATACATTATAGATTTTTACAAACTAGCGTTTGTAGAATGTACAAAGTTACGAATTCAAAATTTTTTTTTCATGCGGCCAACACTACAAACGTTTGTACTATGTACAAAACATTTGTACATTCTACGAATAGCCTCTGTTTGTATTTCTACAAAGATTTTATTCGTAATTTTATCCTAAATATTTTTTGGGTGTAGAATATTTTGGACATTTTTAAGTTATTTTTTCCTGAATGTTTTTTTCCTTGTTAAGTTTCCTGAATGTTCTTGAGGTTTAACTTAAAAATGAGTACTCTCTATTTCGATTCCACTTGAAAAGTTATTCATAATAGGGCTGATTAGGTCCAACCATTTTTGTAAACAAATTCTTTTTCACCTTTTGTTTTGAAGATAATGGCCTTGAATCTCATGAATTGTAAAACTTTTTCATAATAAAAACATTTCACCCTGAATTGTCTGAATCATTGTCTTTGAAGTTAAAGCATTCATTTGACCTTTGCATATATTGTGGATAGTTTCAGATATATTTTGATATAACGAAAATTGATTACATGAATAGCACAAATTTCTAAAGTAACTTACTGAAAAATTAGGGTTTTCCAGCCGCTTAAAATTGCTTTGAATAAATTTAATACAATTTTCGTTTCCTTCAAAATATTTTTTTTTAAAACGTAAAAAGACATCAACAAAATACTTTGCAATAGTTTGTGCTAAGGAGCAGTTATTGGAAAAAGAACTGTATATCATATTTTTTCATAACTCCCTAACTTGAGGTGATGGTGAAAAGGTTTCCTTATATTTAAAATCAGTGCCCATAGTTAGAATTGATATCCTATAAAACAAACGAGTTGTGTAGTTTCTGATTTTTAGTTATTAAAAAATGATTAAAATTTAAACTTGAGGAAACCGATAATTTTTTTAAAGCATTAAATGCCATATCTTTGTATTTATTAATTTACTTTCTTAAAATCAATATTCATTGCCAATGAATGCGGTAAATTTTTTATTTCCTACTTATTTCAAATAAAAGATAAGGATCTCATTTTTATATCATTAATTTATAATTTTTTGTTTTGTTTTGTGATAAAAAAATTACGTTTACCTGAATTTAATACTTATTTTTGATTTTTATATTAATATAATAAATAAAATTTTAAAAAGAAAAAAGTTGTACTTTTTTATATATGTTTTTATTTGTTTTATTTAATTCAACTTAAAAAGATACACGTTTGATTTTTAAAAGTATATAAGTTTATGAATTTTACTTATTTTGTGATTTTTAGTTATTAAAAATAAGAAATGTTAAACAAGAAAAATGTTATACTTTAAAATATGAACTTAATTTATTTTACCACTATTTCTGTTTATTAAATTTAAGTAATTTAATGCTGAATAAATGTTTTTAACTAACAAAAATTATAATTTTATTGATTTTCTTACTATAAAAAATGTTTGTTTATTTAATTAATTTTTATTTAATTTTGGTAAACTTTTGATAAAATTTTGGTAACTAAATTTTTTTACAAGTGGCAACCCTGTACCCGACACCGCTGTAGAAACAATGAGAAACACTTTAGCAGAGGAAAGAGAGATAAAGCTTTATGTTGCTTGTGTGACTAACAATTTAATGAAGCAACGATTTTTATGTTTGGGTCTTTTGGCTACATTATAAATTTAAATTTTAATAATTTTTAAGAGTGGTTTTAAAAAAATAAAGTATGTAAGATTTTAAGTTAAACTTGTAGCTTTATATTAGTGAAAGAAATACTAAAATCGGTTCAGCAGTTTTTATGTTTAGCGTCGTCGCAGATACATGAGAAGCCTTTTATATAATAGTATAGAAGCATAGATGAACCACAGAGACTAAATTATACAGAGTTCCCATTTTGAAGTTCACGCAATTTATGTTGTACAAGCGTTAGGAGGATAGAAGAACAAAACAGAAAGAATTATGCTTTTGCCTCAGCAGTTGTTTCATGCGCACCTATAAAAAAGTGTAGGCAGAGTCAAAACGAACGCTGAGGCAAAACATAAATATATATGTTTTTTTCTTATATTCTCTGGACGCTTGTACAACGAAACTTGAGTTCGAAGAGCATTTGAAGTCGAACAGGGACCTCTGTATTATATAGTCTCTGAAATTAAACTTCAATAAAAACAAGCAAAATAAATGAAAACTTTAGATTTTAATACGACGACACTTTTTTTTTGTAAATTTTTGATTGCAGATAAAAAACATTAAAACTAGAAGTGTATGCAAAAATTTATGTATTTAACTTATGTTTTTAGCAGCTCATATTTTTTATTTTTTTATGCAAGAAAAAATATTATTGTAAGAATATTTTATTTAAAAGCTTTGCAATATAATCAATAACTCATAAAACATTTAATTCCTTTTCTTTTATTTATAGAAAGCTGCCAAGGTCCTCACGAAAAACGCCTTCTCAACCACCTGCTTTTAAACTACAACACACTCGAACGTCCTGTCGCCAACGAATCCGAACCGCTCGAAGTCAAGTTCGGTCTGACGCTGCAGCAAATAATCGACGTGGTAAGTTTTGCGTTCAAAGCTTTTAGCAATTACTCATTCTTTTTTTTAATTACACAAAACTTAGTACAAATCTTAAAAAAAAGCCTAGAAAACGCGGAAAGCTTTAAAGCAAAAGTAAAAAGAAAATCAAAAATAAATCAAAAACAATACAGAAACACGTTCAACATTTAATGAATTGCATAAAATTTTCTTTTTTACTTCAATTAATTCAACTCTCTTGTAGGACGAAAAGAATCAGATTCTGACCACGAATGCGTGGTTAAATTTGGTAAGTGACATGTACCCGTTATACCAACAATAACAACAACAATAAAAAAATTATGTAATACTTTCTTTTTTTTTTAAAAAAAAGCAAAACAATGAAAATGAAGCGCGACTCTAAATAAAAAACTTTTATTTTTCTATGTTTTTTATGTTTTGATTTTGTTTTTGTTTCTTTGTATGAACTTGTTCTCACTTACATTGAACTTTTGTGTTAGTCTGTTTTTTTATTTTGTTTTATGGAAAACTTGAAAGCTCTGTGTTCGCTCAATTAATTATTCTATATACGTCAATGTATTTTGTTGTGGTAAAACGAAAGAAATATTAAGAGCATTAGAAAGCTCAATAAATGTTTTAAGCAAAGTTATAAGAACAAAAAACATGAACAAATTTGCAAGATATGTTGTTGGCATTGTGCGAATCAGTTTAAAAATATTTATTTAAATAAAATTAAGCCTAATAAGAAAATTAAATATATAAATAAATTTAAAAATACTTCACGTCATATTTTTGTATTCATATGTTTTTGTCTTTTTTTTCGTTTGTACTATTTTATTTTGTCATTTCAGTTTTACAAAATATTTAAATTTTTAAAATTTTTTATTCGATTTTTCTTAATATTTGGTTAATTTTTTATGACTTAGGGCATTTTAATCAAAAGTATTTTGGTCACGAGTTCTTTGGTTTCTAAAGTTTTATTGATATTTTGTTTAGTTTTCAAAAACTGCTTTATTAATACTTTCAAATATGTTGTCCTTACAAAAAATGAGAAACTTTTCTGAAGAAAGCGATATAATGAAAGCTTTCAAACTGGAAATGCTTTAAAGAGTTCCAAATCAAAGAGCTTTTGATAACTTCAATTTTTGATATTTTTTAAATTAAAAAAGGTATTAAAAAAGGTATTTTAAGTTTAAACAGAAGAAAGCTTAAAAAGATTAAGCAGCTTTATATAGTTTTAAAATTCAAAATTTGATTTCTTAGAATTCAAATTAGTTCAAAGAAGTGTCGAACCGAAGCACTGGTTGGCATTCCACCGCTTTAACCCTTTCAATGGCTAGGCTAAACTTAGAACAAAATGATTTTTTGAGGTAATACTCCTATCATTTGGGATCTTAAAAGATGACAAAAACATAGCCTTGATTTTTACCTGCGCTGCTTACGATCTGCAAGTTTGTACAAAGAAAAAATTGTTTGGCATAAAATTTTTTTTTTAGTTCCTTGAAGGTTTTTCAACCCTTTAGATGTTTGTTTCTTAAACGCTCTTAATATTTTTTTCATTTAAGAAATAAAAAGATAAAAAAACATAAATTTGCTTTTTGTCCGTATTTTTCTTAAAATTCAAATTTTTCAAAATAGGCAAAAAAAAATGTTTTGGTTTTCTTCAGCACAAAATCGAAAATCCAACTGTCTTATAAGTCAAATATCTCTCCAAATTTTGTTTATATCATATTGGTGCATTTTTTTTCATAGAACCAACCGATTTGATTTAAAAAAAGCGTTGCAAAATAAATATTAAAATTGCTTTCTGACGTGTCCAATATATTAGGCAAATCCACTGAAAGGGTTAAAGGAAAGAGCTTTCCTTGTCACCATACGATTCTTATTACAGCATAGAAAGCTTTATGCTTGCTTTTATTGAATGCAGTTCAATAAACTAAAGGAAATATGTTAAATAAAAAATTGTTAAAGCTTTCGAATTAAAAAGCTTTTAAAAGCTATCAAAACCAGCAAGCTTTTAACCCTAACACTGGTACTATTTACATATGTAAATATTTCACTTTTTAAATGGCTGCAAATTTGATGTTTTTGGCACGATTTGAATATAATTTACATTCAGTGGCTAATTTTTTTTATTTAAACACATTTAAAAATTAGCCACTGAATGTAAATTATATTCAAATCGTGCCAAAAACATCAAATTTGTAGCCATTTAAAAAAAGTGAAATATTTACATATGTAAATAGTACCAGTGTTAGGGTTAAAAGGTGTCAACATTAAAAAGCTTTTAATAGCTTTCAATTTATAAAGCGCCTTATAACTAAAGAACCCTAAAGCTTTTGAAAGCTTTGTAAAATGAACTAATTTTTAAACATTAATATTAAAAAATCTTTCAATATTTAAACAATTTAAATTAAAACATTAAAAATCAATAGAGCTTAACTTATAAAAGGCTTTTCAACAGCTTTAAAAAAATTTTAAATTAAAAAATCTTTTGACGCTTTAAGCCCTAAAAATTTAAAAGCGTTTGTTCAAAAACTAAAGGCTTAATAAAACTTTACAAAAAAGAAGCTATTGTAAACTTAAAAATTAAGAACTATTTAATTAATAAACTTTCGAAAACTAAAAAGCATAAATAAGCGGGGTTTTAACTTTTTCACGCATAAGGTACACATTTGTCCCCACATAATTTTCACAATTTACAATAATAATACCGGCAAAGTAAAAGCTTTTTTACACTACCTTTTCTAGTTTACGCAATGGCAACACTAAGATTAAACTATTATCTGTCAAAAAATTATATGCCGGAAAAGTGGAAAATATTTTTACAAGGTGTACAAAAAAATAAGAAAAAACTAAACCGAAATAAATTGATATAAATACACAAAATCATTTTTACTCTCTTGGATTAGTTATAAAAGTGACAGGGTTAACAAGTAAAAAGCTTTTTAATTATGTTGATTTAAATACAAATTCTAAATGTTGTGATTTTTTCCTTTTCATATTGAAAAAACTTTGTTGTTGTTGTTGTTTCTTTGGAAAGATTCGTTAGAACAATTAATTGTTCTAACTTTGACCTTAAGCTCAATAAACGATTTTAAACTATCAAACAACTAGAATTTCTATTTAAAATCAAGCATGATTTAAACTATCAAACATTTAGAATTTGTATTTAAATCATATAAAATCAGCATAACAAATAACAAGGTCATTTAGGAAAAAACTTTAAGCTTTTTAATTTTTAAAAAAATTGAAAGCTTTTTTGCCTTTAAAGATTTTGAAAGTTTAAAAATGTTTTGACCGCCTTACAGATTAAAACCTTTAAGGGCAGGTTCTCATGTACCCAAAAACACGGTAATGTTCTTAATTTTTTTTCATAGAAGAAACACCTTAAGTTTTTTTGAAAGTTATTTATTGATTCTGAAAGTCTAGGAAAAAATTTTATTTGTTGCATAAAAGTGCAATGCGAAGTGCCATACGCCGTTAAACGTCACTTTGAAAAAAAGGTACCCAAACGGCCTCCATCGCACACACGTTCATGTCATCTGATATAAAAAAAACAGAAAACATTTTATAAATTATATTATGTATATTGGAGCTTGAAGCCTTAATATCAATTAATAGTTGACAATTTTAAAAATGGCGGACATGCGATTTTTTAGTCAGATGTGCCTTTTCGCTCCTTAAAGTGCTCTAAAAAACCACTCATTAAAATGATCTGAATTTAAGTTTAGAATCCAATAAATTTTATCTTCTTTTAAATAAAAATATCCAAGTCAATCCATACAGTTCTTGAGATATCGAGGAGGCCAGTTTAAAAAACATGAGGGCAGTACACGATCTTGTTGCATCGTTGCAAATGCAAAATAAACAGATTTTACAAAAACAAAAAGCATTGAAAAGCTTTTGCAATATATGCTTTTTGTTTTTGTAAAAGCTGTTTATTTTGCATTTGCAACGATGCAACAAGATCGTAAACTGCCTTATGATTTTTCTCAAAACGCGTTTTAAGATTTGGTTAACGATTTTTTTCGAGTTATAAAAATATGAGTTCCTTTGGTATGCGATAACTTTTTTGTGCAATCGTTATCAACCAAACCGCTTTGGGAACACATTTTATACATCATAAGCTATCGAAAAATTAAAAAAATATGGAGTTTTTAGGTCGAGTGTCATGAGAACCTGCCTTTAAGAGCTCTTAAATTTGAAAAGCTTTTGTTAGTTTTAAGATTTAAAAACATTGAAAGCTTCTCAGTTTAATCAACAAAATTTTTCGAGTCCTGTTTTTAGTCATTTTTCAAAAAAATAATTCTTATACCTGTTTTAAAACTCAAAAACTCTTTTTTTTTAACATATTACTTGTCAGCATTCAGTTGTTATATTAAAGTGTTGTTTTTTAACACTTTATTTACGACTTACTTGCTCATAAACTGTTTATAACAAACATACAAACTTTTAGAAGCTCTTTTTTAAAACTCTAGAACACTTTATAATAATATTTGAAATAAAATAAAATACTATTCAGGGAAAAATTTGTTGAATAAAAGGAAGATTTAGATAATTTATTGGCAATATGCAATGTTTAAAAGCTTTGCATTAACTCTTGACTTTGGTACTCATTTGGAAAACCGCTAGTTATCTACTCACTCAAGGCTTTGGCTATAAGTATTTTCCGATGTCATTTAAAAGCTCTTAATTGCTTAATTTGTGTTGCTTCGTCTTAATGCTTCTTAGTCAACGTAAGATAAGCTCCTTAATTGAAGCTGATTGAGGCTTATTGGCCAAATGCTGCTACCAACTTTTTGTAATTGCTTTCAGTTAGAATCTATTAACCTATTTAAACTTAGTTTAAAGCGTTTACCTTTTGTTTTTCGCGCTACTTTATTTCTAAACAGCAAAGCTTTTTACCTAAAATTTCTGGCAAGCTAAGCAAACTTCAATAAACTTTTCACCCAACGAGGTAAAAAGCATCTTTTTTCAACATAAATCAAATAAATTCACTCAGCAAAACAAATATTTAAAAATATTCTACACAGTCTTTTTCTATACATAAATATTTTTTTGGACAACGACATTTAAGCAACAACAATAAATCATAAAAGCTACACAAATTAGTGTACAGTTATTTTCGTGAACACACAAATTTCACGAAAAAAAATAATAACAGTTATTCAAACCCTCTCCAACACTATGCTGACCAACACTAATGCTCGTTTGCCAACAAACAAACAAAAAAAATTAAAAACTATGGCAGACGTGCAGCCAACTTCATCTCGTTGCTGAAGCAAATAAAGCATGCTTCCAAAAGAAAATTTATGACCAACACAGATAAACCAAAAACAAAAACAAAGATACCAACAAAAAAAAAATTTAAGGAAGAAACAGCTGCTACAGAACAACAAGTTCAGCAACAACAACAACAACAACGGCAACATTAAATGGCTGCATAATATCTGACTAATAGTCGTTACGACGAATGAGAACAGCCAGGATTGTTGCTGGCAACTCATGCCGCAAGCGGTTCCCATCCGGTCGGTGAACGCTATACAGTGCTGATAACATTTAAAAACTGAAAATACTTCAAAACGAAGCTAAATTGACGACAGCACATAAATTTTGACAAATGGTCTAAAAATGGCAAATTAAAAATAAAAAAAAAGCAAAACAATCTAAGCAAAATATTTTGCACAGAAAGCATCATTTTGCAGTCCTTTTTTAAAAAATGTTGCATGGAGAGAGATGAATGCGTTGAGCTAGATCCAATCATTGTGCTGAACATGTGTTGAAATTTTTAATGGGCATTCATTTTTATTATGACTGGAGATATGGGTAGAGAAATATTTTTGAATATTAGAAAACAAGGACATGAGGAACTGAGAAACATAAATTGAAAATAATAATTAAATCAAATTGATATTTAATCAAAGGGTTGAATCGTTGTAGAAAGGTATTAAAGGAGTCTTAAGGAATGCAAGGATATGCAAAGAACGAAGGTAAAGTAGAGGCAAAATAGTTAAATTAAGAAAAATCTAACATGATCAGACCATAATGTACAAACTTTTTAGAAAGAAAATTAAAAACAAAAGTATATTTGTCATAGATCTAAACATAATAGTTAAAAAGGCAAAAATTCGTAAAGATCAGTATTTTATAATTCAAGTTAACAAATTGATCAAAAATGTGTTAAAAAATCGACTTACATAATTAAGCTCAAACATAAAAAAATTGTTTAAAGACATCGTCTTAACCCATAAAAAAAAACCTCTACTAAAATAAATCTCGAAAACAGTGATAAGGTAATATTTTTAAAATTTTTTTTTAAACTAAAAATAAACTATTGCGTTGATAAATATAAAAATATTTTTTTTAATATGCTTCCATTTCAGACTCGAAAACTTTGATCATATTAAATTTTGTACGATCTTTTAGAGCAAAGGTGGGCACGAGTGAGGCCATTAAGAGCAAAATGAAAATTTTCAAAACCTTCCAAAGAGCCACACTGTACTTCAAGTATGGAGAAAAACCAAAAATAATTTTAATTTAATTAAGGTATTATTATAAAAAAAAAATAAAAATTAATATTAATGATGTACATTAGACCAGTTCAAAACTATATGAGGAAAATTATAGGTCTTTTTTACGTCGGTGCGCGTCCATTTCCTAAAAGTTCCATTCCTTATAAGAACAAAAATACCCTAAGACCCAAAGAAACTTTAAAAACATTACAAATAATCATATTTTTAAAAAATATATACACAGAAAAATAAATTTTAGTGGAGTTAATTTTTTTTTTCGTAAGAAATCTTAAGCATAGTACTCTGTTCAGTTTCATGTGAAATTTCACTCAAATCTCTATACAAAAAGTGAAAGCTGCGAAACAAGCGTGGACATTTTCACAACATGTTCGTCATAATAGTACTCTGTTCCGCTGCGTGAAATTATCGCAACATGTTGCTGAGCAACATTTTTTCACGACAATTTATTTGGACTGCCTATTTATTTTGAAGTGAAAACAGAGATATCTCATGAAATCTCCCAACTTATTCTCTGAGTCTCTCTGAGAAACGTTGCCATAGAAATTCCTCGCAACAAACTTTAAGTCAGAAATTTCACGAAACAAATAAATAGATGTTTCCAGCGAAATTTCACGCAAACGAACAGAGTACTAGGCCTTATCCAAATATACAAAATCACAAAAATAATGTCGCTGGAACAAAATAAGAAACAAATTTTATACAGAAAAATTATTATTTTTGGTTTACAAGTTAAATTGCAAATGCAAATTTGAAAAAATAAAAAAAAACTTAAAAAATCTTCGATTATTATAAATGATATTTCATCAAAATATATTCTTTATGAATCAGGCCCTGCAGTTCGCGTTCGAGAAGCTGTTTTTTAAGATATGTGAATTCAGAGCTATAAGCTGAAAAATTAAAATTCGCGAATTTTTTGAGAACCAGGGTGCCGGAAAAAAACAAATACAATATTTGCGTCTAGCGACCTCAAAAACACATGGTTTTAAAATTATATAACATTTTATTATTTTATTAAAGTTAGGGTTCGGTAATTCCTTTAATATAAAAGTATTTTGAATTAAAAACAATTAATTGTCCCCACTTCATATAAGATTAAATCATTTTTCAAATTGGCGTCCGAATTTGCTTAGCTTTGTTTTGCATGTTCCGGAGTAAAAATATAATCGGCCGAACAGCGGTCAAACAGCGGTCAAACAAATTTTTTTACAGCCAAACAAAAATATTTAAAATAATCCAAAAGTCCACTCACTTAAGAAGCGGCCGAACGTGGCTCGAACATGGCTCGAACAGTGGCTGTTTAGGTCATCAGCGTTGCCTTCAAGCTCAGCTACTTTTTTGCCTTGGTGCAAATATATGTAATGAAAAGGATCGCGACTGCAGGAGAGCGCAAAAAACAAGAAAATCCCTAAGGTCATTTCTAGTGTGATGGCAAGCCTAATGTAAAGCACAAAATTGCGAGTCACTAACATCACATGTGGGTGAATGAGATTGTGGGATAGTTAAATAAGTGAATAAAATTTTACTCACATCAATTTGAAATGTATGAGATTGAGAATATGAATATGAGATTGAGAGAAATACTTACAGTTTGAAATAACTGAGTTTAAAAAAACATAATTTCCTTGAGATCTGCCAAAAACACTTTTGAGCTCAATTTGATTAAAAAAACATGGTAAAAATTCTTAAAGAAAAACGTAATTTTTAGATACATCTGAAGAAAAGCAATCAAAATCTATATAATATGAATATATAAGAATAAAGAAAAATTAAAGCTACTGATCTTAATAGATTTATAATCAATGCAAATTGAAAAAACAATTTTTGGAAAGCAAGCAATTTGAATAAATTTTGGAGAGATATTTGGACTAACAGTAAATATCTTAATATTTCAATTAAATAAATAAACATGACTGAGTGGATAAAAAGAGATTAGCAGTATGATTTTGTTTTTATATTTCAACTATTTATGTTGACAAATGGCCAAGGACATGTTAGTAAAAATTTAGTAAAGATGGGATCAATTTTTCCTTAAAATCTATTTTCGAATATAATTTCATTTACCAGAGTCAGAGATTGAAGCCAAGACAATGCAGGACAGTAATTCAGCACATATTTATTCAGCATAAATCGATTTCTTGAAACTTTTCAGCAAGAAAATAGCTTTAAAAGATCTGTCATTTCTAAATGACACTAATTTAACAAGATGAATTTTTAAGAAAAACTTTGTTAGAGATCTGTATTAATTAAAATGATAGTGAAACTGATACTTCAGCGATCATTTCAAATTTATGTTTAACTAAATGGGATAAAGATCTGTATCAGAGCTGTAAAAGAATGCATTCACGTGTGACTTAAAATCATTTAATTCCCAATCAATGATTTGAAAAAGTGATTGCATTTATTTTGAATATCAATCACTTGATTTCAAATAACAAAGGATTGCATTCTTTTACAGCTCTGATCTGAATGTCTCTTTTAGTAGTGATTCACATTATTTTACAAAGATGAAGATTATTAATTTGATATGATAAATAAAGCATACAAGTATTAACAAAATCTTTTTTAGTTGGAATAGCTTATAGTTATATTGAGTGGAAAAATTAATTTTCTAACTAATAACTGATTTCACAAATAAATAATAAAGAAGTTTTTGAATTTTTAACTATATATTTTACACACAATTTCTTCTTTTTTAAAATATGCTTGAATAATTTTTGTGTGCTCCTAATATTTTGTATTATATTATTTTTTTCTCTAAACGATTTTTATGATTAATTTATTTTTTTTTATTATTTTACTAAACTTTATTATTTTTATTTTTTATATAGATTTTGTTACAACTTTTTATTTCAATTCCAAAAATATTTGCCAACGTAAGCAAAGGATATATCTCTAATCTCAGTGAATCTTATTTGTCTCTCGGCTGATTATAAATTTTTTTAATTAAAATATCTTACAATTAAATTAAATTTAATTTTATTCCTTTAACTTATATAATTTTTGAATAGCTATTTCTTGATTTTTTCTAATGATAAATCTTAATACCAACAATTTAAAATAAAAAATTTTAAAAACATTCACTAAAATCCGAAAATAAATTGTTGTTGTTTGCATTGCAATTAAATAAGATAAAAGCGTAATTAATTAAAAAAAATACACACGTTTTTAATTATTAAAAACACATAACATTTTTTTATCATAGAAATAAAAACCGCTTGCAATTTTCTGTCAATATTTCAGTGTTCCGAACTTGTCAGTGTCTGTAAACAGCATTTTATGTATTTTTCAAGAACTTAAAATAAAACATTTTAAAATGAATTGAAAACCAGGGGTTGAAATAATTTATATATGAATTGTTCCTTTTTTTCAAAAATTTGTTCTTCAAGAGCAGTAAAAAAATTCTGTTTAAAAAAAATTAAGAAAAATCATTTAATTCAAATCCTGCAAAAATTTAACGAGTGATAGATAGCAAAATATTTAATTCAGAATTTTTTTTTTTTTTTTTTTTTGTTAGGAACATTATTTCTTAACAAAAATTTGTTGTTCCTGAAACGAAACGAAGCTTAGTTTTGAATAAAACTACTTTTATCATAACTTATTGGTTAAACTTTGATATATTCTTTTTGTTTTGTCTTGATTTCAACCCCTGATCAAAACATTAAGATTTTTACAATTGCAAAACTAAAACTGCCTGCAGTTTATTTTTTATTTTAATTTTGATTATTACAAAAAATAAAACTTGTTCCATTTGTTTTCTTTCAAACTATGTGTCGCCATTTTGAATACATTGCTGGGTACATGTCATAAAAAAAGCAAAAATAACAAAACTTTGCATGCCAAAAAAAACAAAAAAGATTTATTAAAAGTTTTCGTTGCAAATTAAATGCTTAAAAGAAACAAGCTTTATTCATAAACGAAATACAACAAAAAAAAAATCATTTCAGTAAGCTTTAAGTTTGACTTTATTTGCTTATTAGCACACTTTAAGCTTTTTTTCACATAAAAATAATAATTATAAAAATCACACAATATTAAATATATATAAATATTTAAATATTTCATTTAAAACAAAGTAAATATTTCATATTAAACATTTAAAATTTTGCGGTGTTCAACTTTATCAAAAGCTTGACTTATCTAAAGTTTGGGACTTTAAATAAATATTAAGTATTTAAGAAGAGTATGTTTAAACTGTTGAAAATGAAAAACTAAAACCAAAAAAAATAAATAAGTAGGTAGAAAAAAATGATAAAAAAGAGAAACTGGTTGAAAGTTTTCTTAACAGTTGATTCGACATTGTTTCATCACATTATTTTACACCAAAAATTAAATTCAAAAAGTGCATATCGGAGAATCTATGGACAGCTATGGAAAAATAAACTAAATGCTAAATTTCATTAACATAATATATATTTAATTATTTTAAAGCCCCTTTTTGGCGAATGCAGCGAGAGCATCAATTTAAATAATATTACTGGCATTAAATTTAACACTGCTTAAAATCCGTTTTGCATATTTAATGCAAAATACGTATTAATTACAACAACAACCTCAGCCGAAACATGAAATAAATTATCATAAATCAGCGCCCTAAAGTAGACTGCACAAACCATTGAATGCTTTAATTAAATGCATTTTAAATAATCATTTTACACTACATTTCACTGCGCTAAAAACCTTTAATTTTCGAATTGATGGTGAGGTTTTTTGTAAAGTATATTTGTAATGTAAAGAATAGGTCACGCATGAAGTTTTTGCGGTACTTAGAAGTTCAACTTTAGCAGAGATTTTTTAAAAAAAAAATAAATGCAATATGATATCATTGAAAATACAAAATGACAAACCGTACTCATAAAATAATTTTTTCCAATACTTTTTTGAAAAAATTTCGAATTTAGTAACAAAAGTACGTATCTCGATTTTGATCAATTTGAGAAAAAGAAAAAAACTTCGTGACACTACACGTTAATGAGAATATCATTTCTATCTATCACAGCCATTACTTTTTATACCTTTAGGGCTTTTTTGGGGTCATAAAGCATTTAACAGATTATGTTCTATGGTTTTGTTTATATGTTTAAAATTCAATATTTTGGAACCAGGTTCTAGATACGTTTTTGTGTTGCTATATTTTTTATCTAAATATTATTGTGTAAAATTAGATACGTCAGGTTTCATTGTTCAAAGTCATATTTATTTGGTATTTAAAGAAAATGGTAAAAGATAAAAGTTTAACATAACATAAATACTGTGATAAAGGATATAAAAAAAATTCATGAAAGGGAAGATATATTTTTAATCAACAGATTAATATTTCGAATTTTTGCTTTGGTTACTACACGATTAAAAATCTTGGACTAAATTTTAAACTTTTTTGGATAACATATAAGGACATTAACAAAAAAAGATTAAATTTTAATCCACAAAAGGTTTAAAAACATGAGATAAACATTAAAATTACTCTGACCATTTCATGACTTGAACACACGGCCTCAGATGTGCTGGTTCAACATGCAATAACAATAGAGTTCAGCTACAATACTACAGCTTTTTCGTATTTTCACCGCATTAGATTATCTTAAGAACCAACCTTAATATCACTGAAATATCTCAACGATATAGATAAAAGTGGTCCAAAAAAATCTTAAGTGAGAAAAATTTACCCACCATAATATGGATTGGGCTTAGGGAAAACACAAGACAACAACTAACCATGCGTTTACATAGATCTAATCTTACATTAGCTTTCAATCTACTTTTGAGTTGAATTTTTGATAAGTTAACATCAAAAAAGCAACAGTTGTTAACAAGGTACTCTTGCTATTTAAAGGAGCAGTAGCCATATAATTTGTTCTACTAAAAGATAAGTAAATTGAATTGTTAAAGTTTCTACTGCTTCTATGGTTAGTGTTAAAATTTACAAAAGTTAGGAGTTCTGGTGAATCGAATACAGCAGTTATGAGTTGGTGTAAATATACGATATCTGCAGATTTCCTTCTCTCATTCAAAGATTGCATTTTTAATAGTTTTAAACGATCCTCATTTGGAGGAAGGTTTGAAGTGTCATATCCACTTAAGCCCCTTAGAGCAGACCGAACAATACGTTTTTGGATTCTCTCTATACTTTCAACATGTACATTGCCCGAACAAATCCGAACAAAACGTTTTTGGATTCTCTCTATATGTTCAACATGTACATTGTAACTTGGAGACCAAACTTGACTTGCATACTCCAAGTTGGGTCGCACAATTGCACAATACAGCGTTGTAGTTGTGATCATACTATTAAATTCCTTGGCCCAGCGTTTCATAAACCCGAGCATAGAAGATGCTTTTTTACAAATATTATCAATATGAACGCTAAACGATAGCCTAGAATCCATGCATATACCAAGATCTTTGACAGCATCTCACGACTTAAAGCAGTATCTTTAATCATATAATCAAAAATTAAATTATACCTTTTTCGCGAAAAGGTCATAGTTTGGCATTTATCCGGCTTGAGAAACATATTATTTTTAGAACACCAAACTTCAAAGGATTTCAAATCAGACTGGAGTAGATCTGAATTGTCTTCAGCATCTATTGTTCTGTATATTTTCATATCATTTTCGTCCCTATTTTCATAAGGGGTCGTCCATAAGCTACGTTACTGATTTTCCGGTTTTTTTTACCCCCCTCCCCCTGCGTTACTTTTCGTAGTGCTTTTCAAAACCCCTCCCCCCCATAAAGTAACGTGACATATGAAATTAATTCATTCGAATGATTATATATTTTGACTAGCTCTGACATTTTTCACTAGTATTAGTGACTACTATAACTAGATACATTAAAGGAACAATTGGAAAAAAATCAATAATTAATATCATCTGTAAAAGA
The DNA here is from genome assembly GCA_963920525.1 of Dichetophora obliterata. Taxonomy (NCBI): domain Eukaryota; kingdom Metazoa; phylum Arthropoda; class Insecta; order Diptera; family Sciomyzidae; genus Dichetophora; species Dichetophora obliterata. The sequence goes on along the minus strand of OY986436.1, from coordinate 45,535,381 downwards.
TATTCCATCTGCGATCCAAGATTCGATGCTCTCAAACACTGGGATAGAAGAAGCTGGTATCTTTGTTGAGGATTCTTAAAAATAGAATTTTTCATCGGATACTATGTCGACCCATTCAGGTGAATCCTCATTTCTAACGCAAAGAAATTCACCTGGTATTTGACAGAGTACCCTTAAAGGCTGCACCTGAGCTGCACCAAGTTCTGTGTTTTTGTGTAAATGTTTTCTGAAAATTGATTTATTTATTGTTTTATTCCGATTTATTGTAAACGATATAATACAAACTTATGACAATTCACAGAAGTTTTAAAAACGAAATACAAGCCGCAGGTAGGACACCTTCTTTGATCAAGAACATTCAGGCCTTAACGTGAAAGCCTGTCGCAAAAGCAAAGACCCAAATTTTTCAGACGTGTGCTGAGATGGTGATGGAATACCAAAAGGTTCCTGTGTCGAGGGAAAAGGCGGTGGAAGAAATCGTTGAAACAAAAGTTAACCATCAATTTAGGCGATCAAACATAAACATGTAAGGTTAAAATTTTTTGAAATGATTGTGTTATTAATTAGAGGTTTTCGTCGATGTTTTTAATTTTTGGTAACATTACAATATCTAAACACCTCCTCCCCCCTTACCGTTATTTATCGTAGTGCATTTCAAAACCCCTCCCCCCGCCTAAATTGATAACGTAGTTTATGGACGACCCCTAAGTAGATGAGAGTGTTTGATAATGTTGTTCCTATTCCTGTTGTTGCGAAGAATCTTTTACTCCTTTGTGTACCAGGAGTAAGCACAATTTTTCGTAAATTTAAAGGCTATACGGCACGGACAGAGAAAACATAGCCAAGATTTCCATATAAAAAAAATTAATTCAATCATCAAGAGTGTTATTATTACCATATTCTAAAATTACATAAAGTTTACTTTGAAGTAAATGATTCAACTTCAAAAAATCAGCTTTTTTAAAACTGAATTTATAAACTTTATCTATTGAGTTAGACTTTACTATTTTATCTCTATCTGAATTATACCGTATGCTCATGGTGGATGGTATTCATCAACAGTAGTCAAAACATGAGGGGCCCTCTCAACAATCACATTGTTACTATCTGTAGCTAAGACCAAGTCAAGAAGTCTTTCACGACTATTATAAATACAACTCACTTGTTGTAAGTCAGAAAATATTGTATCAACAAATATATGCTCTTGGCGTGTTTTCGAATTAGATGCACAAAAATATGTTTCATCAGATGATTCCCATTTCAAGTCAGGCAGATTAAAATCACCAAACAATAAAATGTCGTCATTAACGTCAATTAGACTTCTACACTGCTCTTAGGGGAACGTATGCATTAATAAGATATACATTAGAATTGCAATGCACAACCTTAACGCATTCGATGTTAACAGAGCAGGGAATAACAATAATGGGCCTAACGAAGGAGTTCCTTACAGCTAATAAGACACCTCCACCGACTACAGAAGTATTGTCAGCGTGTCAATCCCTTCTATAAACTTCAAAACTGTTATCAAACAATTCTAAGTCAGTAATGCTTCCGCTTAACCAAGTTTCAGTCAATGCGATAATATCCTCAGAGAAATTCTGAGACATTAAAAATGTCTCGCATCTTAGAGCGTTTTGCATTTTGATAGTACAGGGACAGCATATTCAGACTTTTTGGGATTGACGGTCCGTATAGGCTTATTCTTAGGCTGAAACTCTGTAACGAGTATATTATCAGTCCACAAATTACAGTATAGAGCAGTTGCAAATACTTCAGCTGGATCTGTGAGAATTAAGGAAGCGTGGGAAGGTTTATCACCTATTTTTTTGCATGAACAAATTGCATTTTGACTCAACAAGTTATTATGTTTGATAATGGTTAATACATTTTCAAGAGTTGTGTCGGGCTGAAGACGTGAAACTAATAAATTATTTTTCCTCCTCGACTATGCCCTTAAGCTTGATGGATTTCTAGGCTAAATAGGAGTCAAAACTGAACTATTAGTCAAAGAAGGAATGTTAGAAGGTGACGAGGAAGTAACTGGAGTAGTCCTGTTCAAAAGCGGTGCTGAGGGCTGCTTGGCCTGAGAAGTAGATCCAGATGATTTTCGCTTATTATTTTTTTATTTTTCTTTTTTTTTTTGAGACAATGTAGTCTTCTTCAGATGAAAGGATTCTTTGGGTCCCGGAAGAAATAGTCTGTGACAAAGAAAGCGGGATATTTTCTGAAATGGAATTTTCATCGCAGACGCGGCCCTAACTTCGCTAAAAAATCTTACAATTTCTCGAAAATTGTTGTTTAACGAATTAAGACTTTCCCGAAAAGCTTAATTTTAGAATAAAGTTCATCTGGGGAAAGTGCTCTATACGAAGCACAGTACCAGCGATGACCTGATCGTAGAGATTTTAAGTTGTCAAGGCATGACTTGGAAATACCGGCACAAGATGCATTAAACATTTGCTCACATGGACCAGAACAGCTGAACATGGTGTTCAGAATTTTTTGGCTTTTGAAAAGTTCGTCCAAAGAACAAGCAGCGATATTTTCTGCAGAAAAAAATCCATTTTTAATTTTTTTTTTTTTAAAATAAGCAGATGCAAAATGTACTTTTAGGGTTATTATATTCAGGCAGTGTGTGCACAATTTAGTAAAAAACAAAAAAAAAACAACAACACTCACTGAGTTTAAGATAAAACACTGCAAACATGCAAAAATAACAACAACACTGCATTAAGTAAAGAAGTTAAACAAAGTTAAAGTGCAAGAATTAAACCTACACAACTTAAATGCACAATTATTCTTACTCTAACAGTAATGTTATTAGTAAAGTACAATATAATATTTAAGTAAATTATGATATTGTAATATATTTTAATACACTCACGAATATAACAAATACTTTTACATAACAAGATAAAACACAACCGACACCAACTAATAGACGATATCAACTGTCAACACCTTATCCACTCGTCCAACTCAGTTGTTAACAAGGTTTCGCTTATTTTTCATGATTACGAGTGCAAGTAGCTTCCTTTCAGGAGCGTGGGTTCGAGACCCAGCTAAATTAAACTAAACTAGGGATTAAAAAATAGTACTTTTTGGATTAAAAATTCCTTCAAACTAAAGTTTGGATTAAAAAGTAGTCCACAACTTTTAACCGTTTGCCATTGTGTAACTCTAAAAACCATGATATTGTGATAGTATTATGCGTTCTTTGCAGTGAGTTTGTGAATCTTTTTGTTTACGCCAAACGTAAGCAGTGTATAATGTACAAACTGGACATCACAACATAACATCGACAACAGAATCAACAACACAACAACCCACCCACACAGAAGACGAAGTCACTTGAGCATCGAAATCACCAATCTAACAACCATCAATACAATTAACAACATTTACAATACCCACGAAAATGTATTGTAAATGTATATCCACCAATTTCGGATACCACTAATTATTGGGGGTTGGAATTAATTTTAAAGGTTTTTTTTCGGTTTTTGAGCATTTATTTAGAAACAACGGTACAATGTATATTATTCAAAGTATTGACCATCGTTAGCTATAACATTTTCCCATCTTTCTGGCAGCATATGGATTCCGCGCCGGAAGAACGATTCGTCTTTTGAGGCAATCCGCGAATCGACCCATTTTTTGGTATCCTCGTAAGAAGTGAAGCGCTGCTCAGCCAAGCCATGCGTCATCGATCTGAATAGGTGGTAGTCGGAAGGGGCTATGTCTGGGCTATAAGGCGGGTGGGGTAGCACATCCCAATTCAGCGCCTCCAACGTTTCCTTGACGGTTCTTGCAACATGTGGCCGTGCGTTGTCATGTTTAAAAACCACTTTGTCGTGTCTTTTGGCATATTCCGGCCGTTTAACCTTTAATGCTCGGCTCAATTGCATCAATTGTTGTTGGTAGCGTTCCCCAGTGATGGTTTCGTTAGGTTTTAGCAGCTCATAGTACACGACACCCTTGTGATCCCACCAAATACACAGCATAAGCTTGGCGCCATGAATATTCGGCTTGGCCCTCGATGTTGATGCATGGCCGGGTGGTCCCCACGATTTTTTTCGCTTAGGATTATCGTAATGGATCCACTTTTCATCGCCAGTGACAATACGATGCAAAAAACTCTTCCTTTTATGCCGTTGAAGCAGTTGTTCGCACATGCAAAATCGCCGTTCAACGTCTCTCGGCTTCAACTTGTACGGCACCCAATTTCCTTGCTTTTGAATCATTCGCATGGCCTTCAAGCGTTTGCCGACCGTTGATAAGTCGACTCCCAATGATTCTGACAATTCTTGAAGGGTTTGACACGGGTCTTCATCGAGCAAAGCCTCCAATTCCTCATCTTCAAACTTTTTCGGCTGACCCGGACGCTCTTTGTCTTCCGTATCAAAATCACCACTTTTAAACCGACGGAACCAGTACTCACAAGTAGAAATCGATGGAGCATAGTCCCCGTAAGCCTCAGTAAGCGTGCGTTGTGCTTCAACCGCTTTTTTCTTCAAATGGAAGCACAAAAGTAAACCTTCCCGCAAATTGCGTTTTGTTGGAACGAAAGTCGACATGTTCACAGAGAAAAAAATATATGTTGTTTACACTTCCGTGGAATGACACATACTGAAAAATGAAGCTTACACAATGTGCTTTGAAATGAATATAGTCACAGGTGTGCCCGATGCGATCTATTGATAGTTACGCCATCTCTTAGAAAACCTTTAAAACTAATTCCAACCCCCAATATTAAAATTTTTTAAAAAAATGACTTTTGCTGATACTTTTGGACAATATCTTATGGCTTCTACATTAATCTGAATAAAGTTTAAAACATTATTCTGTGCAAGGTCCTTGGAGTAATCATTGTACTGACATGCTTCAATCTTTTGACAAATATGTTGCATGTGTAATGGAAATAGAGCTAGTCTTTTTTCATTACTGCAATTTTTGTATTTTACACATGAATCACACATATTCTTACGAGGCATATGAAATTTACAGATTTTATTATTAAATACTTTTCTGTAAAGCCAAAACTTTTCAGAAACAACATTTTGCTCCGTGCATTGTTTAATGTACAGATTACACATATCCCTTAAAGATAAATCTCCTGGCAAGTACTTATTATTCTTTTTCTTTCGGCAGTAATGTGATGGCACAGTAGGAAATGACAAGATATTTGTTCTATTATATCTTTTTTTTCGCTTGGTCTTGTAATACCTGGTTGGTGCTTGCCATGCATGCTCGCAGGCCTGCTTTTTAATGTTTTCAAAATCCTTCAATTATATCTAGCGTTGTCAGAAAAAAGCCTTAGCATTCTTGGCATTTTTCGCCGTTTTTTTAAAAGTAACTTAAATTTAGTATCAATTTCATTTAGCAACGTTGAATCATACGGCCTTTGTTTATCTAAATCTTGTAAATTCCAGAAATCATTCTGAATGTCTTGCCTCTTTCCTATCTTCGTCAAAGTATTGATTATATTTTCTAAAGCAAGCAGTGCAATTCCTTGGTCTCACTTTTCGAGCATAACTTTTTTATCTCTTAAAGAAACATATTCTTTTACAGATTTCCTTAAGCACTTTTCCACTATCTACTATCAAAATAAATTATTTTTCGCTTGAGCATAGAACATACTTCCAAAATAAAATGCTATAATGGTGTCTTCTTATTTGTATTGTGAACGCGCATGTGTGAATCGTTTAATTTACATAAGTAACACATATACAGTGTTGCGCAAAACAATAGCAACAATATAAGTGCTCTGCAACAAAATCGTGTATCTTTTTTAATATTAGGAACACACAAAAATTATTATAGGAATCAAAGCATATATTCATACATCATATATAAAACAAATCAAATTCAAATTTGGTTTTGCTTTTTTTATTAAATTTTAAATTAATGTGACTACATTCAATTTGTCTGTGAGCAAAACAAAAGCAACAAAACTTGAAAAATGTAAAAAGAGAAACGAAGTTCCAAGAATTATTGGTAAAAGTTCCGTTATTGTAAAGAGTGGAATATGTCGCTTCAGTGAACGTTTCAGCCCGATCACGACCCGAAGCACACTTCAAAGCTCATCAAAGATAACATTAGAGCCAATGGGATTCAAGTCCATGATAAGCCGGTCACAATGACTTGAATCCCATTGAAAATCTTTTTGGGATTTTGAAGGTAAAAGTTTCTGGTCAAAGGTTTTCCAATAAGACTGCACTGTATGAAGCTCTGAAACTTAATTTGGAACATATACTAATACTAAAATATCTACTTTAATAGAGTTGATGCCGCTCAGATGTGCAGCGGTTATCAAGAATAATGGATCTTACACCAAATATTAATTATGTTGCTTTTGTTTTGCCCTCAGACAAACTGAATGCAGTCACATTAATTTTAAATTTAATAAAGAAAACAAAACCAAATTGGAATATGATTCATTTTTGTGTGTCCCTAATATTTAAAAAGATACACGACTTTGTAGCAGCGTACCGATATTGTTGCTATTATTTTGCGCAACACTGTACGTATGTACAAATAAGTTTCTGTATTTGTATTGCGTCTTAACCCTCCAGGAAAAATCGGAAGGCTTCCATGTAAAAGTGATAAAGAAACATTCCCTACCGTATTTTTTGGAAGCTTAAGAGTAGTTTTGTTTTTATATTATTTCCAAACCGCTTCTTTAAGAATGCATGTGGAAACTTGTATTTATTGTCAAGCAATGACAATAGAAAATATTAATATCATTGTTTTCTAGCCACTTATTGTAGAATTCGATAGTCTAGTTGTAGCGCGCTTGACTGTCGCTCAGGGGTTCTGGGTTCGAATCCTGGCCGGGCATTTTGATAAAAGGGAGAAGGAATGTTTCCACTTTAATTTTCAAAGCAGGGGAGAGGACTGTTTTCAATTCACTTTTTAAGACAGCGGAGAGGAATGTTTCCACATGACTTTTTAACTCAGCGGGGAGGAATGTTTCCCTCTAATGACATGCTATGTAAAAAAGCAATGAAGTATGCAACAAAGGAGAATGCTTCCTACATTTCATGAAATGTTTCCTGGTAACATCCGGGAATGCTCACATTTCCTGGAGGGAAGTCTTAATACAGATACGTCCACAGCTATTTCTAAAGTTACGTGCCCTCGAGATACGAGTCTTTGTGAGTAAAAAGAAATTTTTATTTTGAGCTGTGCTCAAAATCTTTTCTGAATTTCAATTAATTTTTTTTTAATTTCATATGATTTTTTTAAAATTGATCTTTTCTGAATTTTAATTAATCTTATCTGAATTTCAAATTCCGAAGTTCTACTGATCTTTTCTGTATTTCAATTAATCTTTTCCTAACTTTATTTTTCAATTAAATTTTCTAGATAAACACAATTGATCAATAGAAGCTAGGTCAAAGTCCTTCCAAGGGCTGAAATGGCAAGTTTATTTTGTTTATATATATTTATATCCCCGAATTGTTCGAAGTTAGAATAACACGTGCTTAAAAAGAAATCGATTGCTTTATTTTGACGACATCACTTCTTATGGGGCCTTTTTTGTTCCCAAATTTTCCAAATTTTATATTCAGAATACGTTTTAAATATCAAAGCTTTTGTGTTGAATATCAAGCTCATACATTCAAATTTTTGGAATTTATGATGATTTCGCTACAACGATAGAGTCACTGTGTAAAGAAGGTTGGCGGAGTTTTAATCAGATATTCTATTTAAATGTACCGGAAAAATTAAAATTACGGAATGGTCATATCCGATTTGGGTTAAATTGTGCATGAAGCATCACTGACGAAAATAAATAACAAAATTTTGAAGGAAAACAGTTTGGCGTGCTTTTTGGTGGAGTTGGACAAGTATAGGCAAAAAAGTCTTAAATAGACTTTTACGTATATTCACATCTCAAACATTTCTTAAAAGAATGTTCAATTTGAACTAACGTTGGAGAGGTCATTAAACAGAACTTATTCAAAAAAGAAATTTGGGAAATTTTGATGTTTGGGGCTCCATCCCCTGCGGTTGGTTTGGTTGGTTGGTTTAGATGGTGATTTTACATGCAAGTAGGATCCAGTGAGCCGTAGCTCTAGTGAGCCGTTTTGATACCATAACCTCGTGTTTCTGTTGGTTGACTGGGTAGCGCACTGCTAGGTTATAACCATCCGGTGCGATTGATGAACGTTAGGAGATTGTTGATTTTTGTTGTTGAGAGTTCCTCTAGGTTGCTGAGGAAGCTCCTGCCAAGCGTTGTTAGTCTGGACCTGGCCAGGGCCGGGCAGGTGCACAGAAAGTGTGTTAGTGTTTCTTTTTCATTTGGGTCATCGCAGCTGCGACAGTGGGTGTTGAAAGGTAGTCCAATTCTCTCGTAATGAACTCCGATGCACCAGTGACCCGTAATAATAGCCGTTAATCAGGCTATGTCGTTCCGGGGCTTTGAGAGCATCGGTTGAGTTCTGCCTATGTTGTAAAGGGGCCATATTTTTCTTGATGTGTTGCAGGTTGGTAATTCTCTCCATCTACGACCGGCTAAGGTAAAGTAGTAAGAACGAATTCCTCCCTTGACTGTGTTCAGTGGAACTTCGACTGGTTCCGCTCTGGAAACGTCAAGGGAAGAACCCCGCCTGGCCAATTCAACCGCCTTTTTATTACCATAAATTTTCCTATGGCCAGGAACCCAGATTATGGTAATGCTAAGTTGGTGACTTAGCCGGGCCAGTTCATCCTTACACCAGTTTGAAGTTAGTACTGATCGCAGCTAAATATTTAACGGCAGCTAGCTATCCGTCAGAATAGCTGCGTTAAGGTGGTTGGTGTTAGCTCTCCTTAAGGTGCGACAAGCTTCTCTTATCGCAAAAAGCTCGGCCTGAAAGACGCTGGCTGAGTTTGGTAGACGAAAAGAGTCCGCCACCCCCAGTTTCTCAGAGTATATGCCCACTCCCACTCCGCACTCCATCTTGGAGCCATCCGTGTAAAAGGACACATCGAAGGCTAGATCAATTCCCCCATTGCGCCATTCCACCCTGGTGGGAAACTTGGTTGTAAAGGATTTCGTGAAGTCAAGTTTGGGAGTGTCGTAGTCCGTTTTTCCAGGAACCAGTTCCCGAGGTAGCGGATTAAGATGGTCTATTTCGCCAGTTGTACGACTCTCTGAGCGGATACCCCCTGTGATAGCTATGCATGCGGATCGCTGGATCCGAGCTAGTTTTGTTGTGTTGTATGCTTTATTCAGTGCAGGCCACCATCCTAGTGCACCATACGCCAAGATAGGTCGCACTACCGCTGTGTATAGCCATAAGAGCACTTTTGGTTGAAGACCCCATTTTCTACCAAAGGTTTTTTTGCAGGCGTAGAAGGCTATACAGGCCTTCTTGACCCTTTGTTCGATGTTAGTTTTCCAGCTTAGCTTAGGATCCAGAATGGCACCTAGGTATTTTGCGTTCCTGGATAGTGTAAGAGGTTGGTTGTTGAGCTTTGGAAGGGCAAATTGTGGCGCTTTGGTTTTTGTGGTGAATAACATCAGTTCCGTCTTGCTAGGGGGTCTGCCTGGATTATTCTGTTTCTGAGCATTGAGATTATCCAGTTTCTCACCGGTGCTTGTACACCAAGGTTGTTAAGTGAATCAAAAATGGCCCTAGTATGAATATTGTTAAAAGCCCCTTCTATGTCTAAGAAGGCCGCAAGAGTGTATTATTTAAAGTAGATTGATCTTTCAATAGTGGTAATAACCTCGTGTAGGGCGGTATCTGTGGATCTGCCCTTGAGGTATGCATGTTGGGCGCTGGATATGTTAGCACCCTTTATAACGTCCCTGAGATGAATATCCAGTACACGCGGTACACTAGGGTTTTCAGTGCGAATGATGTGAGGCTTATTGGTCTAAAATCCTTGGCTGATTCGTGACCTCTCCTCCCAGCTTTGGGTATAAATATTACTTTAACTCTTCTCCAGCTCCTTGAAGTGTAGTTAAGGCAGAGACACTTAGTGAAGATAGAGAGTAGGATAGGTGCAACTACAAGATGCATCCATTGAGATAAAGGAGCCAGTCGGAACCGCCGCAGTTGCCTCAGGTGATTCTAAACCTAAGTTCTCATTGCAGTTGCTCCTGCAGCCGGGGAAGTGTGTGTTGAGTAAGTGTTCCAGGGATTCATTGGTAGATTCTGTCCACGTACCATCGTCTTTCCGAATGAAAGATGGACTGGTGCTTTCTTTGGACAGGATTTTGCTTAGTCTTGCCGATTCTTTTATATTGTTGATCGATTGGGTGTATTCCTGCCAAGAATGCTTTTTCGCGTATCGAATTGCTTTCTTGTAGGTTTTGAGGATGCCTCTGTATGGTTACCAAAGACACTGTCTATGACACGAGTAGAAAGTTTTCCTAACCCTTTTCCTAAGGCCGGATAGATCTTTGCTCCACCACGGAGGAAGTGATTTCTTCTTGCCCCTGCTAATGGGACATGAGACTCTAAAGGCAACCTGCATGGTTTGCTCTAGGACCTCCACGGAAGAGTCTAACTCCTCCGCAGTTGAGATTTGCTTGTAGGCTAAAAAACGGATTTTTGGGCGAGCCACTTTGGGAAATTTGGCCCAGTCAGTACGTTTTGGGTTACGAAATGGAAGAGGGGCCCCTGTTTCAAGATTCAAATCAAAGAGGATCAAGCTGTGATCCGAGAAGGAACTTTTGCTCGAAACTCTCCAATTGACTACTTTTAGAGACTCGTTTTCGGATAGTAGGGTAATATCCAAGATCTCACTCCAGCCTGTGAAGTTGTCAGTACTTGGAAAGGTGAAAGTAGGTGTATTTCCTTTATTGCATATGTTTAGATTAGAGTTAATTATAAAGTCGAATAAAAACTCGACTATAGTCGAATATAGTGGCCCATATAGGCTGAGGCTATGAAAAGATTGTTCCCCCCTGCGGTTAGGTAATTGATTTCGAAAGGCTGGTAAAAATACCTTTTTAACAATATAAGAATTACGATGGGGATGGAATGGGTTAATGAGATATGGCAGTGTTAACATCTACACACAAATGTTTTTTTGATTAACAAACGACTTTTTAAACTGAGTTTTTAGTTTGGCCTATCGTAGGAAAGGTTTTTGAAGGGACTTTAATCTGAAAATAATTTTAAAAAATTGTGGTTATTCGATGTATGGGTTCGAAGAAAACCATTTATAAATTCAAAATTATTTTTCTTAAAGTTGGCATAGTTACCTTTTGAACACTATAAAATTTGGGTGGGGACGCAATAGGTTCTTGATATATGGAGCTTTTTAGCATTTAAACAAAAATTGATATTGAAAAATATTTTTGTTTGGTTAAACTATTTTTAATTTTAATATGGTGTTTTTCGAACCCCTTCTTCAAAATCAATTACCTTACCACAAGGTATGAAACCACCAACCACCAAAATTTCCAACGTTAGTACAAACTTAACATTCGGATAATAAATTCGTTTGTTAATCAAAAAACATTTATGTTTAGACCTTAAAATGACTATATCTCATTAGCCATTGAGCCCCCATTAGAGTGTATTGAAAATCTGACCCCCCATTCCGATACCAAAATTAAATAGTACATCGATTGGTATACTTTTTTTTGATATGATTGAATTTTTTTTTAAATTTTTGAGCAACTTTTGTACTGGAGACCCAATAGTGGTTGATATAAAAAATCAAGCTTATCCACCAATTCCTTGGATATAATAACATAAAACTGCAAATTTTATCCCATTTGACAAATGCTTTAATGAGATTTGAAGGCATTGTTAAAAAAAAATCTACTTGTTATTTAATTTTTATTATAACTTTTTTTTTATATGAAATTATTTTAACTTTATTGAGTTTATTTAAGTTTCATTCAAAAACTAAGTATATTTTGGAACTGTTAGTTTTAATAAAATAAGAAAAATTGTTTTCTTAGAGCAGTTCTAGTGGCATGATAGACGATGTCGAAATTCGCGGGTACCTTGCCAATTTCAGGGCACTGAGAGGCATTCAGGCGTCAGTGGCTGCTGCATCTGTAGAACAAAAAAAAGGAATAATGTTTTCTACTTTGGAGGGCCACTCAAAAAGGCTGAGATTCGAAACAAAAACCATTTTTAGGCCTTTTCACATGATCTTAACAAATATAATTGTTTTTATTTTGTTAACAGAAAGAGTTCCGAAATCTACTTACCTTTTGGAATAAGCTAAAATAAACACAAAAGTGTTAAAAACCTTTCACATAAAAAAAATTATAATTAAATTATATGACAAGTAGATTCTTATTGAAAAAAAATTTCAAATCTCGTAAAAACACAATAGTCAAATAGGATGAACATTTTCATTTCTTTGTTTTTATATCCAAGAAATTGATTGATAAGCTTGATTTTATTTTTAAATTAACTCTTAGTGGGTCTCCAGTAGAGCTCACACTTAAGCACGTGTTTCGAACAACACGTGTACACGGAAGTTCGAACTCCGTGAAGTTCGTTTTTGAAAACACGTACTCAAACTACACGTGAATGTTAAACACGTACTGCACGTGTGGTAGCAAAAGTACGTGTTCACATGTACACTGGTTCACTCATTCACATTTTCACGTTTAAGACGCATTCAAGCCAATTTCAATAGGTTTTTGTTGTCTTTGGACAAGAGATTATATTACAATAATTTTGGCCAGGTTCTTATAGCTTTATTGGAGCTTGTTGGCGAATATTTACGAACACGTACTTTTGCAAATACACGTGTAGTACGTGTTTAATATTTACGTGTAGTTCCAGTACGTGATTTTTTAAAATATTCCTAAAAACACGTGTACTCGGTACAAAATATGATCAACATTTCACTTTCATATGAACAAAATGCAATTCGAGGGACGTCAAAAACAAAGCAAACCAGTAAAAAGGATTTTTTTATATAGGGTAGAGTGTGGAGTTTTGAAGCGCACTTTAGTTGAAGGTCAAAACCACCATAAAAATATTTTTTTCTCTCATCATCTTAAGACAATCATCTTTAAGTGCACTTCCTGGTTGAAGGATTTGCATAAAATCCAAAATCATCGACAATTTTTGCCTGTTAGAACAAAAGGCTGGACTTTGGAGTTTTCAAAAATCTTGAGGAGTTGTGAAGCACAACTAAAAATCGCAGAAAAGGGAATTTTCTGGGGAAAATTCTTTTTTGGGGTCGGAAAAAATGATAAATTATTATAATTATTGTGTATCAAAATTAAAAAAAAAAATGGAAAAAATTAAAATTTTTAAGTTTTCTCGTAGTTTTCGTAGTTTTTTCATAGTTTTCGCATAGTTTTCAAAGTTTTCTAATTGTTTTCTTATTTTCCTAATAGATATCGCAAATATCTTTTATTTTTAATATTTGTCAAATCCTCAAGTCAAAAACTACATTTTTTATAAGACACAGAAAAATAACAAAATATATTGAAAAAAAAAAGTATAGCAGTTAGGGGACTGCTGACCGAAGTATAAAATTATATATAAAATACTTATATTCCGGGGCAGACAATGTTCTGCCACGGACCGTCTTGCTGCTATATACGAATTTTCATGCTAATCAGAAAAAAATTTTATATTTGCACCCTCTTCCCGTTTGATTATTTTTTTCTTATTTTAATTTATTTTAATATAAAATATTTTATATTAGGATAACATTTTTATTTTATAATTACATCAAACTATCTTTCTTTGCCTGAAACAGCTCCAGACGTTCATACAGACGCTGATATTCGAGAATGACCTCTAAGATCATTTCTTCATAGCGGCTAGCAACCATAGTAAACGCCTGAAAATGCTCACCTCTCATCTCACTTTCGAGTGCTACTTTAACTAGGTCACCAGAAATTAATTTAATTTTTCTGACATTATCCATGCCAAAAACCACAGCTTTCTTACCTTTCTTGATCACAGCCTTTTCCGCCGATTCTGGAAGCTTTGACGAAGATTTCACATTGTCTTTTGCTTTTGGGGTCTTACCCACCATTAGACCAGCAGAGTTAGAATGGACCTCACCACCACTAAGTTGCCTTTTAGTGGCACCCTTTCGCTGGAAAACTACCAGCACCAACACGCACACCAACAACTCCTACTTTTGGATCCGTACCAATGCTGGACTCTCCCACACCTGGAAGAAACCCGATTCCACATTTACCATCAACTAACACTAAGTTAGGCCCTTTTACACCCATACCAATGTTTTCCTGAAGCAGGAACAGCCTTATCTGGACAATTTCCAGGGTCGCCTTAAGGCAGCATCTTGTACTCACCCTGCACAAAGTGAAAGGCATGCACCAAAAATCACTGCAATAAGAACCCTACACAATTCAGAAACGTAAGTGCATCAATTAGACCGTGACATCCTTCACAAAGTGAAAAGTTCAACAGTTTGCGAGTCACTACAACCAACAGTTCAAAAGTCACTGGAGTAACAGTTTGACAAGCACTGAAATAAATCGAATCCGAAAAAGTTTGAGAAGCACTGGATTAATTTCACAATATACGTTGTGAAAGCACTGTAATAATCAATGTCAAACTTATTAGCAAAAGCTACTCGCTGTCTGTATTGCTGACGATTGCCACTCGCTGTCTTGATGATGAAAGCTACTCGTTGCAATGATGACGCAAGCCAAAGATTTACGCTCTACCAAAAATCGCTCATCGCATTGCACTTAACATTTGAATATTTTACAAATAATGCCTAATACGCATAAAAAATACGATTTTAGGTTGACATCTGTCATATTTGCCGTGCTTCACATCTTCTCACTTGATGTGCTTCATTTCTCCCTATTCGCTACTATTTTCAAACTGCCACAACGTCAGTAACTCATCGAATGTTTTTGCATAAATCCTTTTTAATGTCAAAAGTCTAATAGTTGCTGATTATTTTGTGTCTCACTTTTTTATTTCGCTTAAAAATATTTATGAAAATGCCACAAACATGAAAGCTAAAAAAATTTTTAACAAAATGTTGAAATGCTATCGTAACGGGTGCTATTACAAAACTGAGATTTTAGGTGCAAAAGTTTAGGAGCTATCAAAACTACTGCTAAGCAACTTCTATGGCCGTGTTTCGCGACTCCCCATGCTTCAAAACTCCCCACTATCCCCTACTATTTACTTGTTGTACCGGAATCGGGCGTCAGAATTTTCATATGCAAGTCGATACACCCTAGTCCCCATCTTAATTTTTATATTGTCGAAAGATTACTCTTACCAGCTTAAAGAAAAAAATTATTTTGAATTTTTAAATGGTATTCTTCGAAATCAAATACCCAACCGAGAGGGTGACCCAAAACACTAAAATTTCCCAAAATTATTTTTAAACCAAATTGCGTTTAATAACCTTTTTAAAGGTAGTTCAAACTTAGCATTTACATCGGATATGGTCATTCCGAGAGGCCGGTACATTTAAAATGGAATTGCTGTAATATTTTTTTTAAAGTGCCCAATCTTAAAGTGCACAGCAAACATTACAACTTATTTGAAAAATTTTAAATTCCTTATATTGTATACATTTTTGAAAAATTTAAAAAGACATTACCGTTTTTAAAAATCCACTTCATATTGGAGGTAGCCGTGGTTTTTATTTGATTCGAGTTTTGTTGATTTTAAGAGATTTCAATGTTTTGATGAAGTCACTTTGTATGGGAGGTACTTGATTTTTTTTTTCTACAAAAGCCCAGTTATCAACTACTTAATTTCAATTCTATATCTTCAATATAACAGTTGTCCTCCAATGTTTCAGAGGTGCTGTTGATCAGGAATATTTACTTTTCAATACCTGACACCCCTCCTAATAAGCCTCACAAACGGAAGTGCCAATCTTTTACACAGTACGCGTGGGGTATTAAAATTGGTAGGTTCAATTAAAAAAGCACCAAAAAAATATGCGAATATGGATATTGGATAATTTTATTTCTCTTTGCTGTTAATTTGCTCATCGTTGAAGTAAGTGTAGGTATATAAAATCTGCAAATGTAATGTTAAAAGTTTGAATACAAAAATTATCTCTTATAATAACTACTCTTTTCCTCACAGTGTAATCATTAAATAAAGCTCTTAAAGTCTGATATGTAATTATAGATTTAAAAAATAAACAACTTAAAGCTGATTAAATTTATCAAATATTTTTCCTGTTATTCGATAAAATTTAATTAAAATGTTTGTATCATTGACATCAATGATAAATTAGCTGGCAGCACTGCACTGGCATGATAAATGAACTGCCAGCATTTAAAAGCACGTCAGCCGTAGCAAGCATTTAATATAAATTTAAACTTAAAGCGCTGGATTAAAAATGTTAAAACAAAGAAAATGCATTGAAATATATACTTGCTGAAAAATACTGAAACTTAATATATAAGTATACGTATATAGAAATTATATTAAAACATATTCTTTTACAAGAAACTACTTAAAAATAGTTAAGTTGCAATGCTTCAAATTAGAGATAGGAAGACTTTGAAAGGTTGTGTGTGAAAAATCCAAGTATGCTAAGAAAAGACAAACAAAAAATAGTGCATATTCTACATTATTTGTCACTTTATGTTGTGTTAGTAAGTTGGCAACAGTGTATGCGTCAACAAAGCCGCTTCAGAGTAGTCAAACTTAGCAAAGCTTTTAAGTGAAAAGCTTACAAAAAGACACATCAAATGAATATACAAAGTATATTTATATATATGTCTGTACGGGTGAGTGTGTGTGTGTGTGTGTGTGTGTGTGTGTGAATTTATGTGTATTTGTTTGCATACAAATACAAGCGGAAAAATACACACAGCTACAGGCGGCTTACCCAGTGGGCAAAAGCAGGTCTTTGAAGCGCTTCTAGCAGGCCATCATATGGATTTCTTAGCCCTTCCGTGCTCGTTTCCAAGCCCATAAGCTTTTTTATATGAAACGAGAAAATTTTCTAGGCCTTCGGCTCTCGCGACTCTAAAGAAGCCTGCTAGAAGCCTGCTAGAAGCCCTTCTTTAGAATGTACATTAGAAAGAAATGCAATATAAATATCAACTTGAAATAAAAAACTTTTGATAAATTCCAGATTTGAACCAGCGTCCTCTCAGCTGGCGGTCTGGCATCTTACCCACTCGTCCACCTCAGTTCTTAACAAACTTCAGCTTATTTTGCATCATTACAAATGAAAGTAAGTTTTCGGGAGCGCGGGTTCGCAACCCAGCTCGGCCCAAAAAAAAATTTTTTTTTGTCTTTTTTATAAAATCTACATTTCTTTAAAAATTTTTCTGTCCATTTAAAAAATTTTTTGGAATTTTTTTGTAAATTTCTTCATAAAAAAATAAAGAAAAGACTTAGAATTTTTCCATATAAAAGTTTTCATATAATGTGATATGCAATGTGATAGATTTCGGAGACCTGGGTTCGCGTCCCAACTCGGACAAAAAAAATAATTTTTTTTTTGTTTTTTCTTTAAGATTTGATTTTCTTTTAATTGATCTGATCATTTATAATTTTTTAAAAATTTTTTTAAAAATTTTTTTATATAAAATAACAGGAAAAGACTCCAAACCTTCAAAAGGTAGGCCTTACAGAAGCACTCATCAATGCAGCGATCATGGAAGGTATATTGACGCCAATAAGAGCACTACTAGCATGCATTCTTTTGCGTATCGCTAGCTAAAATGCCCACTGGGTAAATGTGCGGTAATTGCTTCATAATTTTAACATGCAAGTGTTGCCCTCTTTTTAACTGCAAGTGTTGCCCTAAAGTGCGCAATTTTTTTATTTTTTTGTTTACCATGCATCCGTGTGTGTGCTTTTCTGTGTGTACTACTACCTATACATATTTTTTAATGTTGGTGTAGGTTGTTGTTTGTGTTTATTTTTTCCTGTTGCTGCATAAAAGTGTACAATTTTTGAAGGTAATCACGGAAACTTTTTTGTTACGTAGTGTTGGCTTCTGCGGTAGTGTAGCTTCAATTTTGTTGTTTATTTTTCTGTTTTTTTTGTGTGTCATAGTCTTGTTGGTTGATGTGTGAAAAGCTGAAGCTTTAACTACATTTCAACCACGTTCAAACATTAACGAGAGATTTTTGCGAGCTTTCGTCATTAGAATATTTTATGTGAATGAAAGTTTTTTAATGATAAGTGGAAGTGAGGTAGGGAAGAAAAAAGTATTTGGGAAAAGTAATGTCGTGTGATAGAGTTTTAAAATTTTTAACAAGTGGTAAGGATGCCGTCACATCCGGGTTAATGATGATGATGCAAATATTAGAAAGCTGTTGCAGGTAGAGTTAAGAAAAGTTTTGTCTAATTTTGACATTACGAGGTGAGTGGTTAGCTTTTTGGCAGATGATTAAAAAGACATTTGCTCTCTTAGCTTAAATTAATGAATAAAACTTTGACATAAAAGATAAGTTTGAAGGTCTATTTTATATACATTTGTATCGTGTACAGTTTGTACAATACGTTATTTCATGATTAGCCTTGACTAGCCTTGAAGGCATTTAAACAATCATTTTGAAGTTGTAAAATTAGTTGTGGGAGTGCATACGTATTGTTTAAAGCAGTGATGCTTATTCTACAATATAGACATTTTTGCGTCTGTGTTAGAGAGCTTTAAGCTTCTTTACTGAGATAAACCAGTTTTTAATAATAAAAATAAAATAAAAAAATTTCTAAGGAAAATGTTGAAGCCTATAGAAAACTTCTTAAAAGAGTTAAAAAGGTTTCTTTAAATAGTTTGCTAGTTTGTTTGTTAGTTTGTTTGTAAAAGAGTTAAAAAGGTTTCTTTAAATAGTTTGTTAGTTTGTTTGTAGTGGGCCCATGTGCAACGCGACCCATAGGATCTAGTGTTCATGCCCTTGAATCTCCAGATTTAGGCATTTAATAAATTTGAGCACTGTTTCTGGCTTTTTGCTCCAAATTGTTGATGGAGGCACTACTGCCCCTTCAAAGTGGAGACGTCTTAAATTTACTACAGTTTGCCGGACATTCACATAGAATGTGTTCTGAAGTTTCTTCCTTCTTCTCGCATAGTCCGCAGAAAGACCCATCTTTTTAAGATGGTATCTGAGTAAGCAGTGACCTGTGAAATAGCTAGTTAGAATTTGGTTAGCTTGAGTGAATCTTTAGATTTACTATTACGGAGAGTTAAAAATGTCTTAGCTTGCCTCTATTCATTAGAGTCTGTCAATTGACACTGACATTTTTCTTTTCCCACATTCTGAATTTTTTCAGAATATAGCCTTTAGCCAGGCTACAGAATAGTTCGGGTCTTTTAAGAGTTTGAGACGCTCCTCTTTTGGCAAGCCAATCCACCTTTTCGTTGCCCTGAAATCCTTCGTGACCTGGAACCCACCACAATTCTATTTTATTATTTTGTCCCAGTGTATTTTGTTTATTTCGACGCAATTGGAGAATAGTCTTGATTTAAGATCATACACCCAAAATAAACTTTGTACTATGCACAAAACAATTATTATATTCTACAAAGCTGTTTGTTCTTTTATGCCTACGAACGACTTTGTGAATAATACAAATGACCGTTTGTACATTGTACAAAGAAATATTTGTATATTTTACAAACGCATTCGTTTCATCTACAAAGATACGAACAAATATACGAACGCTGCTGCCACCGCTTTGTATATTATCAAACAATGTTCGTTCAGTTCACAAATTTATACATTATAGATTTTTACAAACTAGCGTTTGTAGAATGTACAAAGTTACGAATTCAAAAATTTTTTTTCATGCGGCCAACACTACGGACATTTGTACTATGTACAAAACATTTGTACATTCTACGAATAGCCTCTGTTTGTATTTCTACAAAGATTTTATTCGCAATTTTATCCTAAATATTTTTTGGATGTAGGCTTGCAGCGCTTTTAAGGCCGCTTGACTATCTGTAAGTATGTAGATGTGTGCTCCCTTGGATTTCCTGTGGACATATTCCCTAACACATACTTCAATGGCATATACCTCCGCCTGGAATATGGTCGGCGTATATCCCATTGAAAGAGCTTTTTGGATATTGGGACCGTAAATACCTGCTTCCGTTACTCCATTTTCAAGTTTTGACCAATCAGTATACCATTTCTGTGAGCCAGCTCCTCTATAGCTACCAATTGGATATAACGACCATGTAACGATTCGAGAAGCTTACCTTCGGCAGCATCCTGCCTAGGATTTTTAGAAATGTGTCATTTTCGAAGGATTTAAGTATCTTCATGTGACCCGTAAAATTACCTGCCTTGTAATCACCTATTTTCTCCATTCTTAGTGCACTAAGACCTGCCTCTTTTTCGATAATAATCGTTAAAGGAGGTAGCCCAATTATTACAAACAAACTTGGGCCACCATGTGAGTGGCGCATACGTAACAATAGGTCTAACAATAGTTGTAAACGTCCAATATATATTATTTTCGGGCAAACTACCTTCTAGATTCTGGAGCCCTTTGACATATCCAGAGTTTAACCAAGATTCTTAGATAAAATTAATGTCCAGGCGTTCTGTGGGGAACCTCCTGTAAAACACGTCAGATACAGTTTTAGCGTATTGGAGGTTCGCTTGGAGATAGAGGTTTTGCCTCCCTGATGACGATGATGAGCGGTGTCCTTCCTTCGGGGCGCTTCTAGCCACATCTTGCTCCTGTTTGTGTGAGCAGTGTTCTTAGTAGAACTGCCGTCCCACTTCCGCGATCGATCCTTCGAGGAGCGTCTATGTTTTCTGGTAGGTGTATTTTTTTGAAATCAAATAACCAAGGCATGCGCCTTTGACCTGAAAGGAAAGGGAAAAATTTATTTAGAGGAATAAATAGGAACCATACGTGAATTATTGATTAGGCGAAACAACCATGAAAGACAATTTTAATTTCTTTTAACCGAGGCTAGTGTTATGCCTTAACCTCGGCAAACATTTCCGGCCCTTAGTTGTTCCTGTCCTTTAATTCCACATTTTTCACAATTTAGCTTTGGATATTTAGTTTTTCATACTTCTTAAATGTAAAAAAGAACAAAGAATGTGAAAAGAATCATACCCGAGCCCGGATTCGAACCAGGGACCTCTAGGTTGATAGTCTAGCGCTTTCTCTACTAGACTAGAAAGGCCAACAAGGTCATTATACCTACCCTAATGACTTTGCGGCCTGGTGGTTTTCCCGAAGGAAAAACTTTTTCTGCACAGTAGCTAGTCCTTCTTCTCTGGCGTTTGGGCACTTTTAGATCGCGGTAGCTATTCTGTAGCCTCTGTTGGCGGGATCGAAACCTCAGCCACGTACGCCTCGCTTTGACCTTGGGTCTGAGCTGCACCCAGTTGAATTTCTAGAAGACCTTATTCTCCGTATCATCGAGCCTCAGAACCGATAACGGATCAACGGCCACGGCGAATTCAGCAAAACTCATTTTCTGGCTTCTGCTCATCACCCTCCAGTCATCCATTCCAAGGTCTTTGTTCGATCCCTCTTTGTTCGAACCCTCGATCAACCTGAGAGTGTTACTGGTGGGTGTAGTTGCGGGTTTGGGCTCGTTTTCCTCTTTTACCACTCTCATTTCAGCGTTTTTTCAGGGCCTTAGGACCGGCACTGCGGCCGTAAGCAACTCAGCGGTGGATTTACCCTTGCAAGTGAACATCACCCACCCCGGCCTTCAAATTGAGGTTTGATAGCCCCCTTGCTCTGCATTCGAGTTTTCTCCAGAATAGCATTCTTGATGAGCTTCAAATGCTCCGTCGTCAAGACTGTGTTGGGGTAGTCATGTGGTACGA
This sequence comes from Dichetophora obliterata, assembly GCA_963920525.1. Classification (NCBI taxonomy): domain Eukaryota; kingdom Metazoa; phylum Arthropoda; class Insecta; order Diptera; family Sciomyzidae; genus Dichetophora; species Dichetophora obliterata. Next base: position 45,513,666 of record OY986436.1, on the reverse strand, counting down.
CTCCAATCTTGTAGTTATCAACTACCTCCTTGAAGCTGAGCACTCCAGCTCTTGCGTCTTTATATCGTGCACAAGTAGAGAACACTATAACCACCCTGTCTCCTGAAGCAATGATCGCTCGCTTTAAAGTAGGTGCCTCATCTACATTTGCTCCCTGTACTAAAGCCACGCGCTTCGGCGGATTGTTTTGCGATATTGTGCTGTTTGACCGCGCACGCTTTGACTTATTCGGGAAAGGCTTCCGCCTGTTGTAAGCCTTTGCTTAGGAGGACTTTAAGTCGACTTCGTCCGCCTCCTGAAAGCCTTAGCTTTACGCCACCCTAGGAGTTACCTGCATCTGTTATCGACTGAGAGGCCAGCAAAGAGTCCTCTTCGTCAATATTGATGTCAGGAGCACCTAGGGAACCTAGATCCTCGTCTTGCTCCGTGACATCCATGTGTTCAGCAAAGCCAATTAGACCAGTGCCCAGTCTGAGTCTGTGACTGCAGTAGTGGCGTTTTCGGGTTCGCCAACCTCATTTGTTTTTGTATTTATTTGTTCCATTTAATTGCCACGAGTACGAGGGAAGGAAGGTCAACCAAGGCGTAGTCCCATCCACCTTGGCAAGGCTAGCTAAAACCAGAGGTCACCAGGTATCTGGAATCCACCTTTGGAAGACACTCTCACGCAGTGGCATTCATCTCTTAGGCATGGTTCGTTTTACACCTGGTATTGCGGATTTTAGCGAGTTTTCCTATCTAGATCCGCCATATTGAGTAAAAGCAGGAACACCTCGCTCAGGATGTGACTTTTCGTCACGAATGGTCGGTCTTAGAAACCAATCGATGCCTCTGATTAGGCACTAGCGCCTAGCCTTAATCCCCAAAATAAAATCTATTACAAGATTTTTTAAATAAAATCTTTTGAAAAGCAATCTTCTTAAGATTTAAAAATTTTTTAACCCTGTATAACCAATGTAAGTCATTTCGACTAAAACTGCTATCTTTTTTTCAAACTGATGAAATACGTTTTTTATGAAAATATGTTATAAATTAAAAAAAAAAAAACCAAAGACCAATATTAATGTTTTTTGATTTCTAGTAAAATTTACATAGTTTTATTTCATTTTTAAAAGCTAATAATGTATTTTATGTACCACTCCTCAAATACTAGTTTTTGCGTGTTAGTTGAATAGACAAGCATTGGCTACAACGTATTAAAAATGATTGATTATCCAGGGTTAAAAAGCTTTTATTTCTTCTATAGCTTAAGAAAATCTTTTCAAAAACTTTAAGATTTGCGAGCTTTAAAACTTTTTAAATGAATTTTTTTTCAAAAGCTGAAAACTAGGAAAATTAATTTAAAACAATTCCTAAAGATATTATAGAACTACAAAAATAATTAAAAAAATATTACGAAGCTAAAATAAGCTAGCGACATATTTGTCACTAAAAAACAGTGAAGAAATTTCAAAGCTTTTTTTAAAAAAAAGTTTTCCATTACTTTTTGAAAGTATTTCATAAGCTTTCACAAAATGTTACAAAGACCTTTAGATAAAAATATATCGGAAAATTTTCAAGCCTAAAGAAAACTTCTTAAAAGAGTTAAAAAGCTTTCTGAAATAAAATCTATTAAAAAGTATTTTTTCAAAGCTTTAAATGTTATTAAAAATGCGTTTATTTTTTGGAAAGCTGTCGAAAAACTTTCTAATAGAGCTAAGACATTTGAACTTTACAAATTATTTTAATTAAATTTTTTCAAAAGCTCAAAACTTATAAATGCTTTAAAAAATTATCAAAACAGCCTTTGATTTCTAAAGCTTGCACGAAGTTAAAAGGTATTTTGAAAATTTTGAAATTTTTTTAAAGCAATAAAACTTTTGAATACTATTCGAAAATTGCTAAAAAAAAATACTATTTTATAAAATCTTTTTAAAATTGCTAAGAAAGCTTCAAGTATTTTAGGAATCTTTCTATAAGCTATAACTTTTAGAGCTTTATAAAGTAGTTCCAAAGCTTTTATTTGTAAAGCTTAAAATTTTAAAATCCTTCCTTAAGCTTCTGCAAAGCTTTTGAGAAACTTTTTTAAAGCTTTAAATTATTTTAATGTATTTTATTTTAAAAACTTTGTAATAGTTTTTAATATTTAGATATATTTTACATTTTTTTAACCCTTAACTGGTACACCTCAAAAAAATTACACTAACAGTGCAACTGGTCCCATGGACCATACAAACTTCAATGCTAAAAAACCACAAAATTTGGTTAGAAATTCATGTTGTTTTTTTTTAAACGTGTTCAATAAAGTTTTTCATCCAATTAAGAAAGAATTTTTTTATTATCTAAATTCAATTGAATTGAATGAGTTTTAAATTGAATTATTAGAGAAATATACTCTTTTGATTTTTTCGTTCTGGTCCCACAGACCAGAAGTACCAGTTAAGGGTAAAGTTAAGCTTTTATAATGCTTTCGAAATTTATTGTTTGATCATCTGTGATAAAAGGAATTTTTGAATTGAAGAAATATTTTATGTGTAAACATAAACACTAACATATTCCAAAGAAATTTTATGCAAAAGCCTTAAAATCAGTCAGTATTTTTGCATAAAGCATTCTTGTGTCCAGATTTCTAGCAAGCACACGAAAAATTGCAGCTGTTTGAGATTTTTTTTCCCATCAATTATATACAATATGTTGAAAATTTATCACGTTCCTTCCCAACCAAAAATCAACTGCAAAGCTTTTGCAAAACTACGCATTCAAAAACGACTTAAGTCGAATTGACAAAATGCTAGCAACGCCACGCCACGTCTTGTCACAAAAGAAAGTCATGTCATATCATTTTGACGTTTGTACGAACTACGAATTTCGAAACATTTTTCACAGCTATGCAAAACGTTGTGATTTTTTTTTTCTTGTCATTTTGATGCGTTCATATGCAAAAAATAAAACAACTTTGATGTTTTTAAGTCATAAACATGCAAAAACGATTAAAAATGCATTAAGTTTGTAAGCGAATGTGTGTTCGTTTGTGAATGTGACATTTTTTCTGCCATTTCATATGTATTCTCTGTTTTTCTTGTTTTTTGTCGTTTTGCGCTCTAATATTTTGTGTCATAAACAAACAAAACTTGCGATCAAGAGTGACAAAAAAGCAACAAACACAATCAAAATAACAACAAAACAACAACTTGATGCTTAGCTTTTAAAGCTTTGTTGACAACGTGCTTTTTTATGCTTTATCTGCTGCATAGTTTTTTCGCTACAGGCATTTGACTTTTTTCCTAAACTGTCGCTGTTGTTTGTATTTGAGATTTTTTTTTCTGATTGTGTTGGTTTTTGACTTCTGCTTGACTTTGCTTGATGTCGCCTGACATCTGCTTGCGAAAAATGTCATTTCCGTTGTCACAAAAGTACATTTTTTTCAGATGTTATAATTGTTGTTGTTGTTAGTAAGATAGTCAGTCAGAGTTACTCTAATTGTTGTTGCTTTTGCTGTGATTTTGTGCCGTCATTCTGACATTACGTATTCCACACATTTGGTTAAATCTTTTGATAAATTTGTATTTTTGTGATAAACATGAATGTATCAAGTTTGATGGACTGTGAGTTAAAGAGCACCATTGTTCTGTTTTTTTTTTCTTTAATTTTTAATAGAAAGCGACAATTTATAAATTAGTTAATTATTAATTTTCCATTTATTTCTACATATTGTTAATTAAAAAAAAACTAGTCATGATATTTTGAATTGATAGATCGTAATCCGTATAAAAATTAAAAATTTTAAATACCTCCACTTAAAAAAGCATTGAAAATCTCTTGTTAATCGTCACTCAAAAGTTCATAGATATCGTTTTGCTGTTCTAAAATACAGGAATTTATTGGTAAAAATTATTTATGGACCATTTTGCGACGGAATAAAAATCTGAAAATAAATAAACTGATAAAACTGTACCCGGAGTTTGGAGAAGATCCATTGAAACTTAGAAATCCAATTTTAAATTTTAGAAAAAAATTAATTAAAATTTTCACCTAAGATCACAAACGATAAAATAAAACTCAAAAAAGATAACACTTCATTCAGAATTTGAAACTCGAAAAAGATTAATTAACATGAAGAATTCCTAAAATTAGAATTCTCTTGTAGAAATTTAGCAAAAGATCTATTGAAATTCAAAAAATTATGTGAAATAGAGTTCAGAATTTCTATTTGTAATTCAAAAATTATTTAAAATTTCAGAATAGATGAATAGAAAAATGGACATTCTATTAGAAATTCTGAGAAATAGAATTTTGGTTTGATACTCAAAAAAAAACCAATTTAAGTTCAGGAATTTTATTTTTAATTAAATTGAAATTCCATTTAAAAAATTTCAGAATTTTAACTTCCAGAATTCAAAATTTTTAATTAATATTCAAAAAAGGGGAATTACCATTTCTAATGAAATTTAAATTCGATTTTAAAAAAAAATGCCTAAATAAGTAATAGATCTGTTCCCGTACTCGATTCAAGTTGCTTGAAGTTGCTTAAAAGCTTTATTTTGAAGCTCGAGAGAGAGGAATAACATGCAAAATGACACTCTCTAATCTATTACAAATAATTGAAGTTAGTACGGGAACAGACCTAATGATTGAAATTCTGTATTTCCGTTTGACGTAGAGAAAAAAACAAGTGATATTCTGAAAATAGCAATTGAATTTAGAGATTTGTATTGAAGTTTATAAAAGCTTCATAAATTTCTAAAACTCTTTGGCATTCAAAAAAGATATAACAATAAGTAGACAATAAAAAAAATTCAGAAAGGATAAATTTTCACTTTGAAATAATATACAATTATTATTAATTAATGCTGAAAAGAGCCTAATTAAAGTGGATTTTATGAGTTCCCTCTTTTTATGAGTTTTTAAAGTATATTTTTTGTATTTTCATTACGTACACTCCTAAAAAGTACTTATTTCGGATTGTTTTTGGAGCACTTCAGTTAAGGGCTCAGAAAAAAACTCAAATTTACGAGTGTTTTGTGAAATGCCTCCTGAATATGAGTTTTGAATGTGTATTTACTGTATTTAAAAAAACTTGGCGTTTTCAAAGTACAAATTTAAAGAAAAAAAGCATGTTTTGAAATATTGTTCATTGACATAAAATTTAAAATATTTCATTCCGTTCAATTTTCGTGTTTGAATATTATATTCAGACATGTTTGAATAAATAATACTAGTCTATAAATTTCGTATCCGGTAAATTCCTATATGTACTTTCATTGCTGGCTTAAGATCTGTACTCAATTTCCTGCTATATTGTAAGATTTTCAAGATCTTTTGTTTTAGCGGGGTCAATCATCTAAAGTTAGAATTTAGAAAAAACTGTTGATCAAGTGTATTTTTACATAAAAAACAGACATTTTAAATTTGCACGAGTCCAGCTCCTATAAAACAAAAGATATAAAATTTGTTGATATTTCGTTGGATAATTTCAACATTTTTGCTCCGCTACCACACATGACACGACAGTGGTTGATATATTGATTGAGAAGTTGATATTTTTTCTAAAATACAAAATGTTATTTTTTTAAGTTGAGTAGTTTAGATTCTAGATCAATAATTCAATAAAAAACAGGAATACTAAACACGTGCCAAAAACGTAAAACACCCTGTATCTTGAAAATTTTACAATATATGAGGAAACTGTGTACAGATTTGAATCCATAGTTAAAGATTTTTTTCGATGCTCATATCCAAAAGAAAACAAGCTCATTTTCTGCACTTTTATTTTTATTTTAAGAAGAAAAAAAGGGCAAAATAGGAATCATAAAAGAGTCTTTTAGGATTCATTATGATGCCTCATAAAAGCGACCAGTTTCAAAGGAAAACTAGCACTTTAGGGAAACTTTTAAGAGTCTATTATGAGTATTAAAAGGCCAATATAAGATTCATAAAAGACTCTTATAGAGGTCCGAATATATTGCTTTTGAGAGTCAAGAAAGTATCATTTTATACTCATATTTGAGCTCTTAAAGAGGGACCACTTTCAAAGGAAAAACTGCTCTTTTATGGAACTTATAAGAGCTTATTATGAGTGCTCTGGCTCCTAAAAATGAGTCATAAAAGAGTCTTTAAAGACTCATATGGTTTGCAGGGTATCTCAACATTAAATTACTTTACATGAAAAATTTAAAGCTCTTCATTAGCCACGTGCTATTAATTCAAAAATCTGCTGCTCATCTTAGCTTTTTTGCAAACAATGAAACTCTTGAAAAAGATGTTATTTAGTTTTTTTTACTTCTTGTCAATGTCGTTCACTTAAGTTTTTTAATGAAGAGAAACTTAGCAATTTTTGTTTGCCCTTCTACTACACTTTACGCTATTTTCTTCATATTCTCCTTAATATTATAATAACAATAATTATTTTTCATAATCTTAACCTTCTTAAGACAAGTAACACTCAACTTGTGCTCTTTTGCCTTAAAGCTAGCAAAAACTCATGAACGTGCATACAACATACATATTTTTGTGTGCATTAGGGTGGGCTGATTTTATGAAATAAAGTTTTTACATGAGGGCAGTTCACGATCTTGTTGCATCGTTGCAAATGCAAAAAAAAACAGCTTTTACAAAAACAAAAAGCATGAACATGCATTTGCAACATTCATCTATATGAGGGCAGTTCACGATCTTGTTGCATTGTTGCAAATGCAAAATAAACAGCTTTTACAAAAACAAAAAGCATTGAAAAGCTTTTGCAACATATGCTTTTTGTTTTTGTAAAAGCTGTTTATTTTGCATTTGCAACGATGCAACAAGATCGTGAACTGCCCTATGATATATGCAAATCTAATTGTATTGCATAACGCCATTGTGAACGAATGTCTTCATTTTGCATTGAACACAACCACTGATACTTTCTGAACAGTCTTTATTAAACAGTTGTTTTTATTGCTTACATTTTTAGCAACAAAAAGTTTCATTTATAATAAAAAAAGTAGCTAAAGAATTGGAGGGAGTTTTAAAAAGAAAAATTAAAAAAGAAAGGAAAGAAAGTCGCAAAATTTCCGGTTTTTTAGAGGAGTCCGATGTAAAGTGTAAACAAAAAACAGCTGTTGCAAAGCTTTTTAACATCATTATATTAAAGTGTGCTCACAATCATCTACCCTTGCAAAAACGCATTTGCAACAATGCAACAAGATAGGACAAAAACAAGTTCCTTGGTTAAATAAAATCTAGCCTCCCTTGTCTATGTCATTTTTGTAATTTTAAAAAATGTTCTACTGGAGCTCATGTATTCGGTTTTTTTTACCAGAAGCCAAAACTAATATCCTTGGCTCAAAAAGCTTTACCATGCATACTTTGAATGACACCGAACGGTCGTAAACAAAGTACAAGCACATCACAAGTAAAGAGTTCCATTTTAACTATTAACAATTTTACTAAGATAGAAAGTAAGGCAACTACTTTATATATACCTTCGTGTTCACATTTGTTGTGTTCACATAACTATAGTAAATTTTATGAGCAATGTTCTAGTAGAATTTTAAAACGCTCTACAATTACGTTTAAGGCTACTGTTTTAAAACTTTTTCAAAAATTTCACAAACACTTTGCAATTTTTATATTTTTTGTGAACAAAGTTATTGAAATAAATTTATTAATTTTTTAATATATCATAGGCTTAAGTACCTTAAACTAACCTAATATATACATAACTTTTGTAAAATATAGAATATTTCATACGTTGATAAGATGCGAAACTGAAAAACTTCACATATTGAGATATTTTATACTTAGGAATCGGATTTTTATACAAAATCATTTTTAAATCAAATCCTGTGTAAATATAGGATAGCAACATTAATTGTATTTTCTAAAAATATTGATTAAATAACCATATTTGATCAGAATGTGCTTAAATTTTGTATAAAATTTATATATTTAAGATTTTTGACACTACTTTTTTATACGTTTTGCATAAAAATCCGATCCCTATTTATAACAATTGTCATTTTAAGAAAATAACATAATGCAACAATGAAAATAAACTTGGCACGAAATCCAGTTGGTGTTGTAGGTATGATAAAGGACTTTATAACTGCATACTTAGATTTTCGAATTTACCCTCAAAATTAAGATTTGGGACGGGCCACGTACTCTTTCAGTAGACTACGACCACCTTGCAATCATACATTTCCTTATATTTGGTAATTGTTCAACAAGCCAGGCTTAAAGATTTTGGTTGTAAATTTTTTAAACTCAAATAATGCTAAATAGTACGAAGCCATTAGTAAATACTACGAATGTAATGGAAGAAAGTATGAAGTTATTCGTACGAGAAATTGAGGAATGATAAGGAATGATACTCCTATAAGTCAAAGATCATTCTTTGGAGCAACAGATGGAAAGGGACATTTAAGCCAATAACGCATATGAACTTGGACGATAAGCAAATTTATGTTTTAAAGTAATTAAACACAAGAAGAAAACAAAGAAAAAATATTTAAAAAACTAAATTTTTTCCCAAAATCAGCTTTAAAAAATCGTTTTTCGGTCATAAAAATGATCCAATTTGGATAATTTTTAATATTTTCAAATTAAAAAACTTCCAATTCAAAAGCGAAAAAATATTAGGAAATTCTGAATAAAGTACGCTTATTTTAGATCAAGCACTAATTTTTTAGAAAATCTGATGTAAAATTCCTGTTAAGAAAACGCTTTTACATTAGAATATCTTATGGGCCAAAGTTGTTTTGTAATTAAAATTTAAATAGGTTTCGATTTGAAACATTTATTTTATACTTCTTCAAATTCACGTTTCTTGACAGGCCTTTAAAATTTTCTGAATTTTTTCGCGTCACGTGGAAGTTCTGGAATATATTTAGAAGATGAATGGAGCCCAAAACCCATCTATACATGTACCTATATATATATTTGTTCATACTGTTGAATTAAAAAAAAAATAATTTTTTAAATAATTCGAACACGGTGTGACGAAATCAACCAAAAGAAAAAGAACAACCAAAATTTATACAAATTCTTAAAAAGGGACATGTTCATCGCACCTAGTGTGACCTCTCAATGTCATCACAATTTTTTTTTTATTTATTTTTAAAGTTGAAGTGTTCGAATTTTGTTATGGCGACATTCATTGAATTTTTACAACCATGTGCCTTGTTGAAAATGAAAAAAAATCGAATTATTTTCAGTAGAATTTTGCGATAAATAAAGCTGTGTGAAAAAAAATCCGATAAAATACAAAATGAAGTGAGTAGCGAAGCAAATTTTTGTATTTTTCTTTAATTTAAGAAATATATGGGTGTTTCTATAATTTTTATTAAAATAATATTCCATTGATGACATTTTTTTCATCACAGAAACTAGTTGCACGTAAAAATACCTTTTAACTGAATACAAAAACATCAAAATCGATCAAGAATTTGTTTAATTGCGGCAATTTTAAACGTTTATTCTTCGTAAAACTATTTACATGTTGTTATTTGCTACCATACAAAATGCTCCCATTTGAAATAAGTCAATTGATGTCCATGCGGGGAACATTTCAAAAATAGCGACAACTCTAATTCTTAATTTTTGCGGATTATATGGATTTTTACCTCCTAGATCCAAATCTGATAAATTTCAGGCCGCTCGCAGTTGGTTTATGAGTTATAGGCCTCCAATATTGGAAAAAAGGTCTAAAAATCTTGCTGGTTTTATTCATTTTTCAAAAAAAAAAAATTTGGGAAATTTTTGTATTCTTATTTGAAAAGAGGAAAACTATGGGGCTAAATATTAATAAATGCGATTTTATTTAAGGATAAAGGAGACATCATATTATTTAATTTAATCAATTACTAAGAAAATTTGTTGGGAAAAATTTTTTGAAATTACATGAAAAAAAATTAAATTTGAAAATAATTCGGGCATGATACAAGAAAGTTTTTTTCCCCATCCTTGAAATATATATAATTTTCTTATGTGCAAAAGCGTGTGTCAACCGGAGTATCATTATAACAAAATTAGTATCAAAAATCTCAGAAAATAGAATTATATAGGTTACCTTTTCACCCCTAAGAACAAATCCTGCGGATGCCCTTGACACTGAGTATGAAATTTGTCAAATTCGAATGAAAAACACGCATTTCTTCCATATAAAGTGAGTTTATGTAAGAAAAAAATCTCTCTAAGTTCTAAAAAAAGTTAACAAATTGGCCTTAAATTTTGCAAATATGTTTTCATTTTTACTATGCACTCAACGGTAGATGTTTGGTATCGTAAAATCAAAACATTGCCTGTCTCTCAAACAAGGTGACGTCATCGTTTTAACAAAGGCTTTATGAATTCAACAGAAATTAATGATTAAAGCTGATATTTTACGCAAAATTTAAACTCTTAACCTAGTGTTTAACCTCGAATGGCGGCCGTAGCCTAGTGGTTAGAGTGCGTGGCCCCTAAGCTAAAGAACCGCGGTAGCCCGGGTTAAATTCCAGCTCAGACAGAAAGTTTTTTCAATTGAATTAATTTTTCGGTTCGGTCGTCACCTCTCTGCAGACAATGACAAACCTCAGAGAGTAAAAATTGCCATATAAAGGTTCTTGAGAACATAAGCCGTTCGGAGTAGGCATTAAACACGTAGGTCCAGTTCTCGGTCATTTGTGATCAAACATTTAATAACAGGCACAACACAATTTATCAATAGAAGCTAGGTCAAAGTCCTTTCAAGGGCTTAAATTGCCAGTTTATTTTTTTTTAACCTTGTATTTACGAGTTTAAAATTTGAAAAAAATGTAAATACAAATCACGTCCCATAAAAAGTGACTTCAGCAAAGTATTACATGTAAGCATGGGTGGTGGGGTAAGAGCTTTGCTTGCTTTTGATGACGAGGGGAGGAGGATTAACAATTGCAAAAAATCTGCTTACGTAATACATACCTGCACGGCTCCTGTGGGTATCTTATCTTCGGCCCAGTTGCACCTTTTTGTGAACTGTAACTTGGTTTAACACCAATCGATTTCGTTCAAAATTTGGACTTTAAGGTTTTTTTTTTGGAGCCGAAGAATACATTTTTGGTATTAGTTTAAAAAAAAACATAGGTTTTGGGGGCTTTAGTAGAAAATTTTGGAAAACTTATATAAAAATCACCTTTTTTGTTGCGTTCTACACACCCTTTTCGACATTTTATTCCACAAAAAAAAAATCCTCCAGAATAGCTTTTTTTGTGCTCTAATAAAAAATCACTGTAAAATTTTTATTTCAAGTAATCGGCTCACCCTAATATGCATACAAGTACTTACATATAGATAAATGTGAATACTAAATATTTACAAAAAAAAATATGTTTACTTAGTATGTGACTGGTATTCGCACACGTGCACAAAGCTTCACACACGCACTCACACACACTTACTCATACTATAGTTCAAGGACTTTATGTCTGTCACTTTTAATGCTTGTCATTTGCTCATCGCCTGTCAAGGTGTTTTTAACGAGCTGCTTCATCATCAGAGACGACGTCGAAGACCACGACAACGTCAAGGTGGCAACGCTAAGCAAGCACTAGATACATGCACTCATACATAGCTACCGCAAAAGTTAACTAGCAATGTCGTTATTATTATTATTATTGTAGGTCGCTGTTGTGCTGTTGTTGCTCCTGTTTTTCTTGTTGGTTCTTAAGAACTTGTTTGTTCTCTTGAGATGTTAATAAAAGAGGTGATGCGGGTGCCTTTTGCCTGCAGGCGTGCCATGTAGCAAGGTTCATAGCATGATTGGGCATTTCTGTTTTTTTTTTACATTATAATAAAGTTTCGCAAAACGTGTGAATAGTTTAATAAAAGGGACAAGCAAATTTGCACAAAAATATGTTTTAATATTAGTTTCAATATCATATGTTTCCATATCATATGTGAAAGGCTTAGATTAAAAAACGGCCAAGTCCCAAAAAATCAAAATTGGAAAAATTTTGAAAAGCATTTTTCTCGATGTTTTCTATATATCTACAAAATTATAGATCAAACAGAAATTCTTTTTTAAATTATTCCTAAAAAACAGTAAATGCTTTATACCGTCAAGTTTAACAGGCTTCATTGGATCATGCTTAATAATTCAATTCCAAAATTAGCCAAGTCCATTTTAATTGGATCAAACCACCGCTGAAAAGATATCCCAAAAGCTTCAGCCCGATAATCTTATCTTACAGGCATGCTACACAGGCCAGTATACTGGCTCTGTAGTTCGAAAAACTCAATACATTCATACTATTTTACAAATACACTCACACTGGATTCACTTTCATGCCACTTTCATTGCTACTGGCAACGAAATTTCAGAGCCAGTGGATTTTGACAGCAGCGGCCAGTGTATGTCAAAAAGGGGGATATCAGTGTTGTTTTTAATTACTTTTGGTGGGTTTATTTCGGATTTTCGTCGATTTCGTACAGGAAGCAACACTGATAGCTTGTTTACAATTAAAAGCAAACAAAACAACAAGTAAAGCACACGCAAACTGTAATAGCAGCGAGAACCTTCGCATTCGATGGAATTTTTTTAATGAACTTTCAAGTGCATGTGTAGCACCTCTTGCTACTAGCATGAAAGTTCGAAATTTTTTTAATCATTCGAACAGTACACGTATTCTTTCGCACTGTCACTGTCACAGGCCTGTGTAACCGGCCTGTTACGTAGGCAGTTTGACTTTTCGAACTTCTTGAGTAGTTTAATTTAAATGCAACACTGGTTCTGACAAAAACCATCCATACATAGGCCGCATTCAGCGTAGACAACAGTTGGCAACTGTTGTGTAAAAATTCGCTGAATGGTACAAATTTGGTAGCGCTAACTAAAACTGATAAAGTAGCGAACGCCTTTTAATCGAGCGAACAAATTCTATGCTACATGAACACAACTGATTGCTTAACTGTCAGATGCTGTTACTGACGCTGTTAAATTAATAAACACAGAAAGAGCGCAGCAAATTTAAGTGAGAAACCTTTACAATTGAATTAAATTCACATAAAAATTAAATTGAATCTAACTATCGACGTGTACAGTAGCAACACATTCAGAGAAAAACATCATGAACTAAGGTAGCGCTACCATTACAGTTCACAACAGTTGTCTGTGCTGAATGCGGCCATAGACTACTGTCGAATTTTGAGCGAGATGCGTCATTTAGTTTGTGTTTGACAGCCGTTGAAAGCAGACAACCTCGTGAATTTCGACGCAAATTTAAAAAAGAGAATTTCATTAACTCATCCAGCATAGTTTTTTGCGTAAAAAACCATGAATAAAACCACGAATAGGTTTTATTACACAATCATTTTCAATGGTTAACAAATGGGTTACTGAATTCCGTTGTTGTCGTACCTTCACAGGTAACGCTGACCGTTCAGGCCGCCCAAAATAGGTCGTCACGCCAGAAATCGTCAATAAAATACATGGAATGATATTGGACGATCGGAGAATGAAAGTGTATGAAGTTTCTTAGGCTATAGGAATCTCAACTGAGTGAGCACATCACATTTTTAATGAATATTTGGAGATGAAAAAGCCATCCACTCGATGGGTGCTGCGATTGCTCATACGCGACGATAAGTGCAGTTGTGTGACCACTTCGAAGGAGTGTTTGGCGGTGTTCAACCAACCAATTCGAAGGTGGTTTTTGTTTTAAAACCAAAACCAATTTATTGCTTCTACGCTAAGTTTTTATCAGTCGTCTTTTATATGTACCAATGGCTTAGGGGTCCTTCATAAACCTTGTTCAAAATTTGGGGGAGGGGAAGTGTTTTTGAATGCACTACGATAAGTAACTGAAAGGGGGGAGGCGGTTCAGATATTGTAAAGTGACCAAAAATTTTTTAAAAAAATTGAAAAATTGAATTTACAGTCCTATTCTGCCAAAATATCAATTGTTTCCCAGTATTTTTATGGGTTTGTTGTATTTTTTTGATTTTGAAACAAAATTGAAAGCTCAAGAAACAACATTTTTTTTTATTAAATTGTTGCTCTCTGAAAAGCAGGTGCCAATTTTTATCAAAACTAAATATTTTTGAACTTCAAATTTTGTTTTGAAATCAAAAAATTACAAAAAACACATAGAAATACTGAAAATATTGGGTAACAATTGATACTTTTGCAAAAAAAGGAATGTTAATATTATTTAAGACTAACTGTCTGACCAGAATCATGTCGTTGTCGTGTCGGTGAGAGAGAATCGCTAAGAGTTTGCCCAGAATTGTAGCGTTGGCTTTGTCGTTTTGCTTTTATTCAATCTGCCATTGTTGATTTTCTTGAACTTGCTTCAGTGTTCTCATCGTACTCCGATTGAACTAATAATTACTCCACTTCCATTTATTTTACTACTTTTTGCAATACTCTTCATATAAATTTACTGCATTTTCAACTGAAGGCTACTCCTGTCATTATTAGAGCAAATAGGAACACTGTTAACTCGCTACATTGGTTGACAGATTCTTCAAATTTTGTTAAAATATGGCAATATTTTTAGAGAGAAGCTGAGAGAGCTATCAAATAAACGACAAAGTCAAAATAGAAATAGAAACATTTCTATCTTGGCGTTTTCGTTGTCGTATTCTGCCGCAATTTTCTCCCATAAGGTTTGCATTGTCTCTGTCAGCACTCTGCCTGCCGACACGACAACGACATGATTCTGGTCAGACAGTAACTGATATTAACCCGTTGTTACTCTGGAATGTTAATTTTTTTTTAATTTTTTATTTTTGAAGTTAATATTTGAATTTTCCTTAAAAATAGGGCGGGTTTGCAAGAGTGTGTTATAAAATGAGGAAAATATTTCTATTAAGAAAAATATTTATTTCATAATTTGAGTAGTTAACATGTATATATATTAGGGCGGGTCAAATTCTGGCTCAGCGAAATTCGTAAAATACATGTAATTTCAAGACTTTTCCTCCACTACAGCATATACAAATTCTGAAAAAAAGCTGTGCGGACTTTCGTAAATAGATTCATACACATACATTCATACATTCATATTTTATAATTGAGAACAAAATCTATTTACGAAAGTCCGCACAGCTTTTTTTCAGAATTTGTATATGCTGTATTGGAGAAAAAGTCTTGAAATTACATGTATTTTACGAATTTCGCTGAGCCAGACCTCCAAAAAATTCGTCCATACAAATTGACCCGGCCTAATATATACAGTTGTAATTTGTTCCACGCAGATGGGGTTCGAAAAAAACCAGAAATTATTCTTGAAGCCTAAGCCTTTTTTAATACTTATAAAAACAACATGTTAAAAAATTCAAATCGTTACGAAAATCAAAGGGGGTGCCATTAAATTTTTCTTAGTAAAGCATCAAATTTACTGTCAAACAGAAACATTTTTTTTAATGATATATCAATGTATCAAACATACGTTGTTGCTTTTACGACAAAAATAACTTTTACACCGTTTTTGGAAGAACCTGACATTTGTTGGGCTTTAGGATTAAAATAAGATTACAAATCTGTTCAAAACTTTACTGTGTAAGGACTTTCTATAGTTTTCAGGATATGAGAATGCTTTTGGTGTCAAACAAACGGAAAATTTTTTAACTTAATTATTATTTTTAATTAGTTCTGGTAAATTATTATAAGCCCTAAGGACCTGCACATAAGTGGCATTGCTTTGTAGCCTCTCGACTGCATCTCGCCACAACTAGGCTATTTCTCTTTCTAGAACTGAATGTGTGAGTATGTTGCTAATAAGTATGTGTTGTATTATACTTTATACGTCGTATGTTATTAAAAACTTGCAGAATCAGATAGAGTATAGATAGATTCTATGTAGGGATTATACATTTTTTAAATTCCTCCTCATAAAGTTGATGGCTAGGATAAAGTGGTAGTAGCCCGAAAACTGTTGTAATTCATAAGTTTATAATTCATAATGACAATTCAATTTTACAGTTTTTTAAAAATACTAAGACGATCTAAATGACTTAACCTACATCAATAAACTAAATTTTAAGTTAATTAAAAGAAAAATAGGAGAATAATAATCAAAACACAATGAAGGTGTAAAGAGCGTTAATGATAAACAAAAGGGTTAAAATTTAATCAGCATGAATTTATTTGGCATTCCTTTTAATTTTTTCATCTCCGATGTATTTTGATAAGCCCCGCACATCATCTTCTTTTTATATATTAATAGACAAACATCAAATGTTGTCGTACACTTTTTCGATGTTAATTTTAGAATAAGGGCAATGAAACGTATATCATTCAAAAGGTACTGCGCCCGTTATGTGCAGAATCATTTTAGATTTTAAATTTATGACCTCTGACCCGAAATATTAACGTTGAAAGTTTGTAACATTTTTAGTAAGGAATCTCAGGGCTAGGAAGAAGTAGAATGGTTACATTTTAGATTGGTGACCTTCGACCTGATATATAAGCGTAAAAAGAGAATTTATTAAATAAAAGCTAAGCTGTATCAAATGGAAGAATATAATGTAAGAGGGAATTTTAGACATTGATAAGGTGTGCAATAAATACTTCCGACATTTTGCGCCATCTCTTACGGATACGCTACAATAAGCATTTTTTTATACAACACGAGTGCATATACACATATTGTGATGGTGAAATTTCTTACAAATAGTAAAGTCTGAAAAATTTCCGTTATTTTGACATAAAATTTATAGCGATATCACGAAAATTATATATGTTCTCAGTACAACGTATTTTTGTATGAAAAGTCGTTGGTTGAGGAATATAACGGCATAGGAAAGCTTTCTTGGTAATATTTTCCACGGAAAGTATGTTAAAAACCCCTTAAAATAACATTTTAATTATTTAGGTATCTCGAAAAATTTATATCTTCTCAGTACAACGTATTTCCTTGAAGCAAGGCCATCGCCTCAGAATGAGAAAGAAACTATTGAAATTTCAAGTTTTGACTTTGCAAGCAAATATCTCAGTCATTTTTTAATCGATTTTTAACAAATTTTCTTTGTCTGAAATATCATTTAAATGGCTTTAGAGAAATAAGAAAAGATTAACCGTTTAATCTCATCAAATCAATGTTTTATATTGTTTTAAAAAAAATATCTAAAATATTTAGGTTTTGCTCAAAAATAAGACAAACTTTTTTTTGTTGTAATTTTTTTTTCTTATTACATTTTCTTTTTTCATATGACATATCATTTGTTTGCATAAATTGCCTCATTTTGACACATAATTCAATAAACAGTTTCCATCATCGAATTTCATGAGCTGCCAACCCTATGATATTTTTGATGAAAATTCAATTTATCAAAATGATGTTTTACATATTTTTACAAAGTTCTACAACTCAAGAAATAATTTCTGTGAAAAAAATTTTCAAATATTTCAAACCACTCCAAAGTTATATACACAAATCTATGTTTTAAGCCATTTCGTAAAATACTATAGAAATAGGCGTAGGAGAAACAGTTCTTCCGTGTTTCTGAACCGATTTTGATAATTTTTTTAAAGAAATTATAGAAGGGAGAAGAAGGATTTCACTGAATATTTTTGTGACCTTTGACCTGAAATATTAGCGTTTAAAGAATATTTAATAAGTAAAACCTGAACTATAAAAAATGGAAGAACATGGTGTAAGAGCAAATTTTCGACAATACAATGTACAAAAACATTTTTTGCTATCTCTTACGAATACCCCACAATAAGTATTTTTGTATTAAGCACGTGTGAATATGTGTTGTGATGGTATAATTTTTTATAAATAGTAAATTCTGAAAAATTCCCTTTATTTATCAAAAAGTTATGGCGATATCTTGAAAACTATAGCTTTTCTCAGTGCAACGAGTTTTTATATGAAAAGCCCTGGTTGTGAAAAATAACGGTGTACGAAAGTTTTTATGGGTAATGTTTTTACAGATATTTTGAAAAAAGTTTAGACTTTTTTGTATCAAAATTATTGCGATAATTTGAAACTTAAGATTTTCTCAGCACAGCACATTTTCTTAAAGCAAGGTCATGCCTCAGAAATAGAAAAAAACGATTGAAATTGCAGAAGGTTAGTCGAATTTCGGCCACAGGCGATACTAGTATAGTATGTTAAATGTGAATGGACTATAGACATATATATGAAAAACATGGGTGCCAACAGTGAGCTTATTTTTAAATTTATAAAGTTTTTAATGAGAATTCCATACAAGGTTGCTACTTAGGGTCAGCCCCAGGAGAAATTAACTTTATCCTCTTCCACGACTTTCATTGTTTTCATTTTCCATTTTTTTAAGCTAAAGGACGAAATAGATGTTATTTTTAGAAAATTCTGTGATAAAAAGTAGCCTTTGTTCCGACCAGAGACGTAAAGAAACCAAATGTCAAGTTTAAGTTAAAAATATCCAGAAATTTTCACATGATGCGCGTACAGATTGACAGAAAGATACAAATGTTAAAAATTACATTTTTGGAATCCATAACCTTCAAAGTGTTCAGTGCAGGTCCACTGATTATAAGCATAAAATAAAACAAACAACGTTTAAATCGGCTTATTAACTTTGTCAAAGACCACGTGATTTACTTTGCATTAGAAATCAGGATAAACCTGAAAGGGTCGACATAGAATGGCCGATGAATAATTTGAAGAATCCTAAACAAATCTTCTAGCTTCTCAATCCCAGTGATTGAAAGCATCGACTCTTGGATCGTAGATGGAATATCTTTAAATGATGATATAAATAATTATTATTTCTTTTATATTGTACCTTTCATTTATATGGTCGTATATTTATAAAGTAAGTAACACTAATGAAAATTCTGAGTGCTATTGTGTAAAATAATAAAATATGTTTAAATCAATTCATTTTTTATTTCATATGTCACGTTACTTTATGGAGGTGGGCGGAGGCGTTTTAAAATGCACTACGAAAAGTAACAGAGGGAGAGGGGGCTTACAGGTGCTGAAAATCGGTAACGTAGTTTATGAACGACACCTTAGAAGTAAAACACTCAGAAAAGGGTATACTTGAAATCTCAATAAAAACGCAAAAAAATTAAAGACTAAAAGCTCTTATCCTGAATTTTTGTTCGAAACTGTATTTTAGTGCAGAGAATCATTTGGTACTAACTTAAAATCCGCTCTATTGTCCGGTAGCGGAATTTGGGCCGAAGTGCAAAAAATTATGATTTTTGTATGACATTCATAATTCTCAAACCCAAAACTTCTCCCAAAACAAATGGTACCATCCTGGATTTTGAATATGTTATAACTAATAGCAAAGTGATGATTTAAAACGTTATTCTTTCAAAAATTGCTATCTATCGTCTTTTATATAGCAAAATATGATCCAGAAGTAAAATTATCAGTTCAGATAAATGCTTCTTTCACTGAAAACGAAGAAGTATAGAAGATGTAAGTAGTGTCCGACCGAATATTCGGTTTCGGTTTTGGTTACGGCCAGTTTCGGCCCTTTTTGTCGGTTTCGGATTCGGCCAGACACTAAATGTAAGGATTCCATTCTGCATTTTTACTCAAAAATGTATTTTAATGTGAAAAATCTATTGGCACTATCCGCAAGCCCCGGTCTATCTTCCTTGGCGGCGAAATTTTGGCCACAGTGCAAAAAAATCGTGTTTTTTTATTAAGGTCATTATTTCAGACTATAGCTTCTTTTAAAACAAAAGATTCCATCCTGGACTTAAGAGCTGTGATAGCTGACGGCAGAATAATGACTTTTGTCCCAAAATAGCTACCTTTTTTAAATCGTCAAATTTTCTAAAAGTTAAATAATAACTTTAGAATAAATTTTTTTTATCTGAAAAGAAAATGTTTTTTAATGTGGAAAATCGATTGGTACTATGTATTGTCAATCGTTTTTTTTTTTCGTTTTTAAAAAAAACTAAGGGTGATTTTTTTTGCTACTTGTGTTTTCAGTGTATATTTTTTGACACCTCCCGCGTGATTCGTAACGTATGGCAAGGTCAAAAATACTCAGTAAGGTTTGCCATTTTACCATAAATAGACTAGCAAACGAACAGTGCTTGCAAATCATTGAATTTTATTATCAAAATTCGTGCTCAAAAAAGTTGGATGAAGATCTCGTCTGTCAGAATCCGTTGATCGAAATCTGTTAATATTTTGTGTGAATTTCTTCACTTACAGCTTCAAGCCCAATTTTATTATCTCATTTCCGAGGTAAAAAACTGTCCATTTTGTATATATTATCAATCTTTTTGATTTTACTTGCCTGCATTTGAAGAGATCGTTCTTCTAGAGTAACATGTTTCAAATTCAAAATGGCTAGATTTTTTAATAATTTCTTCATCTTTTATACATGGTCTGATGCTCGCTTCTTATCGAATATAATGAGCTGCTTCCTGCATCATTTAAAATTCCATCAATTTCAAAGCCATCCATCAAATTAATCTAGAGCTTTCACTGCTCATATTGCTGTAGCTGGCTTACTGTAATTTATGAAAAAAAGCTTATCAATATTTTCTACCCATATTATAAGGGTTCTATCGTACAATTACTGTTACGAAAATAGCCAATTTTAAGCTTCGCTTATCTTAATATCATATATTTTCATGCCACTAAACTGTCATTTGTAAATGTCAAAAGCACGACGCTGAAAATCGTTGAAACTAAAAATATGTAAAAATGAATTTGTTTGCATATTTTGGGGCCCAGTGGGACATGTGCCAAAAATTTTTGGCTCTTGAATAATTTTACTCAAGCTGCTTTCTTGCTCACTCTTGCACAATCAATCAGTTGTCGCAAAAGTCTTTCTTTCAATTTTTACCAGACTTTTTCGTACTTTGCTCCACTAACCGCGCGCCTCCCACAACACAGCTTCATCAAGCTCATGCATTCTAACGCTGTAAATATGTCAAATGCAGATCTGTTACAGTCTATAGCGGCTGTTTAAGAGCGTTCAAAAGCGACAACATCATCATCAACAGCAGAAACAGCTACAAAAATAAGTAGCCTTCACTTATTTAATGTCACTTCCATGTTAACGACATTTAAGTATCAAAAAAGACTTTTCTTCTTTCGCTCATCATCCTCTTTGCGCCACTTTATAGCAAAACCAGCGCTTTTTTCACCATCTTCTTTCTTCCTTTTACGATGTGTTGCTCTGTGATATTTCAGCGGATATGCCGCCATCTTGAAAACATACACAAACAACACACACAATTTTATGTTGACATATTAAAGAAAGGCAAACATATTTATGACAATTTAATGACTTCTATCAGCAACAACATCAACAACGGCAACAACCAGAACAACAACATATCGCTAGCATCCATAAACTCATTAATGGCATTCAATGACATTTGATGCTGCTACCGACGCAAACCCTGTTGATGTCGATGCTGCCGATACGGTAACTGTTACTGCTGCTGGCTGATTCGCTTGATGTGTTCATGTTAATAATGTTAAGCTGCTGCTGTAACCATTTCCGGCCCATGAAAGCTTCATTTTGTACACACTTTAAACTACTTGATTCAGCTGGATGGAAGCGAAACAAACAGCCGTCAATGTTGTCAACATTTTTGGTTGATATTCAAAAGTAATGAAAGTTAACGTCACACATAATCAATGTCAACAAGAAAGTTTGACACGTCGTATTAAAAGTTTTTTAATGGCTGGCACTCGAAAAACAACAGCTTAACAACACTCACAATGGCACAGTGAAACCAATCTATAAAGTGTTTAATTTTTATGTAACTTGATGAGCGATAACCGATGTGAACTATGTATATTCATGTACGAGTATTTTGGCATTTTAAGAAATTGGTCAACGATGACTAATAAATTAGTATGATCAATTGAATAATAAATAATAATAATAAAGCTAACCTATATGTGTTTAATAATATGATAGCGTGAAAATATTTTCTTAAACTTAACATAAAAAATAAATTGCTGCAATAAAGTTTTTGTTATACAAAGTTTTTAGAAAATTTTTGCCTATCGAGGACCTATATCCATTTTCCTCTATCTTCATTTTGCGCATTTGTTTTTTAATACCAAAATCATGGCTGGCCTCGGTTGCATCTGTAGTATTAATATTATAGCTAAAAACCAACCCTTACAGTTTGTTTTAATGAATTAAACTGAGCCTCAATCTACTAACTTATTTTTTACTTACTACAAAACCTCTATCTGCAATACTATCTACAGACAAGTAGTTTTGAAAAATTCTATGAAGATTTTTTTACTTTGAAACATTTTCCTATGTTGATACAAATATTTTCCAGTACACCCCAGCAAAAAAAGTGATTCCAAAAGAAGCTAAAGTGGAAGGGAAAGTCTTGAATTCCATCCCTTTCACTTTCATACCCAGAAGGTATTCTTTTAACATATGCATGTCATTGAAAGGATGCTTTCCTTAGACTTCTATAGAAGTTCTTCCATAATTTTTTCAATGGAAGATTTCTTTGAGCCCTTCAGTGAAAGGTTTCTAGTACGTGTGTTCCAGGAGAACTTATGGAATTGAATGGTTTTTGTGGTTAGGGGGGGGAGGGGTTTGAAAATCTCACGGAATATATCTCTTCTCAATTTCATCGCAATTTTGGTATTGGGAATGAGACGTGTTAGGGTTTTTTTGGGGTGTAAAATATCCCTTTCCTCGATTTTCACGGCATTTTTATGTTGGAAGTAGGAAGCGGTTGGGTTTTCCAAAAAATCCCACGTAAAGTATCTTCAACAATAGGGGTATTCTCTATGTCTAAGATATGCCCATTGCGGACTCATATTATTTAAATTTGTTACTTTTTTGGCATTAATTTTCTATTAAAAGACAGAAAACCCAAGTTTTTTAACAAAATTATTTAATATATAAAATTTAATGCAATATAAAAAATTATTTATCTAACTTAATAAAAGGTTGTACTTATCTTCGCGGACCTATATTAAAATTTTCCTAGGAATTATTTTATTTATGTATGGGAAAGTGTAGTCATCTTTATTTCGTACAATCGGAATTCGCCATGAAGTTTTGCAGAAACAGAAAAAACAATTTTTATATCTACGACCATTTCGCACCATCCCGACGAAGTCAAGGTCATTTCAATCATTAACTGATAGCGTACGAAAAGTATTATGATTTTTAGTCTTTTGTAGTAGTAAAAAAGAGTTATACATGGGCTTCTAGGCAAAAAACGCTAAAGTACCTATAAAATGGCTGTAACAGAAATGTGAGATGCTTTCAAGGAACTTGTCGTCAATATGTCGCTAAAAATTAATTTATTGCACTTTCGTTTGAAACATTTTTTAAGACAACTCTCTACGGAATCAGATGAGCAAGAGAAACGATATCATAAGGTGTCCTTGCCATTTGAAATGAAGTAATCCTTCATTTAGCATTACTTACGACTCAACTCTTTCGTTCCGGATGAGTTAATTGCCTTTCTTACAGATATAGAGAAAAAAAACACCAGATGCAGTACTGACTGAAATGTGTTGATGGTCCAAAAACATATTTCTAGAAAGGGATGAAACCAGCAGTTGTGAAGACGAATTTCAAGAAATCGATACGGATCTCGTTAAAGTATCGAATTTTTCATACCTTAGTAGTGATAATGGCAATAAAAGGAACATTATACAAAAACAACATTGCAATAGAAAGATATCATCAATCGCAATATCGCACGATGCAGTCAGTAGGTGCTTGAAAATAAATTCATTTCATTTTTATTTCGTATTATTTTACTTGTCTTCTGAATGGATTTTTTTCGAAAACATTTTTGTGGAAGGTTTTAACCATTTACTTCTTTCCAAAGTTGACTTTTAGGGAGTTTCTCAAAAAAGGTAAAAAGTACACATACGAACGAGAGCTAGATGGTTAAAATATAAAAAAAAAATTTCTCAGAAAATTTTAAAATAACTTCGTGAAGACAGAATACATCATGAATTAAGTTTTTTACATGATTTTTATTATTGTTTAACTTGATTTTTGACCAAAAGATTCAAATTTCAAAAAATTATAAACATAAAATCACAGTACAGCGTGTGTACAGTACAGAAGTAAAACTTCTTAAAAGCAAGAATAAGAGAGATTTTTGTGAAAGAGACAGGAGAAAGAGAGAGAAAGCAAGAGAGAGAGATTGAGCATCCAAAAAAATACTATACAAAATTCGCATAAAAAATATTATAAGGGTATTCACAAGGTGTGCATCATATCATATTATCATATTGTCCTAAAATTTTACAACAAAAATTTACCAGATAAATAAATGCAAATAAGAAACAGCTGTTTGATTATGACACTTCAATAAACATAGCTTACAGAGTTGGAATATATTAGTACTTTTTTATATGGAAGGCAACAATAATATGTTTAAACTAGTGTAAAACCTTAGGACAATATGACATTATGACATGATTGCACACCTTATGAATACCTTATATGTGTATTTAATTTTTACACTGGTTATTGGTTGGTGCTTCAAATGGTAATACTGATTTTAATGGTTTGTGATTACTAAATTATGAGATTTATGTATGTCCCTGATTAGCTGTTTTCGACGTGAGAATATTGCATCTATTGTAGGAAAATCTATTTTTGAAGTCCCCATACAAAAAACGCATTATATAGAAAAAAAATATCTATTATAGTTCATATTACTATAGAAAACTTTGGAAAAGGCATGCAGACTGATGTTATTTACACGGATTTTAGCAAAGCTTTTGACGTTGTAAATCACAAACTATTGATCTTAAAATTACATCTTGTTGGATTTCCTATACCGTTGGTAAAGTGGATTGAATCTTACTTAAGCAATAGAACACAATCTGTTATTTTTAAGCGCAAGAAATCACATGAGTTTCCTGTTACTTCAGGAGTACCTCAAGGAAGTCATCTTGGGCCCCTTCTGTTTCTACTTTTTATAAACGATTTACCATCTGTCATAATGCATTCTAGCATCTTAATGCTTGCTGACGACGTCAAACTCTTCTTTTCTTTTAAAAATGATAATGACGCTGTATTTTTGCAAGCCGACATTGATCATCTTCATAAATGGTGCAAAACGAACCGTATGAACTTCAACATGAAGAAATGCAAGCATATGTCTTTCTCGCGCAAACCACCAATTAAATGTACCTTCAAAATTTGTGGTTATCCATTGGAGTCCTTAAATATTTTCAATGATCTTGAAGTTACAATGGATCCTAAACTACGCTTTAATATTCATGTAAATAAAATAATAAATAGAGCAAATAGTACTTTAGGATTTATTAAACGTCGGGCAAAAGAGTTTAATGATCCATTCATAACGAAAACCTTATTCACTTCCCTAGTGCGGCCTATCTTAGAATACGCTTCAGTTGTTTGGTGCCCACGATACGGTTGTTACATAGACGACATTGAATCAGTGCAGAAACAATTTCTTTTGTTTTGCTTAAGCTATCTTTATTGTAATACTGATTTTCACTTACCATCTTATGAATATCGGTTACAACTCTTAAATCTTCCTTCTTTAAAAAATCGGAGAATTATGATAAATGCTTGTTGGATTACAAAACTTTTATATGGATATGGCAACAGTCCATATTTATTGAGTAAAGAATATTTTAATATTCCTCTTCATCCTAGAAGATCTTTTGAGTTACTCCACACTCTTAGAAGCGCTTGCGGTGATTTTAATTTTGTATCTGATGTTATATCCTTAAGTGAATCCATGGACTCAATGAAACAAAAAATTATAGATTACCTGCAGTACCGTCGTTGATTATGTAAAGTTCTTCCAAACATATGTCTGATGCATCTGGTGATTTGTAAACACATTAATATAACAATTTAAATGGATAAATGGACCTAAGCGTTAAATGGAAAACTGTGGTGAATAAGCATCTAAATAATCTGAATGGACCTAAACCTGGGATGATTGTAACTAGACTTGTCGACGGTACCGTGGTGTCTTGGGTCTTTTTACCTCTTGAAACACTACGTTAGATCGATTTGTAATATATTAATATGAGTGGCCGATAAGACCTAGTTTGTCTTGGTGCCTACGTTCGCAACTGGTTTTCTTTACTTTGTAAAATTGGTTTGGTGAAGTTGACCTAGTTTGTCGAGTAACCACCCTGTAAGCCTGGACCTCACCGGCTTCAGGAAGACAAAACGATATATATTATATATTTACCTATTGGAGTGGTGTTTTATTGGGTATGAGTCCTTGTTTGTCATACGACTCCGCCGGATACAAAAATTGTTGCTAACTTGACCTTGTTTGTCTTGAAAATGCAGCCCTGCTTTGCTGTCTGATATTATCGATTTTGACTTAACTTTTTTTTTTTGTTATTTTTTATACTTTAATAAAATTATATACTTTAAGCAATTTATTAAAACTTTTTAGTTTGTTAATAATACATGATTTCAATCAAAATCATACTTTTTATTTTTGAATTGTATTAAATATCTTATTTTATAATTTTAAATTTTCTATAAAGCCTGTTAAGGTTTAGCAATCAAGTAAATAAATAAATAAATAAATTAAAAAGTCTATGACCCCTAAGTAGGTCAAAAGAATGAACTGATTTAAACTGAAAAGTATGAACTGCTTGTATTAATTTTTTTCTCTCAACATTTCTTTTAAACTCGCCTACACTCTATCTGCCATCTTTCTGGAGGTCCCTATACAAAAAAAAACAAAAAAATAGCAAAAAATGTCTATTATAATTTATATCACCTACACTCTATCTGCAACCCTTCTGGGGGTCCCCTTCCAAAACAAACCAAAAAAATTAAAAAAATTAAAGAAGTCTTATAGTTCATATCAAAATATCGATGACCCCTAGGGTCAATAATGAATTAGCCGTTTGTATTAATTTTTCCCCTTAACATTTATTTTAAGTACACTTACACTCTATCTGCCACCCTTCTGGGGTTTCCCATACAAAAAACTCTAAAAATATAAAATATCATTGCTCGTGTACACAAAAACATGTCGAACGAGACTCGAAATATTTTCGTTACAGATACTCGTGTGACGCGATGAAAAATTGTACTCTCAATATCAAATCGTCTTCTAAGAAATTCCACTTCAAAAAATAGTGACGTAGTGGACCAGGACATCGGCCTTTTGTTACTGATGTCAGATACTATCGTTTGAGATTAGTTTGGTTCACTCCCGAGACAATGGCCCCCAAAATGTTGCACTGAGTTATTAAATAATGCGGCACTAACTTTCCGAACATTCAACAATAATGTTCACCTGACACATTCAAGAAACAGGTTATAGTGAGTATGTTTTAGTGTTTAGTCTACACCAAAATTTCGCGTGTAGAATTAAATGCCTCAAAATCTTAGTTTCTACAGCGTAAGCTACTAAGCTTTAAGCTTAGTCTGCTGTAGTAGCGTGGTATGCTTTAGAAGCAAAAATAAATTTTCCGTTAGAAATACATTGCGTTTTTGACAGCGAAAAGGTAGCGAAATTTTTTTTTTCGTTGGTTAGTATGCTGTTGAACCGAAAAATTTTTTCCATGCAGCCGAGTTCACAACTAACTTTGGAGGGTTAAAATGTCATAATTTTGCTGCCTTTTATATGTCCGTGCATTTAATTAGCGTGAAAATTTGACATTCAACAATACCCTAAGGAGAAAGGAACCGGTTCTAAACCTATCACGTGATAGGTCCCCAAGGATAAGGGACCTGTCCCAATTCTACCAGCAATATATGAAACCGACCTGTCACTTTTACATGGCGTTGTCATTGAGAGGGGTCAATTGCCACCTGCTGCATTACTTAAAACCTGTCCAGTGACCGGCCTCGAAAATCAGAAAACGAAATCAGGCACAAAAAAACATGGTCTTCGACGATTTATATCGGAACTCTTCTGTGATAGTTGTCCATTGGAGCTGTCATGGGACCAGTCATTCAAGGGCTGTAAGGACTCTTAAAGCTTAGTATGCTGTATGAAAGCAAATTTTTAGGCTTTTGATTCTACAGGCGAAATTTTGGTGTAGACTTAACACTAACACATACTTACCATAACGTATTTGTTGAATGTGTTAGTTGAACATTATTGTTGAATGTCAAATTTCCACGCCAATTAAAGGTACGGACATATAAAAGACAGCGAAATTTTGACATTTTAACTCTCCAATCATGGTTGTGAACTTGGCTGCATTGAGCAATTTTTCGGTTCAACAGCATACTAACCAACGAAAAAAATTTCGCTACCTTTTCTCTGTCAAAAACGCATTGCATTTCTTTCGGAACATTTCTTTTCGCTTCTACAGCATACTAAGCTTAAACAAAGAATGAAAGATGAGATATTACAATGGCGTACAAATTTCGATTCCTCTACTGGTTAATAGGTGTCGCTTTCAATTCTTTTTTACCAACCTCTAATTTGAATTTCAAAACACATTTGCTTGTTTGCTATTTAAACTTGACATCGTATCGCTTTTATATTACATCAACCAACTGACAAACTTGTCAAACTTACAAGTATCGAGAACAAGTTTCCAGTTTGTGTTGTTTTAACTAAGCAAATCTTTTATTATAGCTTTTTAATGAGTTTCTAATGAGCGTCGTCATTTTTTGCGCAAAGCATTTGGCAAAGCATTTATAATGATGATGATGATGATGATTACGATTATAAATAAGAAATTTTACATGATAGAAGCTAAACAAAATCCTGCAATAAACGTTGCAGATAAACGAGTCGGTGAGTTTGAGTAGAGCTCCAAAAATTCAGTGTGACCCAACAAAAGCCGAAATTCGTAAAACCTAATGCAATTGCTTTTTCCTAAGTAGTTATGCAATAAATTTGGAAAACTTCCAAATTGAATTTTACACCGCTCTCTTCTTAGCCCATCCTACAGCTAAGACATAAAACAAAAAGTCATATAAAGAAGCTTTTTGAAGTGTTTTAAGATGCAGGCTTCCTTCTTCTTCTTCTTTTTCTTCTATTCAGCGATTAATATCATGTTGCCACAAATGATTTTGCCAAAAATTTCATTCATCTTTAATTTAATTTTTCATTTAAATCTACAAAAGAAGTTTTTTCCTGGCTGCTGGTTGGCTTTACTCAATTCTCGGCTGTTCTTTCACTTTTGACTGCACAGAGTTTTTTTTTTGTTTTGCTTGAGAATCCTCACTCCCTCTTGTTTGAATTAAAATAATTAAATGATTTTGATGCACAACAAAGAGATATCAAATTTTCACAATTCGACAATTATGAGCTTTTGTCAAAGCGACTGCCACAGCAAGTTGCTACGGAAGGCAAAGCATTTCATTCATCTAATAAATATCCTTGAAAGTTGTTGAGCAAGCGACACGACAGACAACAAATGTTTTCCCCCTATTTGATTTTTTTTACAAGTTGGCAGCATTGCATACTGCCTCAACAATTGTTTTCCATGAAGATTTAAATAAATCTTTTGTATTTTATATGCATAAATTAGCTATGAGCAGCAACAGCACACAAACAACAGCACTGGGGAGCAGAAAAAATAAATAGAGAAAACAATAAATGTAACCAAGCTATAAATTTTGCAAGCAAGAGTGCAACAAATGTATAACAAAGCTTGTATGTCTGTCACAGAAGCTCTATCTACTTGTGTGGGCTGGCAACATTGATTTATGCTTTTGTTGCTGCTGCCCTCTTGCAAGTACCGAAGCTGCATTGTTGATTTATTAAAGCTTTTTCTCTCACTAGCTCTATGCAGTTCTGCTTTTTCTAAGCTCTAAGCTGCACTCAAATGCTATTCAATTAAAAATACAAATTTAATTGAAAAGAAATATTTTATTAAAGGATCAGGTGGCAGCAGTTGAGGCAGGCAAAAGAATTGAATTGTGATGCAAAATCAACATTTAGATTATGGCAATTTTAGAATTGAGAATTTTATGTTTTAAGGGCTGATGTAAAAAAAAAGTGTATTTTGACAGAATGAAAACAGTTCACAATAGTTTTGCAAAATGGTTTTATTGTACACCAAAAACAAATATTTTAAAATTGCCGAAATGTGTTACTAAGATGTCTAATTTCTTGTAACTATACTTACTATTATAAAGGGTGGTTAAATTTTAAAGGCCGATGTTGATTTTGAATAAAACACAAATTATTTAGGAAATTATTGTCATTATTTTTTATTATGATAATATTGATAAGGTTTAATTATGTATGAAACAAAGTATCGACCAAATGGCTGCCACGACCTCGGCGGCACACCTCCATCCGATGGTCCAAATTTTCGATGACGCTGAGGCATAATTGAGGTTCTATGCTGTTAATATGCCGAATTATCTCATCCTTTAGCTCTTGAATTGTTGCTGGCTTATCGACGTACACCTTTTCTTTCAAATAACCCTAAAGAAAGAAGTCCAACGGTATCAAATCACATGATCTTGGCGGCCAAATGACATCGCCACCACGTGAGATAACACGGCCATTGAATTTGTCGCGCAAAAGAGCCATTGTTTCGTAAGCTATGTGGCAAGTGGCACCTTCCTGTTGAAACCACATATCGTCCATAAAATTTTTCGGGCCATAAAAAGTTCGTTATCATCTCACGATAGCGATTACTACTCACAGTAACTACCTGACTGGCCTCATTTTGAAAAAAATACGGCCCGATGATGCCGCCAGCCCATAAACCACACCAAACAATCACTCTTGGATTATCATTCACCCAAATACGGCAATTCAGCTTATTGACGAATCCACTGAGGTGAAAATGTGCCTCATCACTGAAGATGATTTTCTTCGAAAATTTATCATCCACTGTTGCCATTTCTTGCCACCATTCTGGCCATTGACGTCGCTTGAAATGGTCAAGAGGCTTTAGTTCTTAAGTCAATTGCACCTTGTTAGCATGTAAATGCAAGTCTTTGTGCATAATGTTCATCAACGACGAGCGTGAAAGGTGCAATTGTTGGGCACGACGACGAGTTGAGGTAAATGGCACTTCAGCCACACTATCGCGAACAGCAGCAATATTTTCTGCAGTACGAGCTGTACGAGTGCAGTACGAGTGCTCGCTCACTGGTGTTTTTACATCTCCTACAGACCCGGTTTGCTCAAATTTTTGCACGATTTTTCCGATTTTACGCACATTTGGACGATTAAATTGACCGAAAAAATCACGAAGTGCACGATATGCATTTTGATTGAACATCCATTTTCATAATAAGCCTGAATATCTTTTACGCGTTTCTCGATTGTGTATCTTTCCACGGTTCAAATTGAATTAGTCTGGTATTGAGAAATGTCAAATGAAATGCAGAAAAAAACTGCAGAAAGGTGTGGTTCACATTCAACATCGGCCCTTAAAATTTAACCAACCTTTATAAAAGGGTACCCACGGTATGTTCGGGACCGCAAAGCTTGAGAATTGCAGGCACTATTTTAATAACTCTTTTTCTGTTAGATAGCTATGGCACCCAGTAGGAGAATACGCTATATAAATTTACTAATCATTATTCAAATTTTTAATTAAAACTAAAAGAGCTTAACCATATTTCTTTATCTTTCTCCCTTTTTAAGCTCTATTTGAGCAACATTAGTCGGCCTTTGTAGTGAAGAATGCGCTAGACTTTCAACTCAGCTCGGTTCAAATCCCGAGTTCGGGCATGGTTCTTTTCACTTTCTTTGTTCTTTCCTACATATAAGAATTATGGAAAACAAAAATCCACAGCTGAATTGTGGAAAATGTGGAATTAAAGGACAGGAACAACTAAGGGCTGGAAATGCTTGCCGAGGTTCATGCATAACACTAGCCTCGGTTAAAAGCAATTCAAATTGTCTTTCAAGTTTGCTTAGCCTAATCAATAATTTGCGTATGGTTCCAATAAATTCCTCTAAATAATCTATCGCTTTCATTTCAGGTCAAAGACAAAACGTTTTTTGTATACGGAGCATACCTTGGTTCTTTTATCTATTAAAAAAAAAACTATCGACAGATTTCGTCAAAGTAGAGTTTGGCTTGGTTAATGTGGCGGCAGGTCTTTTAGACCGGGCCACTTAGACCAAATTATTGGTCCGTTGTGATACCACAGAATGAAAGATGGAGTAATCAAGGGAAGTTTTATGTAGAATGTTCTAAGAAAGCTGTAGAAACATGTGATATTGAATCTGAAGTAAGTGTAATGCCTTGACCTCAGTCAAATCAAATTACTCAGCGTTCCTCTTCACAAGCTTTCCTTCCACCACCAAATACAAATTTTCGTCGCAATTCGATGTGTTTTAAAGTTTTTGAAGTAAAACTTCTTAGGCGACGATTTGATATTGAGGGTAAAATTTTTCTATTCTCGTCGCGAAATATTTTCGTCATAAAAAATATTTCGAGTCTCGTCAAGTTTTTATTTACACGAGCAATGATATATTCCATTTTTTTTGTGTGTTTTTGGATGGGGACCCCCAAGAGGGTGGCAGATAGAGTCTAGCTGTGCCAAGAAGAAACGTAAAATGGGAAAATTTATAGGATCAACTCATACATTTAACCCCACCTATGGGTCATAGATTTTTTTTTTTCATGAACTATAATGGACTTTTTTGTGTTTTCTGCATGGAAACCCCCAGAAGGGTGTCAGATAGAAAGTAGGTGTGTTCAGAAGACCTTGAGAGGAAAAACTGAATAGGGCCAGCTCTTACATTTGACCCCTTTTGGGGTCATTGATTTTTTGATATGAGCTATAATAGATATTTCTCCAATTTTTGGGTTGTTTTGGGTTGTGATAGAGTATATGTATGTTCAGAAGAAATTTTAAGGGGGAAAAAATAATAGAACCAGCTCTTACATTCGACCAACCTAGGACCTACCAGTAGGGCGACAGTTTTAATGAAGTTTAGTGGAGTAGAAATGTTGAGGAAAAAAATTAAAAGGACCCTCTAGGGGCCATAGATATCTTGATATGAACTATAATAGATATTTTTTTCTGGTTTTTGTGTTTTTTTTTATAGGGACCCCCAGAAATATTCCAAATAGAGTGCAGGTGTGTTAAAAAAAATGTTGACAGGGAAAATTAATAGAACAAGTAAGGAGGATGTTATATTTTATATTTCGATTTTTCAAAATTGGAGCACAATTTTGTGTGAAATTATAAGCTCGATCGGTTTAAAATAGCCGTGCCCCTCACATATTGAAGTTTATGAGGACGAAATTTGGGCCAAATGAAAAGAAAAACGTTCGCAACTCCTCATGAGTCACCACTAGGGAAGCAAAATCTATCAGTAACCTCCATTATTTTTGTATGCCCAATACTTCTTTAAAACAAAATTATCCCCTGTCGCCAGCCCTTTACGGGATCCCGTTTCACGAAAGTTGACCAAAATAGAGTACAAAAAAATAGACAAGTATTACAATAAACTAGTATCGCCTGTGGTTGAAATTCGACAAACTGTCTGTAAATAATGAAGGTCTAACGTAGCGTCTGTGAAGCCACTCTAGCGTAGATTTGTGAAAACATAACTTTAAAGATGCATAGCGAAGATATCAGCACTCGTTTGCCATTTGTGTAGCGTAAAACTTTGTGTACATTACATAACATGAACCCTTTACTATAATCGTATAAAAATGAACACAATCTTTGTCATTCCGTAGCTTCACTGGAAGAACCGCTAAGCAAAATTTTTTTTCAACCGAGCTTATATCGCTCCCGAATTAGCTTCTAAAAGAGTAAAGTGTATGAGTTAGTTCTATTATTAATCCTACCAACATTAAACATCTTTCAAACATATCCACCCCCTTTCAGTCAGTTTTTTGGGACCTCCCCCCACACACAAAACTCAATAAATGAAGAAAATGGCAGGAAATAGTTCATAGCTGTTATTACCACTGAGGTAATTCTAAAATGAGTCAAATGTATAAGACGGTTCTATTATGTTTTCAACCTCAACATTTCTTTCAAACACCTATCTGCTTCTCATGATTAAGCATTTTTCGAAAAGTAGAAGTTAATTTTCTTTCTGAGTTCATTTTATATTGTTCAAAGGTAATTTTGCCAGCTTATTTTTAATTTATGTTATTCTACTTTAAAGTAAATTACCTTACCACAAGGGATTTTTAGATGTAAGTCTCTTCAATTACCTTTCCAAGGTAGCTCAAAATTAAAATTCGGGTGAGAAACTCTTTTGTTAATCAAAAAAATATTTGTGTTTAAATGTTAAAACTATCGTATCTCATTAACCCATTAAGTCCCCACTTTATTTTTTATATTGCTGAAAAGGTAATTTTACCAGCTTTAAGAAAAATTATTTAAAATTTTTAAATGGTATACTTAGAACCCCTACTTTAAAATTACCTTACCACAAGGTATGGAACCTCATACCATCAAAATTTTACAAAATTATTTTTAGAATAAAGTGTATTGAAATGAGTCTCGGCCAGGATTCCCGGGATCCCTATCGAGGCCGCCCTCACACATCTTATGGTAGAACGATAAATCATTTTAACCGCCAAAATTCAAATAATCAGATTTAACTTTTTTTTTAAACCATAAAAAATATTTAATTATTTATTTATTTATTTATTTTCATCTAACAGAGTGAAATTCTTACAGACTACTTAAGATAGCTTACAATAGGAAATATTTACATAAACCATTATTTACCAGAAATTTTACGGATGAAAATATTTAACAATTGTAAGATCAAAAAATTTAGAGAAATTTGAACTTATTAAGTAAAGAGATAATATTTTAAAAATAAGGTAGATCAAAACTCACGAGCCATAATGCTTAATACAAGGTTATCTTCAAAAGCTTTTCTAGAGATATTACGAAATAAGTCTGCTGCACCCAGCAATTTATTAGTTACCTGAATACTGAGTGTCATTGGCATATTTTGAGTATAGTTGGATCTATGGATCAACTCCCATAAATGGAAATGGCTGCGGAGAAACCGTGATGTAGTATACAGGGTTGCCAATATTATTTTTAAAATAAAGCGCCCATTTTATTTTTAAATAAATCAAAGAAACCACAATTTTTTGTCTGTTCGTCATGAATATCATTTAATTGGGTTCAAGTAGATTTGCTTACATTATTTCTTGAATATGATATCTCGTAAATGGTCGCCATTGGCCTCTACGACATATTGTGCCCGTTTTGCAACATTTTCCATGGTTTTCTTCAACATTTCGATGGGAATGGCGGTTATTTCTTGACGGATGTTGGTTTTCAGCTCTTCTAGGGTCTTTGGCTTGTTGATGTAAACCTTTGATTTCAAATAACCCCACAAAAAGAAGTCTGGAGGCGTTAAATCTGGTGATCTTGGCGGCCAATCGAAATCACCATTTTTTGACATCAAACGGCCAGGGAACAATTGCTTCAAAAAATCGATTGTAGTGCGGCTTGTGTGTGGTGGCGCGCCATCTTGTTGAAACCAGTAGTGCCTGATACGCTTTCGACGAACGATTGGCATGAAAAAATTGTTTATCATATCGCGATAACGCTCCTGATTGACAGTAACTCTGTGGCCATTATCATCTATGAAAGAGAACGGCCCAATGAGCATTTTAGCACAAACGCCGCACCAAACAGTGACTTTTGCATCGTGAAGAGGTACCTCTTGCATCTCTTGTGGATTTTCAGTGGCATAAATACGGCAATTTTGTTTGTTTACCGTTCCGTTCAACTGAAAATGAGCTTCATCGCTCATGATAATTTTATGCCAATATTGCTCGTCTTCTTCAGCCATTTCGATGACTCTTTGGGCCCATTCCAATCGACGTGGCTTATCGGTAGGCAACAATTTGTTTACCAATTGAATTTTGTACGGAAACAAATTCTAATCAACACGTAAAATGCGTTGTAAAGTGGATCGGGGAATGCCGAGCTGCTGAGAACGGCGATTTTGGGATGTTGTTGGTGACTGCTCAATACTGGCTCGTACGGCTGCAATATTCTCATCCGATCGCCTTGGTCGCTTTTTATTTGGCCTCTTTGGGTTACCAAGAGTATTACCAGTTGTAAATCTTTCATACAAACGATAAATTGTTTTCTTGGAAGGCGCACTTTTCACTTTATTTATTTTTTTGAAAGCACGTTGAGTTTTCACTATTGACTTGTTTTGTTGAATGTAAATTTCAACAATTTTAGAGCGTTCGCGTGGCGTGTACTGTTCCATTGTAAACATTTGCTTGGAATGACGCTTCAAACGCGGTATGTCATTTGTCGATTTGGCATCACTGCGGAAAGTTACAGTGTTGCCAGATGGGCGCTTCGAATATTGGCAACCCTGTAGAAGTCGAGCTGAGAAAGTAATTCCGGACATTGGATGTTATTGTGAATTAGATTCCAAGTAAGCATTGCAGAAAATTTTTCTACGAGTAGTAAGTGGAGTGAGGCTAACTAGGGCGCATCGGGTAGCATAATGAGGCACTATGGGTAGATCCCAATTTAATTTGAACTAAAAAACAATAAATTGTCTTAAGTGTGTCTGGGTCAGAAAAATCAGTGGAGTTTCTTTATTAAAACCCTAATATTGAGTTCGCTTTCGCAATAATCAATTCGATATGATTTGATAATTGATAAATGCTAATTTTTGATCCAAATAAACTCCCAAGTCCTTTTTACAGGACACTCTATCAAGAGTGGTAGAATTAATGGTATAGTTCCAGGTAATAAGGGATGAATACCTATTAAAGGAGAGACACTGGCACTTTGAAATGTTTAAGGGAAGATTATTAACTAAGCATCAATTGGCAACAGAGTTAAGGTCATATTGAAGAAATTTAAAATCATTGATAGATTCCATTGACCGGAAAAGTTTTAAGTCATCGGCAAAAAGAAGACATCTTGAGTACTCTACTACAAGAGGAAGCAATCATTGATTTTTCACGTTTTACCTTCGATTAATGAGATACGATTTCAGCCTTAGACTTGAATGAAATCCAATAGCAGAAAGTTTTAGCAAATGAGTTTCATAATTAACTTTATCGAACGCTTAAGCGAAATCTGTATGGATAGCATCTGTATAGATAGATTGTAAACCATAAGAAAAGTTTCTAATTACAGAAGAACAAAATAGATTTAGATTAGTCGCAGTTGATCTCCCAGATAAGAAGCCATGCTGATTCACAGAAATTATATTTTTTACAAGAAACGAAAATTTTTCATAAACACTTTTTTCAAAGCCTTTGGGCACGCATAGATTTTACTTATCGATCTATAGTTGCAGACATCCTGCTTCGGACCTGATTTGTGAATTCATTCAGAAAAATTCCATTTGAAAGTGGCTCATTGAATATAAAAGATAAAGGGTGCGAAATCACAGCCGCGCATCTTTTTAGCAAAATAGGAGCTATACCATCATGGCCAGCCGAAGAAGAAGATTTGATATTCAATAGCGAATTTACAACCTCTGATTCCTCTATGGTGAGGTTACTTAAATTTAAAAGAGAATTATGATCCGAAATAACGGGAGATGTATGAGGGGATGAATCTATCGAGTAAACCGATTTAAAGTAATCAGCGAAATAATTACAAATGGTAAGAGTATAGTCAGTATAAGTTCCCTTATAAACCAATATTGAAGAATATTGAATAAAGTATAAGGATAAAAATATTTTTGTGACGTAACACAAGACCGATGCACCCCTTTCCCATGATATAAAAATATTAACACTGGTTCAATAAATATGCGCTCTATTTTAAAATGAAAGCGTGCACTTCTATTTAGAACCCTTTTTATTTTGTGTTGTCTCAGCAACGCTCGTTGAATGTGTCCGAAAAGAGAGAAAAGAAAAACTACAACAACCCAGTGCTGTCAACTTTTCAATTCTAAAATCCACCAAAAAGGCAAAAAAATTCACTTTTTCCTCAAAAATACACCAGACTATTTAGATTTTTAAAAATTTACAGCACCAAATAAATTTAAAAAATTAAATTATATTCTGTACTGCCAGTTAGTTTAATTTTTAAAAACAATTTGCTTTACATTTTTACACAAATTTGAAATACTTAAATTTAGAAGGAATCTAACACAAAAATTGCTAATGTTTTCATATACTTGTCCACCATTCAATCACATCTTGAAATCAATTTCTATTAAATATTAAGGCAAATTTGGTGCCTATGAATTTAAAAAACACCAAAAAATGCACCGGCCACTAGCCTCATTTTTCTTGCGCCAAAATTCTCAAAATACTTTCTTTTTCATTCTCGCGACTCTCTATAGAGCGAATGTTTGGCTTTGTTGTTCCTTGTTGCTGTTTTTTTATAAGGGGAATAAAGTGTTTGTAATTTCTAATTTTTACCTATATTAATGACAAAACATTTCAATAAAAATTAAATT
This sequence comes from Dichetophora obliterata, assembly GCA_963920525.1. Taxonomy (NCBI): domain Eukaryota; kingdom Metazoa; phylum Arthropoda; class Insecta; order Diptera; family Sciomyzidae; genus Dichetophora; species Dichetophora obliterata. The sequence goes on along the minus strand of OY986436.1, from coordinate 45,475,484 downwards.
GTACATTTGCTAAGTACCAGCGCTTTCAAATGATATAAGTTTCATTCAAATGTGTTGTCTAAAAGACGGTAAAAACGGTGCTAAAGATTTGTGTTTGCGTATTTGCATAAATTAGAATGGGTTTATTAATGTGATTAATGAATTAAAACATTATTATTAATATTTTATATCAGTTGAGCTGTCTCAAAATTATTATTTTGATATTTTTCGCGATAATCAAACAAAAATTGAATCATATATTGCTTCCCCTCTTCGTTCCTCCACAATATTTTACTGATATCCTGTATCACTTTCACGCCTCATTCGGTGGTGTTGCTTACAATATGAATTTTCTTGACAATTTCCAATGCTTGCTGATAGTCTTCGAGGTATAACCACATTTCCGGCGATATTGTATAAATTCATGCGTCAATTCGAAGCGTTGGTATTCGAAGTCACGAAAGCGCTCAAGTCTTTCAACAAAAATTGGTCATTTACATCTGCAAAATCCACCTGTTTTTCTTGTTATGTTTTTCTTGTTATGTTTTTCTTGCTACGAATAGCACCTTTACAGCATCTTTATGTATAACGAAACGAATGCTGAACGTGGTGCGCAATACGGTAAGCAATACATTTTTCCATATCAAAAAATATTTTTGCTCGTTTCTCTCACGACGTTCAACCTTTGTTTCGTTTAGCATAAAGATGCAGTTATTAATGTCTTTAGAGCCATCGGAGCTATCGTCATCACCATCTTTTTCTCCAGTTACTTCTTCAGCTTTAGCGTTTTAGTCTTTCATTTTTCCTCGCTTTCTAGTTGGACTTCTTTTTCTTCAATCAATTACGCAAACAATAGCCAACATTTTTCGTTTTATGTCACACGAACCACAAATTTCTGGTAAACTTTGTTACCATTGTTTTCGACAATTTCCTATCCAAGTTTGCGTATGATTGAAGTGCTTTGAAAAAGTTGAAGTCTTTATTCGACGCTTTGACACCTTCAGTATAGCCATACCAGACTTTTACGTTTAGACGAACAATAAACAGGACTACATCTCGAATTCTAACCAATTGTGATTTTGCCTGTTTGAATTGGTCTCTGAACATACAAATTTTTATACAATAAATCGCCAAGGAATAAAACGACTAGTTCCAATAGTTCTTTAAAGTCCTAGCGGCATTGTCTTTTCTGTAGTTGGGTCATGCAAAAAGTTAGATATCATCTGGCGCACTTCTTAATTTCGAAGCAACGATCTCAATTGTACACTTACTCCAGTTTTGAATGTTTTTTATTATTTATTGTCCTATGAAGTTTTTCGATAAAGCTTCCTGACTCTATAAGAACTTGCGACAAATTTAAAGGGGTCTTGTGCATTTATTTGCATCCGTTTATTCTCATATTGATCGACGAGACTACTCTAGGTCATAAAAATTCCTTCATTTGTGAGTGGGATATTTTTTATTACGTCCTAAGCATCGCTGCGGGTTTTTTGCAGCAAGTGTAAAAGTTTTTCCACATTGCTCAAGGTGTTGCTCAGAAGCGAGGGCCTTTTGTGGGGCCGAATTTTTAAGTTCTTTTTCGAAAGCCTTCATGGTTTCAACATGTTCTGTTATTGAGGCATAGCAGTTAAAATATTATATGCCTTGTACGTCTTCCGATAGCTTGCCTTGAACTTTTTCTTGTATAAAGGCGTTTGTGGGTCTTCAGGATTTTCCCGTACAGCTTCGTATGCTGCTTGAAATTTGTCGAACAAATTATGTTCCTGCCTCTTTTTGCACTTCCAGTACATGTGAAGCCTGATCTGCGCAAATATGAGCAAATATGATCAGCGATATTTTGAGAATTTGCGGTGCAAAGCTTAAGGGTGGTAAGGGTTAAGTATTTTATGGGTGCAACAACTTTTACGAAAAGTTTTATAAAACAGAATAAAGGGTCTCGTCAATTTATTTAATTGAGATAAAACAAGATTTTTTTAATTTTTATTTAGGGTTCTAATGGGTTAGCAAGCGAAAATTTAAAAGATTCTGCAAATTTTGGGCTTAAAATTTATTATATAATGAAATCGCCGAAACATTGAAAAAGACTTGAAAAAATTATTCAAAAACTGTAAAGAGTCCTTAAGAAATTGCAAAGGGTCAACAATTTTTCAAATAAAACTAGTTTTTAACAATATCGGGTATATTTAAAAAATCGCACAACTTTTTTCGATAGTTTACCACAGAAGTGTTTCTCAAGGTGGCGGGCGTGTTTAATGCACGCTGGGCTTACGCTTGGCGTAAAGAGAGAATCGATAAACCTACAAAAAAATAGTTACGTCTTGTATATTAAGCTTTTCAGGAATCTACCACATTAATTAAAAATCATACAAAATATTAATGCAGGGCGTAACTAGCGGAAGTGTAAAGGGGTAGACTACCCTCCTTACTTTTTTAGAGTCGGCCTAATTGCTATTTTTTACTAAAATTTTTTATAATTTTGATTTTTAAAAATAATAATTATGAACGCATCAAAGCCAGTCGTACCTTTTATTGACATTTTCATAACAAAGACCTACTTTCTATTTCATTTTAATTCAAACTATCTTCAGTCGGCCAATTCACTTTTAGTTGTACCTTAAACAAACTTCACTCGGCTAACTCACTTTCAGTCGTATCTTAAACGAACTTCAGTCAGCAACTCATTTTAAGTCGTATCTTAAACAAACCTCAGTCAGCGAATCCAGTGTTCCTTTGTGACAAAATGCGGAAAAAGTTCAGAAAAGTCGTATAAATTTCGTTAAAAATGTACGGAAATAGTAACGCATAGTAATGTAAAAGAGAGCAGCGGACCAAATAGAAAAAATGGATAATTTTTAGTCCAATTGCGCAACCGTGTCCTTGACCAAAAATAAAAACCGAAAATGATATTTTTGTTTAACCAAAAAATATTAATGATTTTTATTTAACATTTAAAAGATAAAATCTGATTACTATTTTTATATCTAAGCAAAAACTTGAAAATCATAAAATAATGATTAATGTTTAAATTTTTGGATATAGCTTAATGATAACAGTCCCTGATACAAATACCTTGTCAAAACAAGCCCAAAAGAACAAAGGTTTACTCAGTCGCCACACATATTCCCCTTTTTAAAACCTTATTAATACATTTTTGTAGAACTTTCTGAGATTGAAATTTTTATCCAGAAATACGCAACATTTGTAATGAAAGAATTAATGATCGAAATCGGCCAACATATTTAAAGAAACTTTCTTAGCTCAAGAACTCTGATGTAAAATCTTTAATTTCATAGACTTAACATTTTAATTTAAATACAATTATAATAAATGAATAAATAATGAATTTAAAGGATTTAGTCAAACTATTGAAAAAAGGTCCGATTTAACTTTTAAACTCGAGATGATGGCAAAATGAACACTTTTTTTTTAAATCTGCATTCAAAATTCATTTATTATAAGAGCATCGCTTTGTGTCATTGTTAATGTTCTAAACGAAATTTCCAAAAGCTTTAAGAAAATTGACAAGTGGACTCGAAATGCTGCATACTCGCTATCAAACCAAGACAATTACTGTGAACTTTAAAGTCTTGTTTTTATGAAAAATGTGCAAGTAAATATACAACCGATGAATGAATCTCTTGAAGCCGTTGAACTGAATATTTTAAATGCTATGAAATTTATTTCTTGTACCCTTAAATCATAAGAAAAAATAAATTCGGACTCTTAAGGTAAGGATAGCCTAATTAGTAGTGCTGTTGCATTGTTAAAATCTTTTAATGCCAGTGGCGAACCCATTTCGCTGGTTTTTTCATGTAAAGTGCCAAAAATGGTGATTTTTTTAAATGTTTGTAAGGGGAACCCTCAGTAGGGTTCCAGGGGGTGGGCCACTGGCATGGGTGAATCGACCCTCCAAAGTTAGTGGGGCTAGGTCATACTTTTGGACTCAATTGGGGCACTCTAAATGGGTCAAAGAGGGATTTTTCAAAATTTGACTCTACGGGACAATAGTCAAAAGTTGGGTCTTTGACCCATTTAGAGTACCCCAATCGAGTCCAAATGTATGACCGACCCCAACTAACTTTGGAGGGCCGATCCATCCATGCCAGTGGCACACCCCCTGGAACCCCCTGGGAGGTTCCCCATACAAACATTTAAAAAAATCACCATTTTTGGCACTTAACATGAAAAAATCAGCGAAATGGGGTCGCTACTGGCATAGGTGGATCGGCCCACCAAAGTTAGTGGGGGTCGGTCATACATTTGGACTCGATTGGGGCACTCTAAATGGGTCAAAGAGGGATTTTTCAAAATTTGACCCTACGGGACAAAAATCAAAAGTTGGGGCATTAGAATTCGTTTTAGAGGTATAGTTCCTCGGACAAAGTTTCTTATTTTGATCCCTGGAATGCAATTTTCACTGGGCAATGGGCGATTTTTTTGCTTCCCCACAAATCGACCTAGCCAAATGTTCAGCAAATTAAAATTAGTTAAAAATTATTTAAGAACCACGTAAAGTGACTCACGTCTTAATGACGTATTAATACTTCCATCGGAAAAGGACATAGTTTATCTCACTAACTTAGATAATATTGCGCAGCAATGGCTACCTTAAAAAAAGAAGAATTAATATATAAATCTTATACTTAAAAATTAAGTTTGTATTTTTTATTTAAAACACAATTTTGTTTTAATTAATTTAAAAAATTCAAGGAAAAAATGTTAAAGAAATTGAAAGCCCTGTTTTTTTTTGAAAAAATACATTTTTAAATGCTGATTCGATACTTTTATTTTTTTTTTTTTTTTTTTTTTTTGATAGAGGGAACGATACGAAAACTGCTTCTAAGGGATCTTCTTCACTTGAAAAAGATCGAAAGATTGAAAAGTGTTACTATATGTGGGTTAAAAATTTCAGGATTTCTTAAAACGGTATCAAAGATTAACGAAAAAAGCCGTTTGAGCTGAAACTGTTTTGCATTATATTTATTGTTGTAAAATTTCTAAGATTATTACCTACAATCATCTATTAAACTCTAAAACTCGAATTTCTAGAGCGTTAAAAATGTAAAAAATAGGGTAATTTTTCAATTTTTGTTTTGAAAATGGCGCCAAAAACAGGTATGAGGTTTAGTTGGCTGATTATACGTAATCTTATAGTTTCAATTATTATCGCTTAGATGAACTAAAAAATATTCAGTTACCTGTTGTAAAAGCTGAGAAATCGTTGCCACCTTTTTGGATTCGAAAAATTATGTCCAAATTGCGAAAAGCTTAAGAGGGCAAATAAAAGGCCGAACCAAAAAAAAATTCAAAACGTTCTTAATTATATGTATTTTGATGTACACAAGTTTTTTTTGTTCATAATTAATGAAAGTTTTTAGTAAAAATAATTGCAAAGTGTTTTTCTTATCCGTTCAAATAAAAAAGACCCCATAAGATATATTTATATTGATCGAACGGATGAGTAACTTTATATAATTCAACTATGTTGTATTTAAAAAAAGTCGGAACTTAAGGGTATCCAGTCGGCTGAAGTACATTGATACCTCCTAATCAAAATGGCCTCGGCACGCTTCTGTATGAATGGCATTTAAAAAGTTTGAAAATTTTGAAATAAGCTTGTTTTTCGCCAAATTTTTTTATTAAAAAACATCATAAATTATATCTTTCTACCTACTTACCTACAAATATACTTGCAAAAACGAATGCAGCGTAAAAACAGGTTTGAATGTGTTAAGAAAACAACAATTTTTTAAAGTGTTAATTCAAAATAATTTTGTAAAATTTAAAAAAGTTAAAAAAGTTCTGACACTAAAAAACGAATCTTCCGAGATATTGAAAAAAGAAAAACATGTCAAAAGTTTTAATTAAATTTCTTCACTATTTTTTAAAAAATTAAAATTTTCTGTAATAAATTACCATTGAAAAAATATAGAAAGTGTAAGCTTTGAACTATTTTCGATCCTGTGGGGCTCCCGGATAAACCGAACGTGCATTCAAACAGTTATTTATCCGGGAGCTCCAGATGATAGAAAATAACTGACAGCAAAATGTATGAATATATACAAGTATGTCTTTATAAAGTGTTAACAATGTATGTAAGCGCATTGTGTATTTCAGTCAGTTTATACTACATATAAATATGAAAGCTTTATAATCTTAGCTCCCCAGACGTAAGTCAAGCTTTATCGCTTTGGAAAAGTTGAACACTTCGCTTTAAAAAATACTTAAGTTCTTAATGCAAATAAACATTGTAAACTTAAAGCTTCTTCATTCAAAGCATTACAAGAAAGCTTCATCAAATTTCGCTGTAATGTTGTCAATTGAAAAAACTAAAAAAAAAAATAATTTTCACACATTTATCTTAAATCAAAATAATTTACTAAATAATTATATAAACTAAATAATTGTTGTTAATCCGTTTGTTGTTATTTTTGCTCTGTTTTTTTCTTGTTTCTTGTCCTTTTTTTCATTTATTTACTCGTTGTTTGAATCATAATTTGTTGAATTTTTTGTGTTATTTGTAATTTTTTGTTACCTTTTTGTTGTTAATTTTTTGTGTTTGTAGGACGAGAAGAATCAACTTCTTATAACAAATCTTTGGCTTTCGTTGGTAAGTTAAAACAAAAATCTAAACAAAACAATTTAAACAAACGCTAAACTTAAACCTTAAACAAATAGTATATTTACATAATTTTATAAATAAAAAAGCTTTTGTCAAAGCTCAAGACGTTCATACAAAAAGTCAAGAAAAAACACAAAAATCATTTTGTAAAAATTGTTGCTGGGTCTCAACAATTTTTTCTTGTATGATTTTCTTTAAACAAAAGCTTTTTTCTTTTCAACAACAAGCTTCTATTTAAACTTTGCACACACGGCTTTAATTTCTTAAATATGTCTTGCAAACTATATCTATCTCTGTAACTATTCCAAAACTTCTACTGTTTTATGATCTAATTTTTTTCATCCTGTAACAAACGAATTTCCCTCTCTCTCTCTCTCTACCGTTCTATCTCATTACAAAAACTGTTTTGCATTTTGGGAAACCATTCCAATATTTGATTTACTAAAATTTATTTAATTTTTTTAAGATAATTTTTATTTTACTTTAAAAATAGCTACTATAATAAATTTTTTTAAATAGTAAACTGTTACTTTATACAATTCCAGCTGAGTTTTTGCTTTATCATTAGTTTTTAATGAAAGCTTTAGCAAGCTTTGCTAGCAGTTTTCTTTAATCTAAATCGACCAATAATTTATAGTGTATAAATTCGAAATTCTTATAAAATTAGTATGTATATAAGGAAAAATTTCATAGCCTGTTTCTTTCTATATTCCATTTTAAACAATTACTTAAAAAACCGTTTCGGTGAACCAAACTTTAATTGGCTTTATAAGATTTTAAGTAAAAATATATATACAAATCTATGAAAACAGATAAGACACAAAACAGCTAATTAAGATTTTTTTATGTTACTATTTGTTTAAGTTAGGTTAGGTAAGGTTGTTCCGGATGCTTCCTAACGGAGGCTCACATAGACCAATTCTGGTTCTTAGTGGTACCGTTTGCTTACAAAAGAACCTTTGGGGTCTTTTAAAATCTGTAACGATGTTCGTTAAATTCGCAAATCAATTTTCTTTAGGAGGGCTTTAAGAGATATTTCGGCTAGGGGAACGTCGATGAGCCTAGGTATTTTAGTCTTGATCTGCATAAGATTTTGCACGATGTTGTATCTCTCACTGCTTGTGTAGCTCTTTTTTTTGAGGTTCCTGTACAACTTTTGTAGCGGAGAAGATACATTCAAATTCTGATCCCAGCCCTGCACCGTCCCTTGCTAGGCCGTTTTCCTTCTCATTCCGCTCAATTTCCTGATGGCTATGACCCAGTACGTGCATACTCTCTTCGTAGCGCGAAGTGCATCTAGACCATATCTGCCAGCCAGGATATTTTTGGACTTGATAGTAGCGGAGTGCATGGATTTAATGGTCGCTTGGCTTTAGATGAAAGTGTTAATACGACAACGGTATGTGTATTCAAGCCGAGGGTTATCTAAACTGCCTTCCGTATGGCGAATGGTTGATTGGTCGGTTTAAATGGTGATGCTTTAAGTACAAGTAGAATCCAAATAGCTCTAGTTGAGCCGTTTTGATATCATTACCTCAAAATCCTGTGAGTTGAATGAGTATTAGTTTATGACCATATAGTGCGGTTGATAACCGTTAGAAGATTGTTGATTTTTGTTGTTGAGAATTCCTCTAGATTGCTAAAGAAGGGCATACATAGCTCTCTTAATCTAGACCAGGCTGGGGTCTAACAGGTGCACCAGAAGTGTCTCAGAGTTTCTTTTTCATTTGGGTCGTCACAACTGCGACAGTGGATGTTGAAAGGCAATCCGATTTTTCGGCGTGTACTCCGATGCACCAGTGTCCAGTAATAATAGCCGTTATTCAGGATTTGTCTTTCCGGGGTCTTGAAAGCAACTCCTGAGTTGTAAACTGGCCATAATTTTCTTGATGTGTTTCAGGTTTGCAAACTTCTCCACCTGCGGCCGGCTTAGGCCAAGTAGTAAGAGTGAATTCCTCCCTTAACAGTGTTCAGCGGAACTGTGACTGTTTCCGCTCGTAAAACGTCAGGGGAGAAACATCGCCTAGCCAGTTTATCCACCTTTTCATTTCTATATATGCTCCTATGTCCGGGAACCCCGATTATGGTAATGTTAAGTTGGTGATTGCGCTGGGCCAGTTCATTTTTACACTACCTAACAGTTACACTGCAATCAGCACAGTTTGGAGTTCGTGCTGATTGCAGCTAGAGCTTTATTGTCAGCTTGGCTATCTGTCAAAATAACTGTACTAAGGTGATTGATATTGGCTCTACTTAAGGCGCGACAAGCTTCTCTTATCGTTAAAAGCTCGGCCTGGAATACGCTTGCTGAGTCTAATAGACAAAAAGAGTCCCAAACTCCCAGTTTCTCAAAGTATATACCAGCTCCGCCATTCACCTTGGAGCCGTCAGTGTAGAAGGACACATCGAAGACTTAGTCAGGTCCCCCATTGCGTCAATTTGAAAATTGAGAGTGGGATCGGCGCAACTACATCTTGTAGTTTCTGCAACATAATTAGTAGAATGACATCGGGGCCTGGAGATTTGTATATGTGGCACAGGAAATCCTGTTCTTTGAGATAAAAAACCCAGTAGAAACTACAGCTGTAGCCTCATGTGATTATAAAAATTAGGTCTCATTTCAGCCGGGCAAGTGCGTATTCCAGTGATTCTTTGGTAGATTCTGTCCACGTACAATCTTCTTTCTTAATGAAAGAGGTGAAGAGGTGCTTTCTTTGGATATAATTCTGCCAAGTCTTGCCGATTCTTTAATGTTGTCGCTTGACTGAGAATATATATATTCCTGTCTAGAATACTTTATCGTGTCTCAAGTTCCTATCGTATAGGTTTTGTCGATGTCTTTATACGGTAACCAAAAACACTGTCTATGGCAGCCTTAGGTCGGAAAAATCTTTGCTAAAACACGGAGAAAAGGCTTTCTTCCTGCCCCTGCTAATAGGACATGAGACTCTTAAGGTAACCTGCATGGTCTGCTCTAGGGCAGTTTATATTTGTTTGTATGCTAAGGAATGGATTTTGGGCAAGCCTGGAAAATTTAGCACAGTCAGTACGTTTGGGAAAACGATATGGAGGAGAGCACTCTATTTCCAGATTCACGTTGAAGAGGATAAAGCTGTGGTCCAAAAACGAACTTTTGCTAGAAACTCTCCTATTAACCCCTTTATGGGACTCGTTTTCGGATATTAGGGTAATGTCTAAGACTTCACTTTTGGCGATTACTTTCTTCTGGAAGATGCTGAAGGGGCTCGGAAGTTTGTGTGGCTGCCTTATAGTAAGCTCTAAATAATACACAGTCACACCTACCACCATAGGTATTTTGGAGCCGTCTGTAAATTTGTTGACCATCCGCTGTGCTTTTTCTATACCTTTGCGCTAATCGTTTGATCCTAGAAGTAGTCGTGCTTCTAAGAAGTAGGAATTGACTGTTGTACGAAGTATCATGTACTCCGTGCTACTAGATAGATCATTTTGAACAGTTCAATGTCCACGATTTTGTTGTGCAGTTTATCCGGATATAAGTTTTGCGGGTATGTTCGGGGGATCCATATACAGACTTTTTTCAAGCGTTTTAGTTGGAGTTGACTTCAGGCATAGTGCTGCTTGCCACTGAGTTTTCTCCATCTACTTCAGATACGTTGATTTGTCGACAGCTGGCCACCACACAATAATTCCATAGATTAGAATGGGACAAACTACCGTTAGATATATCCAATGGAATAGAAAGTACGAGAGACCCCAAGTACTGCTTAGCATCTTCTTGGATGCGTATAGAGCAACGTCGGCTTTCTTCACCTTTACTTCGACATTGATTCTCCATGTCAGCTTGCTCTCCAAGACGACTAATAGATATTTCATATGGCTTTTCGGTATGAGGCGTATGTCGTTTATTTTTGGTGGTATCTTGTACTTTTTCGTGAACAGAACCAGATCCGTTTTCTCTGCGATAATTCTTAGATCGACTAAATTTTACCATCTAAGTCCATTTTGAATGTGCTCTCCATTATGGAGCTTATTGTTGATAGACATTTTCGCACTATAATTATACTAATGTTATCTGCAGAGGCCGTTATATTCGGGGCTCTACCTTCAAAGTTTTTGAGTTGATGGACTTCATTCCCTCCCTAGGATGTGCACCTATGAGCTTCTCTTACCAGTGTCGCATTCAGCTCAAATCCCTCTGCAATTTGGTAGATTGTCTAGCCATAGATTTATAGTTGGTGGTGCATTTGTTGCACGTAATCCGAACAGAATAACCAGAGGTGAGACATTGTTGAAATGTCAAGGCAAGCACCGAGTGCGTATTCTTTGTGCTAAAGAGCTTCTTCTAATAGGGAGTGTAGTGCCATTTTAAAAAATTTCCCTTTCGTGAATGAGTGTGGGTAGTTTACAAACTGGATTACATCATTTCTTAGAATCAAGTAAATCAGTTTCTCGAGTGTTTTGAGTATAAAGGCGATTGCACTTATTGGCCTGTAGGCCTTCAAATGCAAGTGGCTGCTCGTACCTGCTATCAGTAAGAATACAACCCTCGCTTTTCTTCAGGCCACAGGTACATAGTTTAGCCTAATACATCCGTTAAACATAATTTTCAAGCAATGGGATGGCTCGTGATTAGGTCGTTCGCAACATGGCAGGAATTATATCGTTTTGTCCCTACGATTTATATCCCGAAAAAGAGTTTATAGTCCATAGGATTTTGTCCGACGTTATTAAATAGCATGGAACCTGTACCGGGTTTGTCCTGTGTCTCCGTACTGCGATAGTGTTTTTAGCCTCAGTACAAATGGGAAAATGTGTTTTTAGAAGTTGTTCAAAGGCTTTCTGACTGCTCTCCGTCCACTCACTAATATCTTTGCGTCTGAATGGAGGGCTGCTTTGAGAGTAGCTTCCTGAGCTATGATTTCCTTGTTATGGTTCTTAGTTTCTTCTATGCTTGAGCAGAAGTTTTTTAAGAGTGTCTTTTTATCCTGCGCACGTGTGTTGTAAAAAGTTTGAGCCTGCATTTGTATTACCCTTCCCCATATGTCTTCTTAGTCCCTTTTTTGGACTAGTTTGAAGAAATTTTTTAGATCGCGTCTTTGCTCTGTAATATCAGGACTCCATTATGGTGCTCTTTCCTCACGCTTCGTTTCCGTGGACTTACATGAGGAGTTATACGCTTTGAGAAGATGGACCAAGAAAATCTTCAGGAACCTCTTGATGCCCTGGTAGCTTCCGAAGGTATCTTCATCTCAATGATGCTTCTGAAACGGTTCCAAGTAGTACTTCTGGGGTTTCTGAAGATCTTTTGAGCTGGAGTGTAGTTAAATCTTATATTCAAGCTGATACATTTTTGGTTTTTGACCAGAGTGTTGGTGTCAGAAAATAACGTTAGATTTGGCACATTCGACGATGTGGGGTCTCAAAAACTTGATGTAGGGACTCACCTCGATCATTGATGTCTGGACTGCCACACACTACGTGATATGCATTGGCATCTGCTCCGATGACAATTGCCTGCTTCTTTTTGCTAGCAAAGACTACCAGCATTTAAAGCTTGTCTGGTGGTGCGTTGTCGTCGTGCGCCATGTAACAAGAAGAGACCAGGATCAGTTAATTTGCGTCACCCTCTAGCGTTATGACAGTAATATCGTCAGTGCTGTAATGAGACATTATTTAAATATATATACCCTTCCATATAAGGACAGCTTGGACTTATTCTACTTACTTTTGTTGCAAAAAACTATTGAAATTATCTGATTTTAGGCTTAATATCACGTTACTTGAGGCTATCCACGGCACTTTCACCAAAACCACATCCTAGCCTCCTTGCTCCAATACGACAAGGAGTTCTGTGCTAGCGTTTTTACTTTTGTGCAGGTTTACCTGGATGACCTTCAACTGCATAAGATGGGCTCCTCCAAAGGGTCGACTTGCATGGTCGTGCCTCCAATGCCAGCTTTTTAAAGACTGATTCGTTAAGCAGCGTCAATCATGGCTTCTTTGGCCGAGATTTCTACCTCTGGAGACTGTAGTGTGTTGGTGTCATCGTGTTTTGGGATGGCACTTCTTGAGGCGCAAATACACGCTTCCAACGCTCCACGACATATTCCTATACAGCGCGCAGATGATATCCTGTGCCTCCTTGTTGATATATGTTGGATGTAATGTTGCCCTTTGGTACTACAAGGGAGCGAATCTTCATCCTTAAGCACCCTCCAGTTAGCTGTTGGCACGTCTGGATTTCGTTTCTGCAGAAGCTTCAGCTCGGATGTTTGTGGCACTGCTGTTGGAAAGAGCACCTTTGATTTGGCAGAGATGGAATGATATTGCTGCTCACTACCTCCAGGTGGGCGCCCTTTCATAGGCCTTGTAGTTTCAGGGTTACTGCTTTCACTTAGTGCAGAGTCAGATCATCATTGCACTTGAGGATTTTTCCCCCATTGCGACAGCCCACTCCATTTCAAAGGGAGCGTCAGGTTGGCCTTCCAACCTCGCGAACATCACCTCGAGAAGTCAAAAGGTTTTTTATTCACATAAACATTAAAGGAAGTGTAGTGAAAAGATTCAATATTATTTAGGTAGCTTTAAGTTATTCTTTACTTTTAAGTACTATTATAAAAATCTATTACAACTTGTTAAATTTTCCAGAGTAAAAATCGTTAATGACATTAAAATTTTGTTAATTTTTGGTTGACGTTTAAAACGTTGAAAGCAATCTTATACATATTTTTTTATTTACATATTTTATGACAATTTTAAACTAGCTTTAAGTTCTTACCATAAGTGCCTAGCAACTATTTTTCCACCGGCAATAATGGAAAAAGTTATCAATAAGATAGTGCAAAGATTAGTAGGTATTTTTTATTATTAAATTACTTATTTTTATTTACCCACCTCAACTAAAGTATAAAAGCTCTATCAAAGTTAAAAAACTTGTCTTTTCGGAGTCTTTAGGATTCAAAGATGAGCTCTCTGCGTGAGCTTCAAAGCTTTGTAAGCTGGAGTAACGTAAGCTTTAAAACTTCCGAGCTTTTAAGCTTTTTTGAGATTTTAAGCTTTCAAAAATCTTAAAATTTGTGAGCGGTAAATATTTTAAAGCTTTTTCGAACTTTTCATCCTTAAAGCTTTTTGCTCTTCAAAACTTTTATTTGCAACCTTTTGAACTGGTTTTCACTTTCTGAACTGGTTTTCAGGTACAAACAATGGCACCTCAAATAATTTTCACCATCCTTTACTTCATATCGAGCTTTAGAGATTGAATTTCTTTGAAACTTCAGAACTTAATATAATATACTTTAAATTGATATTTTTACGCATAGACTTATGATTTTATATTTGTATACATTGAGCTTTCAAAGCTCTTAAGTTCACAAATCCTAAAAATTTCCTTAAGAAAATCTTTCAAAAATGTGTCATGTCATTACCAAAAATTTTCAATTTTTAATTTTTCATCACATATTACAAGCTATGGCAAAACTTAAAAGCTTTATTTTATTGTCCACTGACATTAATTCAAAATTTTTGTAAAGCTTTAAAACTTGAACTTAAAATCATTTTCGGCCAGACCTTTGAAGTTCCTTTATGAATAATTTATAAAGAACGAACCAAAAACATACACATAAATACACATAAAAACCCAACCCTAGAAAAAAGTCAGTTTTAAAATTGCAAAAGAAATTCAGAACATAACCGTGTGTGCTTAATTTAAACAAAAAAATCTTTTAACCAATGTTAAATAAACTAATAATTAAAAAAAGTTTCCTATAAAATAGCAATCCTTAAACACGCTTTTTTTAACGTAGATTTTAATATATATAATTTTAATATGTTTTTATAATATTTTAAAAGTTTTTTGTGCTTCACTTAATGCTTTGCAGCTTGTTTTGTGCACGTTTAAAATTAAAAACAAATTTAAATAAATATCTCATATTTATATTATTTACATCGCCTTCATACCACATGCTTTTTATACCAAGTTTTTAAAAGCACTTACAAAATGCCAAACAAAAACAAAAGTTAAAAGTTACAAAAAGTTTTTTTTTAATAAACACATTTCAACAAACACATTTTTAGCATTAACACGAAAAAGCTCATCGACACTTATGCACACAACAGCCAAACACTTAAGAAGAACATCTCAAAATAATAAAAGGGAAACTTTTATTTCACAAAAGTATTCTAATTACCTGTATAGCACATAGAAAAAAGCAAAAAAAAAACAACAAAATAAACCTAACAAAAACTGTTTAAAATTCAAATGCTTTCACTTGTTTTCTGCTGTCTCATATGTTAATTTAGCGCCCCCTTGCGGCTGGCAACAGCAGCAGCGACAAGAAACATTTTCAATTTTAAATGTGTCACCAACACAATACGAAAATTAAAACAAACAACAAAAAAAATGAATAAAAAATAATGTGATGTCGCGATTTTGTTCTTGTATCTTCCCTGTGGGCACATGTTGATGTCCATCTGAAGTGGTTAGAAAATTCTAAAATAAAATTGTTTCATTTTTTTTTCAGTAAATCAGCGTAGATCTCCTGCTCAGCAGAGGCTAAGATCAAAGAGAACATGCATCAAGTTGGTGGAAAGTGAAAATATGCTAAGATTCAAAAACAAATCAGGTGCCAAACAACATGCTGATAAATGAATTTAAGCCTGACGTGGCAAAAAGCTTTTAAAGAAAAGTTAAAATTTTTAGAAACTGCCCGCGGGAATAATATTTTATGAATATATTAGCGAAAAAATATCCGGTGCCGTTTCAGTCAAGATGCGTATAATGCTTTCTGCAGCCAAGAGGGGCCTTTGGGGTTCAAACTCCTCTATGGGTTCCGAAGATAAGCAAACCAATTGATGCAAATAACTAGGATAATTAACAAATAAAGTTATTAATTTTAAAACACATTTGCTGTGCCTTGACATCACACACATTAATCACATACACACAAAGACTACACAATCAACACTTTGTTTATAAATTTGAATAAAATAAAAAATAAAATAAAATGTATTGAGAAAAAATTTAAAAAAATATTTATTCCGATAATTTTTTTACACAATTTGTTCCGTTTCTTGTGTTTAAAAAGACAACGAACTGAATAGGCAATCCTGCCAGTGTCGAGAGATTCCAAGAGCCTACGCTACTCATTCTTTGAGTATATCATACATTTCCAAGGATTTATGGCTGAGGTAGTGAAAGCTTCGATTTCTTAGTCCAATAAGGTATTTGTAACCCTTCAGACTTATGTCAACTTCCCCACTACACCTCGTTTCTAAAAACGATGTGAATGAATGGAGACCTTTGTCGCGACTATAGAAGATTTAATGCAATTACAGTACCAAACCGTTACCCATTACCACACATTCAGGACCTATCTATAGACTTACACTACAAGAACATATTTTAAAAATTAGACTTAGTAAAAGCATACCATCAAATTCCTTTGGCCACTAAAGACATTCATAAAACTGCAATAAATACACCCAGAAAAAAACATGTCAATTACACCAAATTTTAGCTAAATTTCAGGTTAAGATTACCACGTGCCATTGAGGTCAATTCAACACGTTTTTGTTGTTTAATGAAACTGACAAATGTGATTATCTTAACAGAATATTAACCAGAATTTGGTTATATCGAATTGAATCAGGGGCATCAAACTAAATGACAGGTTTAACTGATATGACCTCTATCATCTGTATGAAAATTTCGGAATTTTTCACTAATCACATCACTAGAAACAAAGTTAAGACTTAAAACCACCACAATTTACTAACGATATCAAACACATCAAAGACACAGACAACGTCATAGCAGACGCACTCTAACGAGCTGAAATCGAAGCTTTCACTACATCAGACATGAGTCTCAAAATGCTACACAAGGAACAAACAGATTCAGAATTACAAGAATTACTAAGCAAACACACTTACAATTTCGTACAAATTGTAACATTCCGCTACTATACATCAGGATTTGGTGCAAACAAACGAATACAAGAACACGTCCATACATCCCACAAAACATTACGGAAACAAATCTTTGAACAATTACACAACATTTCACACCCAGTTAGTTACTTGAGCTTTTCGGCGACTAATAACACAGAGATACTTCTAGACCAAAATGAACATACAAATTCGCAAACTGTCACATGAATGCGTTAGATGTCAAAAATATAAAGTACATAGACACACGGAAACCGTCCTACGCAAGATAGACATTCCTCGAGGCCGTTTTGAGCACTTCAATGTCGATCTATCGTAAATAGGGTATGCCACTATTTGACATTATAAAGAAACTGGTCTCGAATACAGTGTTGCCACTTTTTTAACCAAATTCCTAAAATTTTAATGAAATTCATTAAACGATATTTTTTCAAACGATATTTTATTTATCAAGTAAACATAAACAAATACATTTTTTTCTACATATTTTCTATTTCTAATCTATAAAGATATAAGATTGGATATCTTTATGAACCCTTTGAGGACGACAAGCAAACAAATATATTTTTTTCTACATATTTTCTATTTCTAATCTATAAAGATATAAGATTGGATATCTTTATGAACCCTTTGAGGACGACAAGCAAACCGTTGTACATTTTTTTTTGTGGAATTGTCATCACCGATGGCATATTTCTATAGAAAAGTGAATTTGAAATTTGAAATTTTTTAAATTTTTTTCACTTTAAGTATTGAAAAAATCCGAAAAAAACTAATCCGGAAAAGGTATTTTTACTTTGTTGGAGTAGCTTCATAAAGCTTTTGACGTAATTTGGATGAGAAAATATATCCGCTCGTATTTTAAAATCGTTTGTGGTTTTCATACCTATGGAAAAAAATATATTTTGACTTCCTAGTTTTTTCTTTCTCATAAAATTAAGGTATGTTCGAAAAATGGCACACGTTAAAAGCCACATTGATTTCTCATCCTTTAAAAAAATATCTAGAAAATTGTGCTCACACGACTTTAAAATGTAAATGGGTTATTTTTCACCCACTCGTCGTCAAAGGGTTAAAACACTTTATGTGTTCCTTAAAAACTTCAAGACTTTTTAGATTAACGTATGTTTTTGTTTAAAATTTTTAGTTATAAGCATAAATTATATATATGGAACTTTATATTTCCAATTCAATTCAAACATGTTTTTATTTGACTCAAATAGGTCATCACTATTTTTATTAATTCCTTTTTTAGTAATTTAGTAAATATAAAAGCTTATTAGATGAAAAAATTGTTTTTGTATCGAGTCGGTTTCTCAAACTAGTGATATTATTTACTAAATACTCGCTAAACTGATGCATTAGAAAAATAAAATAGTAATGATATTACTTTTTCTTAATTTGAAAACAAATATATCTACTATATTTTTAATATTTAAAACTAGTTTTTAATACGACTCTGGATCTAAAAAATAATCGAGGTAAAAATAATCTCCACTCATTATCAAGATCTTAAACAGCCAAATTTGATTGAATTTATATGCTCGTTTTTGCTGGCTTTTACTTCAAGGAGTGCTCTAAAATATCTCTAACCCAATTAGGACAATGATGTTATATGGCATCACTTAGTCAGATTTCGCAAAACTAACGGTATCACATAAAAAATAGTTAAAATAAAAATATGGTCAAAGTTGGCAATGTTTAAAAAAAATATTTGTTGATTTAGAGAGTTAATCGATAATTGCTACTGTAGAATAGTCAATGCATGACTTTGATTACGATGCTGACCTAAACCATATATCCTTTTTCTTGTATTTATTTGATGTTTAAACTGATTTTAGCTAAAACCGTACGCCAATTAATAAGTTCGTTTGCACTTGTTTCAATTTTTTTTTATAGTGACGGGGAAACGCAATCGGAAAGTTCTGTGTTCAGTTTATTTTAAAGGTATGTTTCTACTAACCAGAAAAAGGTGCTGCCAAAGTTTTTTTTGTATATATATTAAAAAAAATTCTAAAAATTTTCAAAATTCTCAAAAATTCCTCGAAATGAAATTCCTCAAAAATTACTCGGGAAATTACAAAATCGGGAAAACCGGTTTTTTTAAAATAACACTAATTTTTGACTTTTTTACCTACACATGGTATAGCTTTGCAGTTTTTATTTAAGAAAAATAACAATTCATTTTTTAAAAATGTACAAAGGTACTTACGTTATTAAAATTATGGAGATAATTTGTACTTAATGATTTGTTTTAAAAACAAAATACAATTTAAGTGTTTAGCTCTTAAGCGGTTTTTGGCTTTATTTTTTATATAATGAGAGACTGAATAAACACGTAAACTTATAGTTGATGTCTGACATATTGTCAACACTGCGTTAGACAAATTATCTAATTTTTCACTTCTTTTTTTTAAATTTTTCGAATAGCTTTAAGTCTTCAATTAAGGAATTTGGGTTATTTAATTTCAAAAATTTCTTGGGAGCTTGAATTGTATATTTTTTGAAAAAGAATGCATTCTTAAATAAAAAAACAAGTGTTACTTGTTGTAACAGTGTCAAAAATTTCTTGGGAGCTTGAATCGTATATTTTTTTAAAAAGACTGCATTATTAAAAAAAAACAGATGTTACTTACATATAAATTATAAGATATTTAAGAAATAAGAACGTTGCCAGAGATAAGAAATGTTAGCAACGTTGGTGAAATGTCAAAACTCAAGTAGAAAAGAACAAGGTCACTCAAATGCAATAAAAAAAGTGGTTTAAATACAATTTTGTATGACAGATTTATAGTTTTCTTGACTATTCGAGCAGTCGAATAATTCGAGCCAAAAAAATCAGTTTTCGAATTATTCAAAATTTGCGATTTTAAAAAAAGCGGGGACGGTTTAAAAAAAACAGGAACGTCGAATAATTCGAACCGGTTTTGCATACCCTAATCGTAGACATACTTCAAATATGTATCACGTTTTGGAGTATCTCTGGAAATTACTTCCGAAGACCTCAATTCACATCAACAGCATTAAGAAAATCTAGAAATCAAAAACATAACTACTCTGCTTAATATCCACAAGCTAACGGAATTTTAGAATGTTTTTACCGTCACTATTAAAAATTTTGAACTATTTTTAATCCCATCCATAACAATAAATAGCAATAAATGCGTCGATGGCAATCCCCTGAAAGAGCAATTTCGGCAATGTTATGTATTTTTGCATTAAGCCTCACCATGTTACTCCAAGAGTGGTATCAACCTCCTTAACCACCGCGTCAACAACCTCCTTTGATTTTGCACCAGCTGTCTTGCTGCGTACAACCAACGACCATGTTTCAACCGGTGTCTTCTGCTGAGCAGCTGAAGAGGACAAAAGTAGAACAGCCTGTGCTACCGGAAGAGCGGTCGCCAATGCGCTACTCTCAACGCTTACAACAGGACACGAACTATCCTTCATTGCCTGAAACAACTCCAGACGTTCACACAGACGCTCATTTTCGGGAATGACCTATAAGATAATTTCTTCATTGTGGCTAGTAACCAGTAAACGCCTGAAAATGCTCACTTCTCATTCCACATTCGAGTGCTACTTTAAATAGGTCATCCGAAACTATTTTCATTTTTCTGACATTATCCATGCCAGAAACCACAGCTTTCTTACCTTTCTTGTTCCGAAAGGTTGGATTTACCGAAATATTGGATTTATCCAGCTTTAGGGCTTTTAAATTCAAGCATTCTATCTCCATAGACTCCTCCCCACCACAAAGTTAATTTTTTTATACCAGCACTAACACACACACCAACACCTCCTACTTTTGGGCCTGTACTAATGCCGGACCCTCCAACACCTGGACGAAACCATCACATATACCATCAAATAACAATAAGTTAGGCCATTTTACCAATACCAACTAAAGGTTTCCTTAAAGCAGGAAAAGGCCTTGTCTGGGCAATTTTCGGGGTCGCCTTAAGGCGGCATATTGTACTCACCCTGTGCATAGTGAAAGGTAAGCACAAAAAATCACTGCAATAAGAGCCCTACTCAATTCAGAAACTTGAGAGCGTCAATTAGACCGTGCGTGACACCCTTCACAAAGTGAAAAGTCCAACGGTTTGAGAGTCACTACAACCAACAGTTCCAAATTCACTGGAGTATAAGTTAGTAAGTCACTGGAGTAACAGTTTAATAAGCACTGCAATAAATCGAATCCGACAAAATTTGAGAAGCACTGAGTAATTACACAATCTACGTTGTGGAAGCACTGTTATAATCAGTGTCAAGCTTATTGATGAAAGCTGCTCGCTGTCTGTATTGATGAGGAATGCTACTTGATGTCTTGATGACGAAAGCTACTCGCTGCAATTATGACGTAAACCAAAGATCTACCAAATATCTCTCAACACCCCTAAAGAAGTTTTCCCTTAAAAACTCCCAAATTTAGGGGTACAGTGTTCCCCCTTTTCTTCCACAAACATGTTTTATTTTTTATTTACACCACAAAAATTAAAATATTCTAAATATTAACGCAGGAAAAGTTAATTTAATATTTTAATTAAAAAGTTTACATTTGCTTTTTAAGTCTATTACTCTTGATGTAGTATTAGAACTATTGCGAATGTACCTTTTACTGTAAAACGCTAATGGAAGTCAAACAAAACAAACGACTTGCTTTATAAATTCAACCCATAAAACATTCAGATATCACAAAAAGTAGAAAACTAGCACATCTTTCCATAGGGTATCGAAAATGTGCTTAACTCCTTCTGCTTCAAAGCTATAGCAATGACTTTCGAAAATTACGATTGATTTTTTTTTTTTTTGTACAATCGCTTAAAAGCATTTTATTATATATCCAAAGCCATTTAATTTTAATTTCCCCTTAAAAAATCAATTAAAAAAACCGCAATCTTTTGCAACTGAAGTGCTACCAACCGATTTATTGCTCCACTGTGGAAATCAAGCAGCGCAAAAAAACACACGCACACTCCCAAAGGAGGCAACAAACAGCGTGTAACACGTATTTAATTGCAAAACGATGATTATAAAGGGAGTTGAAGACGCACACAGCAGCAAAATAAACCCCCATACACAAGCACAGTTGTACACTCAAAATACACAACCATATTTTTTGCTTGTGTTAATACAATTTATTTGCATAACATTTAAATAAAATTAATAAATAAATAAATAAAATAGCCAACGATGTTTGCCACATTTTCCGGCTATTCCATAGCGTCGCTCTTTGGGTTGGCCGTTGGCCTTCGATGGAGGCCGGAAATGGGTAGCCATTTTGGGCAGCAACATTTATTTATTTTCGTTTGGGGATTTACTGTGAACTACAAAATTGTGGTGCGTTGTATGAGTATGGTACCGCATAACAATAACAACGTTATGCGTTTTTTATGCTGTCAGTTTAACTAATTTAATTATTTATATAATATAGCGAAATATTTATTTATGAGTATTGTTGTGGTGTTGTTGTTATTGTAACATTAAAATTTCACACTGACAAGCTGTTGCTACTGCTGTTGCTGCTACTGTTGCTATTTGTTGCTATCAACCAATCGTCGGTTATGATTTTTGGTGCCAGTTTATTTGATGGATTTGTTGACATTCCAATATATAGCATCGGTTTGATTAAGTTATATAGCATCCGTTTGATTAAGTTGAGGTATGTTTTCTGGTCATAACATTGTTTTTTTTTAACAAACACACTTGATTGCATAATTAAATATTTATCATCGTTGATCACTGATGCTTTGTGAAATTGTTGACAAATGCTAGAGTTTTTGATATGTATTCATAAATATAAATTAATTTAAATAATTTAATTAAATTGATTATTTGTTGGATTAAGAACTAAACGTGTAGCTTATTAAAATAACTGTTGAAGCTTTGGTAAAAATAGAAGGTTTGAGTAATTAAATTTTTTAATGAACTCTGAAATTAACAATGCAGTTGTACAGTGATTTATCATATATTTTAACAACTCCAATTAACTAATTTTGAAAACTGTTGACACAGTATTTACATCGGAACATAAAAATTAACCAGGTTTTTTATCATGGAGCTAAATTTGAAAAGTTTTTCTATCGCACTTATAAACGTATTCCTATGACATTTATATAAAAGGATGTAATAAATATCAGGTGTAGCAAAAATAAATGCATTATTTTTGCATTCAATTCAATGATTTATTCATCATAGTTGGAAAGATCTAATTTTGTTTAAGTATCCACCTTTTTTTCAATGACTTGTTATCTTGGAGCTAACTTCATTATGCCTCATTCATAAAAACTTTCATCCCAACTGGCAAAAAACTTGGTTAGTCGATTTTCAGAAGCTTTTCTTGATTCAAATGTTTTACCAGCAAAATCATTGGCCATACACAGAAGTAGATGGCAATCACTTGATACCGGACTATAAGGTGTATGCATAAGAAACTTCCCAACCAAGCTCCCATAGCTTTTGGTTAGTCACTATCGATGTGTATGGCATGGCGTTGTCCTGATGGAACACAATGGTTCTCCTATTGGCTAAAGCTGTCCGTTTGTGGTCGATTGCTTCCTTCAGAAAAACAAATATTTGACGATGGAAATTTTATCCATGATGTCTTTAAATTGTGTGGCACCAAGTTTCTTTTTGTATTCAGCATTTTTGAAGTGGTTCCCAAAGGTTTTCATTTGCATTTTTTAGCTTCTAGGCAATCAAAAGAGTGCTTATGTAAAGGTCGGACTCGACGATTTACATGACTTTATCGACATTTCCGACAATTGGCCTTGCAGAACGTGGTACATCTTTGACATCAAAATTACCGGAAATGATTTGATGAAACAAAATTGCGCATAATTGGCTGTTACAGTACCGGGATCATAAGCACTATTCACATTTTCAGATAACTGGCTTGTGTTTTCGCCGTTATCGAAGAAAAACATTAAAATATGTTGTATTTTCTATTTGCTATAGTCCACATTTGGAGCGAGCTCACACAAAATTGAGTCAAGCAACCAAAAAACCATCTGAAAATTTCTTTTTAGTACGAAATTTTATCTTTCGATTGCCATTTTATAAAGGTAGTATTTATCCCTAAGGCCGGTAGGATATCGCAATCGAGTCTGAAGGACCTTAGATTAGTCTTAGATTAGTCTATCATCTTTCCTGCTGAAAAACTCGAAAGACTGATTGACGCTCATATTCATTGTAGCACAGACACAAATTTGTTTTCAGCTTCACAACATGCTTACAGGAAACGTAGATCTGAAGAAATGGCCCTGCACTCCCTGGCAGGCATTATAGAAAATTCCATTTTAGACAAGGAGTACACAATGGTAGCTTCTCTAGATATCGAAGATGCATTTAACAATGTTCTTCCGGGGCAATCATTGTCGCTTCAAGTGGATGAGTCACTCTGTGTACTGAAAAAACCTGCTGACCAGCAGTGTAATCAGTGCATCTCTAGATGGCTCAAAAGCGTTTTTCGGCCTTTGTAGTCTAGTGAAGATTACGCTAGACTATTAACTCAGAGGTCCCCGGTTCGAATCCGGGTTCGGGCATGGTTCTTTTCGCTTTTTTTGTTCTTTACTACATTTAAGAATTATTAGAACAAAAAACCCACAGCTAAATTGTGGAAAATGTGATATTTTAGGACAGGAAAAACTGAGGGCTGGAAATGTTTTCCGAGGTTAAGGCATAGCCTCGGTTATAAGCAATTTAAATTTTCTTTCTCTTTTGTTTCGCCTAATCAAAAATTCACGTGTGGTTCCAATCAATTCTTCCTCTAATAATCTATCCCTTTCCTTTCAGGTCAAAGTCCAAACGTTGTTTGTACAAGGTGCATGCCTTGGTTCTTTGATCTTTTTTTTTAAAAGAATATACCAGAAGATTTGTGAGTATATGCACACTCCTCAGGGGGGTGGGTGTTTTATCACCTTTCTTATGGAACTTGGTAGTCAATGAACTTCTGAGGAAAATAGAAAAGGTTTTTTGCAAGGTGATTGCCTATGCGGATGACGTTGCTATTGCTGCACAGGGAAAGTTCCCTGACACTCTCTCGGAGCTGATTGGATCAGCCCGCTCTGATCTTAATATTTGGGCCAAGTGCTGTAGGCTGGGGGTAGGTCCCAAAAAACTAAACTTGTCCTATTTACGAGGATATACAGAATTCCGCGCATAGGTCCTCCACGTATTGATGGCACATAGCTACACTTCGTCGAAGAGGCAAAATACTTGGGAGTTATTTTGGATAGAAAGTTAAGCTGGAAACCGAACATTCTCGAGCGAATTTGGAAAGCCAATTTTACTTTATATGCCTGTAAGAAAGCTATTGGTAAAACATGGGGACTTACCCCGAATATTGCACGTTGGATTTACACAACTATAGTGAGGCCAATCTTGCCTTACGGTGTCTGTGGAGTCGACAGCACTAAAAACACAGTCTAATTGCAAATTGTTAGCGAAAATATAAAGAACTACGGACGTATGTATCACCGGAGCACTTAATTTCACTTGATCTGAAGCGCTAAATGCAGTTCTTTGCTTAATACCTCTCGATATTATGGGAAAAAGTATGGCACAGAAAACAGCAATACGCCTTAGAGTAGCCTTAGAGTAGCCTCACAGTGGACTAACACTCGTACAGGTCACTCTTATAGTATCGATCTTGCAGGAGCAGTTCCTTACAACATCGATTACACTATTGCCACTCCCTCATAGGGATGGCCACTTTTTTAAAAAAACCTCCTTTTCGGATTACCGGTTTTGTAAATTTCAGTTTTTCTTACTTACTTACTTAGTTGGCGCTACAACCGTATGTCGGTCTTGGCCTCATCTTTCGCTTGCTGGCGCCAGTTGGAAATTCCAAGCTTCGTCAGCTTGTCCTCTACTTGGTCTTTCCAACGAAGATGCGGTCGTCCTCTTCTGCGTTGACCGCCGCTGGGTACCGAATCGAACGTTTTCTTCACTGGAGCATCATCTTTCATGCGCTGAACATGGCCAAGCCAGCGAAGCTGCTCGATTTTAATGCGCTTGACTATGTCGATGTCAGCGTACAGCTCGTACAGTTCATCATTCCATCGTATTCGGTACTCGCCATTGACGCAGATTTGTCCGTAGATCTTACGAAGAATTTTTCTCTCGAATGCTTCTAAAGTCTTTTCATCTGAACTGTTTAGCGTCCAGGTTTGTGATGCATTAAGTAGGATGGGCATGATGAGCGATTTATAGAGCGTGATTTTAGTTCGTCGAGAGAAGGCTCTGCTTCTCAATTGCCTACTGAGCCCAAAGCAACACCTGTTGGCAAGAGTTATTCTTCGTTTGATCTCAATGCTAATGTCGTTGGTTGAGTAAATGTTGGATTCCAGATAAACGAACTCCTTCACAACCTCGAAGGAAGTATTGTCAACTGTAATGTGGGTTCCAAGACACTGGGACTGTTTGTTTGTTTACACCAAGTATTTCGTATTTTCTGCATTCACTGCCAGACCCATTCGACTTGACTATTTTTCTTATCTGGAAAATGCTGCACTGACTTCGCGCACATATTAGGCTTATATTAAAAAATTTAGCCTTGATGCGGATTATGGCAAGTCGTTCGCTCACAGGTGTGAATCGCAGGACGTGGGGCCGTAGTCTTTTGCCAACTACAAATCCGCATCCAAACTCGTGCTCCTCCGCGTGGTCGCTGTAGTAGATATCACAGGGTGCATGCCGAATGCAACCCTGTCTCTTCCGTCGCATTTCTTGGATAGCAGTCATATCAGCTTTGTATCTTTCCAAGACATCAGTCAGTTGGATAGAGGCACCTTCCCAATTAAGAGTTCGGACATTCCAGGTGCATATCCGTTAATCATTATCAGTTTTTCGTTTGCGGAAGTCGTCATCAGATTTGGGGATCAGTTTTGTTCTTTTCTTAGTTGTTTTCATTGAAATTGTAAGACTAGGGGGCCCGCCGCTCAGATTAGCCGCCAGTCAGTTGTCAGTTTTGACGTTGCCTAGGAAACACCACGTGGAGGTTAGAGTCGACTTAAGGCGATTTCACAAAGATTATGCTGGCCTCGCCAGGTTGAGACAGTCTGACATGTTACATTGTAAAGGTTCGCCCCCAGATTCCCCTTAATTTCAGTTTTCCACCGAAACTAAAAACTGAAGAAAAACACCGGTTTATAAGAAAACCTTTTTTTGCATCTTTACTGATTTTCTGTTTTGTAGACATTAGCGCAAGTTTGAAGAGCCATCTCCTATTTTTTTCAATCTTTTTCAATCTTCTTATGCAGGGGTTATACTCAGCCAAACCATTCTCCACTTTTTTTAAAATATTGCCACACTTCACTTTTCATTTACGTTTAAAATTTCTTAATTTGTTCTGTTCTTTGTACGTTTTCAGTGTTCATTTACCATCGCCGCCTTTTTGCCAGGCTTGCTGGTTGATAAATTCTCGTTGTCGGTTTTTGAGATTTTCCATCGTTCTAAAAAAACATTGAAAAAATACCGGTTTTTACAAAAAAATACCGATCACTCTTAAACACCGACCTGTTTTGGCCATCCCTACTCTCTCATTCGAGAACGGCTTTCACGCAGTTATCCCAACCAGAGTAGAATAGAACGGGTTGCTGCCGCTTAGCCAAGTTTCAACGGATCTGGATATCAGAACCTCATTTAGACTGCCAGATCATTACAGTGTCTTCCAGGCTGAAGCTATTTACAGAGCTGTGGAATGGTTGAGGTATAGTGAGATATTAACTAGACATACCTACATTTTTACGGACAGCCAAGCAGCGATTAAATCCCATGGAGCTGTGTTCCTAACATCACCAACAGCCCTTAAATGTCGCTAGTCTCTTAATGAGATTGCAGATAAGTTCAACATTCATCTGGTGTGGGTACCAGGGAATAGGGGCATTCCTGAAAATTGTAGAGTGGATGAGCTCCCTAAAGCAGGTACAACGGTAACTCTGCTGCCTGACATGAAAACAGTATGCATGCCACTTGCATCTTTCAAGTTGGCTCTAAGGCAACATGCCCCAGAAATGGCTAATTTCAGGTGGAAGCATAGCACCACCTCGAACACAGCTAGATAGATGTGGCCTAGTTTTACTGAAAAACGTACGACGAAGCTCTCCCATTGGCGAGGAAAGATCCATTCTGAAAGGAGTTCTAACAGGACACTTTTTTATAGGCAGGCACGCCCTTAGAATTTGGATTCATGCGAATGAATGCAGGAGTTGCAGAGATCAGGAAGAGGAGGAGACGTATCGCATCTCCTCTGTTCATGCCCTGCTTTAACCCACAGAAGATATAAGTATCTACGTAGCCTCTTTTTTGATGATATCAGGTATCTTGAGGAGGTAGACGTTAAGTGTCTACTGCAGTTTATTATTAGTACAGCTTGGTTCCATGACAATGCTTATCCCCTATGATATCACATCGGACCAAATGTGATATATGTGGGACAGTTTTTGACCGACCGCCACCTTAACCTAACCGAACCTAACGCCATTTAGCGTAACCCCATCGCACTAATACAACGCGAGACACAGATTACTAAAGCCATCTATTGGAAAAATAAAGCATTTCTTCTTATCTTTATGTATCGCCGTCGTACATTAGGGGATCATGGCTATGAATTTAAATAAGTAAAATTATTGCGATTGTCAAAAATTTTTTATACTAATCGACAGTACATGCATCAGATAAGAAAAACAAAAAAATCCCTTTGAAATCTATTAAAGTTTGGTCAGAAAATGGCTCGTAACTTTAACTTTTTTAATAAAAAAATTAGAGAATATGCCTAAGGTCCTTAATGCATTAATACAATGCATCGGTGTGTTCTATTTTGAATTCGTCCGAAACCAATTAACCAAAACTGCGTTACTGTACTATTTTGTAAAATATCAACAGAGTTGCGCAGTTTTCGTATGTTTTAAAATGTGAACCTGTAGCAGTGGCGGGTCCAGACAATTCTTTTGGGGGAGGCGATCCAAAAAATGTGACTTCGTAGTAGTTTTAGATATTGGCGATAGTATCTAATATTACGTGGTAAGCATATGAAAAAATTTAATTAAAAAGAATATTTCGATGAATAAAAATTCAATTCACTTTATCTAATTCAAAATTTAAATTTGACAAAATTTAAAAATGTATTTCTTGAATAACACAAACATGGCGATTTTTAAAAAAATCAGTTCTTCGAATAATTCAAATAAAAGACCAGTTATCCAGTCTTCCGTGACTTAAAATATGTATAAAGTTTATATGTATAAAATACAAAAGAAGTTAACATAACTTAAATGGAAATAAAAAGAAACGAATAAAGTTGTTGTCTTAAATTTTTATATTAAATGAACTTGGAGCATTCCATGAAAGTTGAAAATTCAACAGTACTACTGTTGATGCATACTTTAATCCTTGAGGCTATCTAGAATAGACAGAAGATGTCACAAGCTTTCTTTATACCTGCAGAGTTACCACCTTTCTAAAAGTTGTTATAAAGATTAAATGTTTTGCAAAAAGATATAATATTAAAAAAGACAGTAACCCAATAGTTATTCATACGACTTTGTACAACTTTATATATCCCTCAATGTATAACTTTCATACTTTCAATGTTATCAAAAATGTTTGTAGTCAAGCTAACACAGACCTATTTTTTAACCGACTTCAAAAAGGAGGAGGTTCTCAAGTTGGTTGGTTTTTTTTTAATGTATGTACAGGGTCCGCCATCTAACTTTTTTTTCAACTAGTGCTTATTTCGTGAATGGTAACACTTAGCGCATGTCTGATTTGACAGATAATTAGTTTTATCCTTCCGCTGAACGAATATGGTTATGTATACGCTTGAACAACGCTGGGAAATATTGCGACATTACTTTGAAAATCATGGTAATGTTGCAGAATGTGTGCGAAAATTGCGTACGGATTTTGGAAGAAGAGAAGCACCGCCAGCTCCGTATGTTCGTTATCTTGTGAAAAAAGTGATAGAAACTGGCATCCTCATCGATAAACCAAAGCGTGAAAAGCCAAAAGCAGTGCGTACACCCGAGAATATTGCTGCTCTGGCAGAAAGTGTGCGTGAGGCGCCATCAACATCAATTCACCTTCGTTCTCAACAATTGAACATTTTGGAGACATCATTGAGACGAATTTTGCATAAAGACCTTGGTATGACGCCATACAAAGTCCTATTGGTTCAAGAGTTGAAGCCAACTGACCATCCAATGCGTTTTAGCTTCGCTAAGTGGGCCTGCGATCGACTTACAGAAGATGCCGATTTTGCCAAAAAAATCATCTTTTCAGATGAAGCTCATTTTGATCTTGGCGGGTATGTAAACAAGCAAAATTGTCGCATTTGGGGCACAGAAAACCCGCACGCATGCATTGAAAAGCCGCTGCACCCAAAACGAGTTACTGTTTGGTGCGGATTTTGGTCCAGAGGCATAATTGGGCCATATTTCTTCGAAAATGAGCAAGGAGTGGCCGTTACAGTCAATGGCGATCGTTATCGGGCCATGTTGTTCACAAAAATTGAAGAGGAGGATATTGGCAACATTTGGTTTCAACAGGACGGCGCTGGTGTTTTGCGCCCTGTTTTTGAAAATCGCATTATCAGCCGCAGAGCTGATGTCGTTTGGCCACCTCGAAGCTGCGATTTGACACCGTTGGAATATTATTTGTGGGGTGCCCTCAAAGATAAGTGTTACGCCGACAAGCCAGAGACAATTGACGCTTTAAAGGACAATATTCGTGAAGCCATTGGTGAAATACAGCTGCACACAATCGATAATGTGCTTAAAAATTGGACCGATCGTGTAGGCTACTGCATGGCCAGCCCAGGCAGCCATTTGAATGAAATTATTTTTCATTATTAACCAAAAGGATTGTACCTTCAAATAAAAAAGAAATTTGAGAAAATATCCAGTAGTTTTTTTTTCAAAAAAAAAAAAGTTATTTGGCGGACCCTTTACATCGATAACTCCTAAAGCACTTCCCCGATTGCCATAATTTTTTTGTTAACAGATAAAAATATCAGACGCGAAGGTGCCCGTCTAAAAAAGTTGGCGGTATTTGACACAGGGGCGTGGCAATATAAGAAACATTTTGTATATCGAATAATATTGACACTAGGGTACTGGAAATTGGTACAGGGTTAGGAACAATTATTACAAATTTTGGTCAAAAAAGTGGGCGTCATTCGATAAAGGGCGTAGCAATATAAGAAAAACGCTGTAACTCTAATAATATTGACACTAGGGTACTGAAATTAGGTAAAGGGGTAGGCAAAATTATAGTAATTTACTGTGAAGAAATTGGGCGTTGTTGGACAAAACGGCGTGGCAATATAAGAAAAATACTGTATCTCAGTTAATATTGATACTAGGGTACTGGAAATTGGTACAGGGGTTGGAACAATTATTACAAATTACGGTAAAAAAGTGGGCGTTGTTCGACAAAAGCGTGGCAATATTAGAAAAACGCCATAATTCGAATTATATTAACACTAGGATACTGAAATTAGGTACAAGTGGGTCAATAAAGAGGGCTTTATTGTACAAAAGGGCGTGGCAATATAAGAAAAATACTGTTTCTCAGTTAATGTTGACACTAGGGTACGAAAATTCGTTAGAAGAATGGGAAAATTGTTATCATTATCTCTAAAAAGGAAGAAATAAAAACTTTTTAACAACAAAAAAAAACAACTTCAAAACCACTACAAAGTAAAAAATAATTTTAAATTACTTTTCACATTAATTCTTAGTCAAATTTGTTAATTTATTTATACATATTATTAAATTGGATTTTTTATTTCTTTAAATTTTTTCTATTTTCTATTATTATCATAAATAAATTAATGTCTCCATGAATATAAAACCTTTAAAGTCGGCGCTTATAAAATCAGACTTTTATAAAATAAACGCTCCAGCTTTAAAGGTTTTATATTCATGGAGAAATTAATATATTTATGATAACAATAGAAAATAGAAAAAAATTATAGTAATAAGATTTCCAATTTAATAATATGTATAAATAAATTTAGAAATTTGACCAAGAACTAATGTGAAAAGTAATTTAAAATTATTTTTTACTTTGTAGTGGTTTTGAAGTTGGTTTTTTATAGTTAAAGGTCAATAATTTTGTTGTCCCACACATAACACATGTTTTCATTTTATTACAATAAATAACTTGTATATTTCCACTGTCCATTCAATTCAATGTTTTTAACTCAATCAAAACTCAATTTTAAAATAAGTGGTTTAGTGTCAGTGAAAATAATTTTTAATCATCTGTCCTGCACATAACTTTTTTAAATTTGATATAAATCAAGTTATTATAAACCTTGCATTAACATCATGTCGGAAAACAATAAATTATTTTCTTCTCAAAAACAAAAAAAAATACAGGATGAAGATGAGCCAAGAAAATGAGGATTTTCGAATGAATGAAAACAAGCGAATAAAGCAGCTGAAAAAACGAAAGAAGGAAAATATGACTCAAAAAAAGGCATTTCAGCAAAGGGAATATGAAACCTTCAGAAAGCGCAAACAGCGCGAGAGAGCCAACACCCAAAATGTGGTGTCAATACAAACTGCAACAGCAGATTTTCCTTACAAGTGCCAACAACCTTTTGGAAAAGCTATCCTCAAATGTTCCAGAAATCTACAAACCTCACCTCTAAAACGAGACTGTGACATTAAAGGCTTAGCAAGCCGTTTTGAAATAAATTTATCCGGTAATATGAATACAAACTTGGAAAGACCACAAGAGGATAAGAACTATAAGGGCCGTGGCTCCCTACTTCCTCCGAATATTTCAATTTCTCTTAAATACCACCATATACTAAAGTTCATCATCATTGCGTGTCTAGTTCGTGAGAAATTGTAATTTTCCTCAAAAAGGGGCGTGGCTCCCTACTTCCTCCGAATATTTCAATTTCTCTTAAACACCACCATATACTAAAGTTCATCATCATTGCGTGTCTAGTTCGTGAGAAATTGTAATTTTACTCAAAAAGGGGCGTGGCTCTAAAATTCCTCCTAATATTTCGATTTCTATGCAACAACACCATATACTAAAGTTCATCATCATTGAGTGTCTAGGTCCTAAGAAATTGTAATTTTCCTCAAAAAGGGGCGTGGCTCCCTAAATCCTCCTAATATTTCGATTTTTATGCAACGACACCATATACTAAAGTTCATGATCATTGCGTGTCTGGTTCACAAGGTATTGTCATTTACTTTAAAAAGGGGCGTGACCCGTTCAAATTATCATGCCAATGTAAATTATCATGCCAAAGCCTCATATATCGGATTTCATTACCCTAGCATTCATGGTTTTCGATACAGAGCATTTCATAATAATAATTATTTCATGTCAGCAAAAATAAACGCCAGAAAATAATAGTTAAATTTTGCCTTTTCTTCTAATAACCAAAATTTAAAAGGCATAGCTTGCTTTTTTTAAATCAACGATGAGAAGTAATTATTATTTGCTGTCCCTGGTTTTTATCAATTGTCTATGTTGTTTTTTCTACAAGCCTTTTTTTTAAAGTTCCTAATTTTTTTTTTTTTGTCAAAAGATCAACCAAAATTTGGGTAACGGCGATCTTTTTTTATTTTTGTCTTAACTTTTTAGTTTTTCGAATAAAAACGACAACTTTTTAGCTAAGGCCGAACAGCGGTCGAACAAGGCCTAATTTTAAATATTATTCTTGGCCGTACAAGAATCGTTTGTATGACTTTTTTGCCAAACAGCGGCCATACAGAGACTATTTTAAAATAATCTCGTCTGTACAATGGACGTACATCGGCTGTACATCAACCGAATAGTGATTAATGTAAAATGAAAATATGCAGCTTTTTTTGAACTAACTTCATACACAAAAAAAAATAATTTTGCGCCACACACAAGTGGCGGTACTATCAACATCAGCATCGCAGAGTGAGACTTGTTTTTGTTGTTGTGCATACGTTTTCTGTTGAATAAGAGCTTAGGAAAATTGAGTGGCGTACAACGGTCGTACAGTGGCCGTACAACCTAATTTAGGCTTTGAACGGCCTTTGTTCGACCCAAGTTTCAGTCGCTAGGCTTTTTGGATTATTTTAAAGCCACTTTACGACCGTGTGGCCCATGTTCAACCGCTGTTCGACCGCTGTTCGACCGCTGTTCGACCACTGCTTACCCTTTTATAGTTTTACTCGGATCGTAATACAAATTTGACCAATTAAAACATATCATAACTAAATTGTTTATAAAAATGCTCCCTTGTAAGATTCCAGATATTAAAAGAAAGTACTAACCGTGACAAAAAATATATTATAAATTTATACAAATCTAAGATTCTAACATATCTTGCTCTGCTTCTAAAATTTATTATTTTTTTGAGATGAAACTAATTGCTTTTTTAACATCATATTTATACAGAAAAAAAATTCTATTATCAAAACAACTAGATATAATTTAAAATTTTTTTTTGTATAGCTATACCAAAAATTTAAAAACTTTAAACTTCTTTCTAAATGCGAACAAATGTAAATCTTAGAATTAATTTGTAAAGTTTATAAATCGCGCTATTCTTAATTTTTAAAGATTTATGCAAAATTTTTTGTAGTTTGTGACAATTGAATTATTGTTTGTTTTTTTTTTTTGTGAAAATCAATTTTTTAAAATTACAACCTTTTGGCAGTGTACTTTTGTCTCCAATCCAAGCACTGTGCATCGCCACATAAAGACCTTGCTCTTATATTATTATTTCATTTCAACACATTATGAACAGTTTCGAAAACTTCGAACAAAACTTTTTAATAGTACAAACATGAAATGTTTCCGTTATTCTGCACAACAAAAATTGTCGCACAAATTGTTTGAGAACCCTTTTCACATTCATTCAATCAAGCTTTCATTACAAGAGAAAAGTTTGACACATATAATTAAAAATGTTTGCAAACTTTTTCTACCGAAATACAGATGGTTTTCTTCTTTAACAGTTGAAATTCAACTTAAATAAGAGTTGACTAAATAAATACAAGAAATAAGATAGGAAAAACTTTTAACTTTTTTTAACAACTTGTTTACCCAAGAAACCAAGTTAATCCACAAATGACACACATGCACTCAAAACCACACACACACATACACATACACATACACATGTATAAACATGAAAAACACTTTCACACAAGCACTCAAGGAACCACACGAAAAACCTACCACAAGCGTTAGAAAACAACTTAAACAGCACCTAAAACTATACAACACTTATTTGTACAACGAAGCAAAAGCTAAAGCAAACACGAGTAAACTCTAGCAAAAAAAACCAAGCAAACACTTTCGATGAAATTTAAATGAAGCTGTATGAAATGAAAAACTTTAATAAAGCTGTCAAAAACAGCAGCAATAAACAACATCATAAAATTTAACACATAAATGTAAATAATAATAAATGTGTCCTTTACACATTTACATAACAACATGCAAACATATAATTCATTTTAATGCTTATGTGTTTGTTTGATTATCGTTCTTATATTCTTTCTTTTTTTTTTTGTATGTATATGTATATTTTTAATTTCTTGTTTATGATAAATCCTTTTTAATACTTTTTTAATGTGCTATCTGTTAGATGAGCTTTTTTGTGGTGGCTCACTTGTTGCAATTTGTAGTTTCTCTAATTTTTTATTTTTGTGGAGTAGGTATGTGTATTGTGCTTATGTGACTGTATGTTTTTATTATATAATAATATTTCTTCTAACTACGTTTTTCCTTATTACATTTTAATTCAAAAAGCTGTAGAAGTAAGATTCTATAATTTCTTATGCTTCTTATTGCAAGTTTTCAATTTCTGTTTCCTGGTTTCAAAACTAAATAAATAAAACGAAAATTTGTCGCCACTCCATTCTTCATTTAGGCTTGTTTATAGTACATAATATACATATAGACAAGTTATGCATTGTTTTCAAATATTCTATAATAATTATGCTAGCTTCGAAGAATTAGCAGTGTAGCATTGAAAATAAAGTTATGAATGGCTTAAGCTTTGCTGCAAGAGCAAAAGATTTTTGCTTACAAACATCATTAAATTAAAATAATTTGTATAAGCTTAAAGATTTTCTAAAACACTACAAATATCATTACAAGTTTTGTAAAAGCTTTATTTTCTAAGACTAATCTTCGATTTACATCTTGTTTTTAGTGTAGAAATTGCAAAATGTTTTACTAAAAACAGGTTTTGAATAATTAAATAAAATTTGTTTGAAAGCTTAATTTTTAAAAAAATTTTTACAAAACTACTCAAGCAAAAACTATTGAAGCTAAAAGCATCTTATAAAATTTGTTTGAATGCTTACTTTTTTAAAATATTTTTACAAAACTACTCAAGCGAAATGTCATAAAGAAAATATATAAAATTTCCTAAGAGCTTTTAGACGTCGATTTTTCTACAGATTTAATTAAAGAGCTTTTTAAACTTTTTAGGTTTTTAAGTCTGTCTTATAACTGACATTTTTTTAAGATGCAAATTGAAAATATGTAGTAGGATAAAAAACAGCTTTCCAAAAGCGTTTGAGAGCTTTTTGCTATAACTCAAAATGACATTCTGAGTATGCCCAATAAACTCAATGCAAAATATTAAAGCAAAATTCAAACATGAGCTATCGTTAGCTTTGCATCGGTACAATTAACACACTAAGAACTGAAAAAAGCCAAAAATAAGCTTTTAAATTTTTTGAAAAACGACAAAATTTTATAGGGAGGATTTTAATTTTTAATGCTATCAAATTTGCATTTAAATATGATAGGCAAATTATTATAAAAAACACATCCATTACGCTAGACAAAGACTCAAAACTCTATTTACTACAACATTTTTACTATGCGATATAATTATAAGAGTTGTTGAGTTACGCACTGAAAAAGCTTTAAATAATCTATCTACGTCAAAGTAGGTACAAAGAAACAATTATTAAAAGATCCTTCGAATTTCTGTACTCTTTGAAGATGCTTAAAGCTCTGCAAGCTTTCTGACATTCAATTCTCTCAGCTTTTATTTAAAGAGCAAAAATACCAACATGAAATATGGCAATAAACTTCAAAAACTTCTTAAAGAAACAAAACTTTTTTAACATAAGCATTGTCAAAATAAAATATAAGCTTAATTGGCATTAAAAAGATTGCGTTCACAAGTTTCTTTTTGAACTTTGTTTTTATTAAAGTTAAAGAAAATATATGAAAAAAGTTTTCAACACATGAAGTTTTTCAAAAGCTCTAGAAAACGACACAAGCATTTAAAAGCTCTTATAAATGTTTAGGCTACACAAGCTTTTGAAAGCTTCGCAGAATCGTTGAAGATCTGAAAGCTTTGGAATATTCAAAAACTATACAAGCTCTGAAAGCTTTTGAAAGCTTTGAAATTTTCTAAACGTAATACCTTCGTTTTGAGCTTTACAGCATTATGTTCCAAGCATTATGTTGCTCTAAATTTCTAGAAAGCTTCCGAAAAATTTTGCTTTTAAGATTTTTTTATAAATACTGAAAGCCTTAAGTTTTCTTAAAATTTTTAATCAACATAAATAAAAATTTAAAAAGCTTATAAAATGTCAAATAACTTTAGAATAAAAAATTAATAGTCCTTAAAATACAGAACTCTAAAAAACATGATTTATAAAATTTCTAACAAATTTTCTTTTTACGCTTAAATAAATTTAAACTGCCTTATCTGACATTAATTAATTATAACTTTAAGTAAAAGTAAACTTGTTTCAAAAATATGTAAATGAAAACCTATATAAATAAAATTCATAACAACTTTATAAGTATAAAGCCTTTAAGAAGGCTGTTATATTTTTTTTTCTGTCGGAAGATGTTTAAGCTTTCAGCATTAAAAGCACGTCTC
The DNA here is from genome assembly GCA_963920525.1 of Dichetophora obliterata. NCBI lineage: Eukaryota > Metazoa > Arthropoda > Insecta > Diptera > Sciomyzidae > Dichetophora > Dichetophora obliterata. The sequence goes on along the minus strand of OY986436.1, from coordinate 45,438,081 downwards.
GTTCAAAACCTTATAAAAACTGCTAATTCTTTAAAGCTCTTCTTCTACATACATATATTTCTACGACATTCAACAAACTTGCTTTTTTATGCGCTAACATATCAATTTTGTTTAATTCTACAACTCTTCAACACAAAAAAACAACACACAATAAATCTTGCTACCAAACCAAAAGGAATGGAATGATTATAATTTGCGATGGAATGATTCTGAATATGGTAACGTCAAAGATCTGCGAATCACACCAAACAAACTGTGGAAACCGGATGTGCTGATGTACAATAGGTGAGTGTGGGGGGCAAAGAAACAACCAAAAAGGACGCACCAACGAACAGACAGTTATAAAACACAAAAACTTTACAACGTTAAAATTAATTATTACCTATAGTTCTAGTTGTAAGTTAAGCTGACTTCATTGGGGTACTTTAAGCTTATAGGTATATTATTTTTAATGTATAACTATATCTTAGGATTATTTCTACAATATATTATTAAAAACTTAACTTTTATACAATATAAAAACATGAGCTTTTAGAAAGGTTACAAAAATATAAAGCTGGATTTTTTAAAGGTAAGAAATCGCTCATATAAACTGTTTTATGCATTTTTAAGAAACAATATATCGATTTTTTATTATTTTTTAACAAAATTTCCTAGGAAAAAGTTTTGTGTTTTTGCCTAAACATCTTTTAATTTTGCACTTTAATGAAAATTCAAACTCTAGCTGGGTATGTTTTTGAACGCAATGCTTTTTTTACATTAAAATTAAATTTTTTTTAATATACAAAACATTATTTTAAACTTTAAATTAATTTATTTTATTTACTTTTCACACTTTTTATCAAATACATTTTTTCTTTTTAAATTTTGCTTTTCATTTTTAGTGCATTTGCAGCTTATTTATAATTAAATTAATACAAATTATTTAATTATAACATAATTTTAAAAAAAAAGAAAAAACCATCAAAATATTATCAACCGAAACACTAAAAAATGCATTAAAAATTTGAATAAATTTTGCATTTTCCACTCGCTATTTTTTAATAAAATAAAGATTTTCTTATATTTTCAACATACATAAAATGGATTTTACTATTTTAAGTTCTAAAAAATTAATTAATATTTAATTTTGAAAAATTAAGCAAAATGCAAAAAAATCAGCTTAATTTTAAAAAATTAGGTATTAGCTTCTTGGTTTTTTTTACATTAAAATTTTATTGATTTTCTTAGAAATCTTATTGTTGAATTTTTTTAAATTTGTTTTTTATTGTTTTCCCCAAACAAAGCTTTTAAAAATTTTAAAAAAAATTACTGCGATTAAAAAAATATTTAAAATAACCAAAAACAAAACATTGCTATTTACTATTTAAACGGTATATATTATAGAAAACATCATACTCATATATTTTAACTAAAATAATTTTTGTTTTTTTAAATATGTTCTTTTTAAAATCATACAGTTTTATTACAAGTGAAACGCCATTAAATTCGCATTACCTTTTTTATGGAAAAAATTTTGTGTGATATATAGTTTTTTTAAACCTAAGGCTTTAATAAAAGAAAGATCTTTTTATTTAAAAAGTTACAAAAGCTTTTTTCTCTCTTAAAAGTCAAAGACAATTTTACTAAAAAAACAATTTAAACTATTTCTGTTTTTTACGTTACACGAAAAACTTCAAATTAAATTTTAACATCCTTATTAAAAGTCTTTTCATCTTAAGAATATTTTGAAAAACTTTTTGTCTCTATTACTTTTGTACTTGTCTTGTTTTTCTTTCTTGATATTTTACAACGTTCGAAAGCTTTCAAAATATCAACATTTAAAAATTTACAAAAAGCTGTGAACTCGCAAATACTTTTGTAAACTATTTTTTATTTATTTATAAATTTAGTACATATTTAGTACACATATTATGAAATATCACGTCAATAATACATGGTAGATAAAATCCTTTTATTGCTTTTCAGAGCGTGAATATAAAAAGAAGCTTACATTTTTTTAAGCTTTTGTCGTTATAGATTACAAAAATCGTTTAAATCGTTCAACTTTGATATAGTTTTTCAAATATTAAGCTCAAAAGACAAAAGTTAAGCTTTTATATTGTTAATATTTTATAAAAAAGCAATAAAAATGTATAGAACCCAATTTTAAGTAATAATTTCATCGAATTCAGTTAGGATCAGTAAAAAGCTTTTGAAAGCTTTTAAAAGCTTTTATGAGCTTTTGACACCTTTTATTGTTTTTTCAAAGCTTAAGCTTAATAACAACGAAAATATTAATTTTTGAGCACATTGAGCTAATTCTTGGCATAAGTTATAGGAAGCATAAGCTTAATAATTCACGAATGTAGCTGCATTAATTTTTTTGTAAATACATTTTGCCATCTTAATAAATTAAGCTCTTTTTCTTTTTTAAAAAATACAAAGTTTTTTCCTATTAGTCAGTCAGTTTCAGGTGATTTCATTAAATTTTTTTATTTAGCGATTTAAGGTTTTAGTTAAATAAAAAACCTTATGAACTTTGGATTAAAAAAAAATTAAAGATTTGATTTTACAAAAATTTTACTTATTAGCAAAAAAACATTCACCTTTATATTTAAGCCATTCAATTTGAAAGTTTTGAAATTCAGCTCACTTTACGCGCTGTACTTTGTTAAAGAATTTACAAAAAAAGATATGCAATATAGATATGCAATATAGTTGTAATTTTTAAAAGCTTTGTGACATATTTAAATGATTGTCAACAACCCGAAAAGCGTGTAAAGAATGAATACGTTTCTGTTTTTATCCCTTAAATTTTTTAGTTGTTTTTATTTTATAACGCCGAAAAACTTAATATATATATTTTATGTATTTCAGATAAATGTTAAGGTTTTTCATCACATAATTTGTGATCTATTATTAAAAGCTCTTTTTCCGTTTTCAAAGCCCTCACATTTTTTAAGTTGTTATGTATTATTAAGTTTGTTTTTTAATTTATTAAGATTTTCAATGAAATATTTATCCTTAAATTTACTATATTTTTGCTCTATATCTGTCTATCAACAGAGTTGTTTTTATTTAACCATTTACCATTTTATTTTATTTGTTTTTTAATACAACTGCTTTACTTTGCTGATTAAAAATTATTTTCTTTCATTTCTATTTAAGTTTTTCTAACCATTTTAGGTAAAAGCTTAAAAAGCTTTATATGTTGATTTACCAAATCTTCTCAGCTAATATTCATATATGTTCTACATTAAAAAATCATTGTTGCTGTATCTTTAAACATGATTGTCTTTTCCGTTTTTAAAACTTTTTTATTTTTCCTATATTTTCGTAAATATTTATATGATATTTATACAAACTCGTTTATGTTAAAGCTCACCCTATAATCGTTGAAGAGTTTGTTCATTTCAATAAGAGTAGCTTACACGCAGTGGTCTAGTGGGAGTGTACATTGTCAGCTTGCCGGTTATGTTGGCCTCACAAAGTAATTGGAATTAACTAAATAGCTAAATTCTAACATGACCTCAAATATATGCGTTAAAATTTTTATAAAATACAAAATAAAATAAACTTCATTCGTTCACAAAATTTTAAACATATCATATATAAAGCAAGACATATAAAATAAAACACTTTAAAAATTAATTAATTAAAGAAAAGTCAGCTTAAATACAGAGCTTTTATTAAAAAAGCCTTCTAATAGGCACTCATTTAACCAGATATTATGCGAGTTGTTGTTTTAATAAATAAAATGTTGTTCTCTATAAAGATGCATAGCAGCAGTAGAAATGGAATGATTATTAAATAATTATTTTACTAAATAATGCAATTTCAAAACTTAAAACAATCGGCTGGTGTAATATTTCTGGTTAAATAGACAATGCTAAGGTTTATTTATAGCTGCCACTGCACAACCTTCCAAAAACCTTACATAAACTAATTACCTGCTTGTCTCCCAACGACCTAACTACTGTGGTGGCTAAAATAAATTACAAGTATTGCAAGCTGATCAAATCCCTCAAAAACAACCTAAACCTAAATATTTATTTAAATAATGACTGCTTAAAATACATATGTCTAAAATAAGTAAAACAAAAACACATTTAACACACTACATTATAAACATTTACATATAAATAGTTATTTAAGATAAAAAAATTAGCAAAAATTTTATATTTTTGTGTCATAAGTAAGCATCAAATTTAATGAACTATTTAAGAATCAGTTATATATAAGCTTTAAGAAATGCGCTAAGAAAACTAAGCAATGATGTTGGGTAGTAACAAAGAAAGCCAGTATAAAGCTGTTTAAAAACGCCAACTCAATGAGATGAAGTGAAATTGAGTACATGGTTTTATTTAAAAAGCATACACATTTGAAAAAAAGTCAGAAAATTCCGTTTTCTCATAGTGAAAACACGACATGTGCTTTGAAAAGCTTAAAAACCTCTCAAACCTATCAAAAGCTTATGTATTTCTCTCAATACAGCTTATAAAGTTACAAAAAAGCAAATCATTTTATCAGTTCAATAGTTTAAAGCTTATATCAGAGCTTTCAATATCGATTTTTTGCAATAAAAGTTTTAAAAAACGCTAAAACTCCATTTTTAGTTGAAATAACATAAATTTCAGATGGCAACTTATAAAATTGGCTGAAAGCTTGAAAAAGCTAGCAAAAGCTCGAAAAAGCTTTCGAAAGCTTTTTAGAGCTTTTGCTAGCAATCAACATTTTTAGTATTGAGACACACAGAAAATTAGTTTTCAACTATTTTTAGCGAATTCTGAGCATTCTCTTAAATCTTCTCTTAGTAAAGAGTCGAAAAATATGCTACCAACAGCAAGTGATGTAGACTTATTTCATAAAATTCACTACTTTTGTTATTAACTTAAAAACCATTTAACAAATATATTACCTAGAAACGTCTAAGTCTCAAACTTCAAGTCAAGGAATTTTGTATAAAAGCTCTGCAAGCGCACTAGAAAATTCAAGTCTGGCTATGTATTCAAAGAGAGTGTGATATCAATCGTAACCATAAGCTTTTTTTGACAAAAATTGCTTGCTGTTAATAGCACTGTTGACCTTTTTAATGCTTTTAAAATGGTTTTTCTTTACTATAATTATAATAGTTAGTGCAGCACAAACGTTCTGAAAGAGAAAAAGTAAATTATTTTTAAACATAAAAGCAGCAATGCTTCGCTGCAAACATTGCTCATGTTTGTATGACATAAAATTTAGTTCAATATTATTTAAATAATAAAATAGACACTTTCATCTCAATACCACAAAATAGAAAGCTTTTACTGTTATAGATGGTTCAACACATCGTACATTGTTTAAACTAAAACCGAAATTTAAACCGCAACATAAAATTCAATGCTTTTAATAATAAACTTTTAATATTTTTCCTTACAAAGGGAAACTAAAATCTTTAAGTATGTTTGTTTTGTGTATTTAATTATATCCGAGAGTTGTCGTTGAATGCTTCCTGTTAAGCCTTTAATAACTGTGTTTACCTTTTATATCGTACAGTGTTTAAGTAAATTAAAAAAGCTTTTTTGTTATTATTTTACTGAAAGATTTAAAAAGAATAACATTTCACTAGCTTTAAAGCGATGTTCAAAATATTCTAAACAAACTCAGTTTTAAGTGCTTACATTGAATAAATGAACTTAAATAAAAATAACAACAAAAAAGCTTGAGTCAATGTAACAACGCCAATACAAAAGGGCGTTAAGCTTTTTGCAAGTTGTTTTGTGTACGCCCTATATTTTATTGTATTCGTATGCAGCTATATAAAAAAAAACAAGTCTAATATAAACACAAATGAAATATTGTTTTTGTTGTATTAGTTATTGAAATTTATTCATATAAATTGGCATACGCAGTTGACGTTTCTTGTTGCTTACTGTATTCGTATGTATTAGTATACGTTAAAGCTTTTATTTGTTGGCACACATACTTTAATATGTCATATATCATTGTTAATATTTGTATGTATTGGGTTGTTTACAAATATGTTAAACTATTTTTTTTTAGAGACTTGTAAGGTTCTTATAATGCTATTCTTAGAGAGCAGCCAGGTATGAACATAAAAATACTTAATTTGCATCTGAATATAAAAACCCTAATATATCGACACATATTTTTTTAAGGTATCTAAATAAATACCGGATGAAGCAAATTTTCGAAAATTTTATTGTATTTATGAAAACAAATACCAAGCATTACTATTTTTTATAATTAAGCTTTTAACCCCAGAAGAGTATCATGAGTATCAATCTTTGTTAAAATCAGTTAATCAGCCTAATGATTTTATATTTAAAATCATATTTATATAACTGTAAAATACCTCATGGAAATAAGTATATGTGCATCAACTTATTTTAAAATAAATAATGAAGATTTAATGTTTTCTAGGGGTTTTTATGGAATTTTGATAAATTGACTTTTGGAAATAAAGTTTTCTTATTTTTTTTTTAATTATGCTAAAAATTTAAGAAAAGAAGATACTTGGCTTCTTGGGTATTTCAGCAACACTTTATAAAGACAGCTGGATTGGCAGCACTTCAAATAAATTACCAATCATTTCCCACTTCACTTCAAAATTTCTTCGCGCTTTACTTGTAATTGATTGATTCCGTGTAAAAACTAATAACAAAGCACTATAGGTCAAATGACTACTTTTTCTGTGCAAAATTAATAACAGCTAAATTAATGCCTAATTTTAAGGGAAATTAAAACAAAAAGGAAGGTAAGGTATAAAGGAAACCAAAATTTATAAAAACAAATTTAATTACATTCAATCCGAATAAAAAACACCCTACAAAAAACTTAAATTTTTCAATCGTAATATTAGTCCTCAATTTCATTCAGCAAACATAAATTATTTAATACATCCACAGATGTTGGTGATAAAATTTCATTTTCATTGTTTTCTTCATCTTCGTTGATGTCTTGTCTTGGGCTCTCAATGCTTAACAATTCGATAGCTTCAGGTGGAAAGTGTAATAGCTTCTGTTGCCGCATGCGTCTGCTTAAATATTTTGATGAGATAAGCGGATCGGACGTATCAGTAGCTCTATTAAATATGTCCAAAAGATTATTAGATCGGCTGTTTTTACGAGCGTGATGCAATCTGTCAGCCTTATAAATTTTGTGCCTGGACTCAGCACCTGCTTCTCCAAAGTATCCAATCGGAAGCACAGTGTTGTCAATAATCTGCTTGGAATGTACAAGCACTTTGTGGACTGTAGCTGTCATCGGCAACCAAGAATAAAGCTTTTGGATCAAATCCGCTGTTTGAAAGCAGAACGTCTCAAATTTTGTTGAGTTCAGAGGATACTGGCATGACAAACAAATTAAAATAATTTTAAAACGGAAAATTAATGTCTGATCAACGCCCGTAATGTTGGAAAAGATTTCGTGATCGGTGAATGCTCTACGCGCAGTATTTCCGTCATTTGTGCTGCCAAAGCCGCCAACTTTTGGCATGTCCACACGGAGACCCAGTTCTCTCCAAAAAGCGTCTTGAATATTTTTTTTTCTATTTGAAACAGCCAATTTGTCGGTTTCAGATCGTGTCTGCCATTTTTGCAATTCACATTTGTAACCTAAATGTAATATGAACTCGAAAAATCGAATCCAGCAATGCAATGGGCTTAAACCAAATTTACAATTAGAATCTTCTGCACGAAATCTTTCAGAAGTGTAATTAGTTATATTCATGAAGTCTTTTGGTGTGGAACCGCAAATAGGACAAGTTTGATTTGATTTGGTTCCAGTCAAAATGTTCAAAACTTTCCCGTCAATAAGTGTTAAATACAAATCAAAGGACACTTCCACAATTTTCCCTTCGCTGATCGTAATGTGTATACTTTTTAATGCGTCAATTTCTTTTTTCAAGTCTGATTTTTCCTTCAAGATAGATTCCTTTGTTTCTTTGACGTATTCTAACTTAACGGGCCGACAAAACCTTGTCGATTGCGCAGTAAGATTATTCCAAATAGGCTGTCCTGACGTGACCAAAAGTCTTAACGGGATAATTGTAGTTGCCAAAAGCGACGCATCGGAATGATTCGACGTGCTTGGTTCGTTAAAAGCTTGTTTAAATTGTGCTTGACCGGTGCTACTATCGAAACCGTAACTTAATATCAGCTTACACTTTAAATAATTGGTATTTTCCTTATCCATTACATATTCAAAGACCTCCTTCTGCATTTCAACAATTCTTTTAGTAGTATGTGATAGAAGCGATTCCAAGGGTACTCTTGCTGTTGTCTCGCTTGCTATTATTCCATCAGGTCGGCACATCAATTTTGCAGCAGCAACTTCGTTGTAATGGGGATAAATGTCGCAGTTCCTTAATTTGCTTTCTCCACGTATTGAATTATATTGTTCTTTTGTAAAATTATTTTCGAGCAAAAAAGCTAATGCTTCCCCCACAGAAAATACAACAGGTTTTTGATGGACTTCAGTGCACAATTTTTTTATTTTTGAAGGCCTTGTAGGGCTTGCTAGTGATCCTTTAAGAAGCACCGCTAAGTCTGCATTTCCTTGTTTTCGAGCTGACGTTGCTGCCGCACGAACTAATAGCTCAGTTTCATTATTTGTTCTGCTTGAAAGGTCTGCTGCTGCTTTCCTCTTTCCGTACTCAGACTTTTCGCAAAATGCAAGTTGAGGACGTCCAAGAGCAGAAAAAGTCACTTTGCCAGATTTAATTTCATTTTCGAAGCTTATTTCAGCGTTGAGCCAAGTGACATACTCACTTCGAAACTTTTCAGCCTTTTTGTCCTTCCCAATACTTTTGCCATATTTCGCCCACATTTCTGATATGTTTTTACAGAAAAGGCGCACTTTTTCCTTAATACATTTGGTGCAGTCATCGGAAATTTCATTTTTACCAATTTTGTCGACTATAAAATTCACAAGTTTATCCTGCTTGTCTTGCCTTGAATTTTCGTTAAACCAAATTTCAAACAACTCAGCTTTTTTTAAAACGCAATAACCTAAAAAATATGGAATTATTCGAAAACGGCTAAAAATGGCTATTAAATGTAAATGGGAATTGCTTTATAACATTTCAATATATTCATTTATGATTGCATTCAATCCGCCGATCTTCGCCGAAATTTTAAAAGCTTCCACGAAGTTACAGTTTGAAAACAATCGCAGTACTTTTAAGGTTATGTTAAAAACGTGGCTTTATTTCAAGCAAGTCAAACAAATTTATCACCTTTTTTAACAAAAAACATTAAAACTTACTTAATTTATTGTTCTCCATTTTCACTTTCTTCTTTACAACTCGCGAAATTATTTAAACAAGCAATTGAATCTTTAAAAGCAATACAGGCTTTTCAACAAAATTTATTAAGTGATTACAATGCAATGACTTCGACTGCGTGTTGTCAAACGGAATTTAATATTAACCAAAAACAAAAAGCTTACTTAGTTAACTTGAAGTATTGGTTACAAAATGACATTAAGAAAAGTGCAATATTTGCACTTGAAAAATTGGACTTTAGCACAGTTTTGGTAGCCGTTTAACCTACTGTGCAAAGCAAGTATGGGAAAAACTGTAGACAAAAAAGATATGCCCAAAAATATATCAAAAAGTGGGAGACGAAGCCTCCTTTCAAAAGTAAGACTTCATTTTAAAGTCAATTTCACTTTCCTTTCAAAAGTCAAGACAATTGAGAACTATGAAAAAACTGTTTGCCCTTGTTAAAGACTTTCAACAGCTCGGCCTTTTAAATACATAGGCTTGTATTGCAGTTGCACTACTTTTCAGTTGCCCCCTATGAAATTTTTGTATATTTTTCGAAAAAAAAATTTTAAGGGGGATTTAAAATCCAATCTAGGGATTAATGATGAAAAGCACCTGGCAACACTGCTTCCATGTCGGTTGACTCTGACAGCTATGCTAGCAATTTTCGTACCAACTTTATGTAATCCTCTTATCAATCCTCGTTCCTCCTCTGATAAATGTGTCCCACGAGGCATTCTAACCTAAAAACTGCAATTGGTGTAAATGTTTTATGTTGCATTTATACACAATACTTTAACGTAAGAGCTCATAATTAATAAAAAATTACTGCTTCAATTCACTTCACTAGCTTAAACTGCAATTTACATTAATCTATGATTGCACAAATACTTATTTCCTAAGCAAATCACAAAATATTACCATTATTTATTTACACAAATCAATATAACGCTATTTAGAATGAAGGTTAAAGAAGAATTTTCCATAAGACAAAGAACAGCAAGCCATTGCATACCTAAAACAATAAAACTGGTTTAAAAAGGGAAACGATCGTTAAAAACAAAAAAGCACATATACTTCTTTAACTGAGGTACTTACTTAGAAGTATGAACAAACTTAACTTAAACTCTGCTTGAAAAAGACGCGCCCAAAAGCTCGATGGTATGGATTTTTTAAAGATAGTATCTTACGATCAACATCTACCTTAAGTAATTATGGCAATATAATCCCTCCAGGAAATGAAAACATTCCCGGATATAAGCAGAAAACATTCCATGGAATGTAGGAAGCATTCCCTTCCGTTGGACACTCCATTTTTTTTACATAGCATGTCATTAAAAGGGAAACATTCCACTCCGCTGTGTCAAAAATTAATGTGAAAGTGAACCACTAGACTATCGAATTCTATAATTAGCGGGTAGGAAACAATATTATTAATATTTTCTGTTGTTATTCCTTAAAAATAAGTTAAAGCTTCCATAAGCATTCTTAAAGAAGCGGTTTGAAAACAACAAAAATACAAAACTACCCTTAAGCTTCCGAAAGATACGGTGATGAATGTTTCTTCATCACTTTTAGATGGAAGCCTTCCGATTTTTCCTGGAGGGATTAAAATATACACTTATAAAAATGAAAAATTACCCACTTTTATTTATTCGCAAAGCCACAAGTGCATTGCTCATAACATAAAATGCAACACAATTTAACAAAAACTCAATAAGTAAATTAAGATAGTGCTCATTAAAAGCTTTCTAAAAAAAGTCAAAGTAAGTCGTTATGTTTTTGACGTAAAACGGACATTTTTTTCTCTCCTATTTTGTGCATCATAAGCAGCATACCTACTCGCATCGTTGCCTCCTATGTAAGGTAGACGTCATCAGTGTTTTTGCAGTCATGTCCGAACAAATGTAATTGAGAATTGTAAACAGGCTTTGGAGGCCTCGCAACTACATTATATTTAAGAAATAGTTGGTTACGTCATGTGTTCATTTACCACCGGGTAGTGGAATTTTTATGTCTGTATTTGTATTTTTTCTTGTGTCTTCCCAGCAGTCTTAGGCATCGTGCACGAATATTTCATGATGATTTCTTTAAGAAACTTACTGCATGAGATACATTTGTCGATAATTCTTTAACAAATCGGTCTTTTTTCGATCATCGAAAACAGAAAGTTTTCAAACGGTGCACGAATTTGGAACTTTCATATGAGTTTTTCGTCAACGAAATGTATAAGCGAATCAGCATGTTTCATTAATGAAGAAGAAAAATCGTGCAGGATTCATTCAAGCTTTCTTTCAGACTTAGACTACTGGGTTATATTGTCGTGAATATAAATTACAAGCGATGCAATTTAATTTAATTTTTTAGAATTACTTCGAAAATTTATTTGACGCAGTGCTGATATCTTAAAGGGGTTATTTTTTCATCGCATATGACTCTATACAAGTTTAACAGCTTTGCTTAGTTTGCGTCGAAAATGAAAAGTTTAATTAGCGCGACACAAAAGCTGCTCTTAAAAAAATATATATAAATTTATTTGCGTAAAAGCGCTTTCAAAAGCTCTGAGTGTACCAAAATTTCACTTAAAAAGTTTCAAAATAAAAACAGAATATATTTGTTGACAATTTTTAATAGTTCTAGATAAATTCAAATAAAAGATAAATAAACACAGCAACTTTCATGCTTAAACAAGAAAAAATTTTTGGGCCACTTAAAGCAGACACATGCGTTCCAAGCTGAAGTCTTAAACTTTTGACAGCTTATATTAAAAACAACAGTTTTTTGTATTTTTCAATTTCCTAGAACATACACAAGAACTTAAAGCGAATATGCATACGGAAAGTTTTCAAAACAATGTACAAAATACATAATAACTTTTTACAAGTAGATAGAAGAAAGCTCCAAAAACCGACGCTACTTCAATTTTATTTTTTTTTGTCTTTTTTGGTGCATACAACAAACTTTGACTGGTGCAACGCGTCACCTGCAGCTGTCACATATAAGAGAAAAATAAACATTTGCACTTTTTGCAAACAAATAAAACTTGCAAAAATTGACAAACAAACACTTTTTCTCCTAAATTCAGTGGCTACTACAAGCACGCCAAAAGTTGATGACCTCCTTTAATGTGGCGTAGATTTCAAAAGATTTACAAGTTGTTATTTATGCTCGTATGTGGGTAAAATACGCACAAGAAAATAAAAACAAAACTAAGCGCTCAACATTTAAATGCTTAGCTGCAAGCTTTGAAGAGCTTAAGCCATTTAATTACGACAGATAGAGTAAAGCGCACAAAACGAACTTTTGACAAAATGCAGTTTGCGCGTACAAAACAAATCCCGCAGGTTTACCTTATTTGTTGATGCAGCAGCAGCAGCAGCAGATAAATGAAATCCCGCATTCCTTTTTTTTTTTTTGTGGTATTGTTTACCCACTAGGTAAAATTTGCCTGTGACAATTACAATGCATGACATTGTAATGCATAACTGTAAGCGGAATGTGGCAAAGTGTAGTATGTGTTTTTACGGATCGATAGTTTATTTTTTATTTGTTAACGCAAAAAAATGACTTCATTCGTATGTGTAGCTTCATTTGGTTTGCTGACAGCAAGTTTTGCAGTAATTTTTGTTTGTGAAAATTATTGCTGTTTCTATTTGAAACAGAACCAGGTTTTATTATTATTTATTGAAATTAGAAGACAGAATTGCAATAAGAACTAATTTAAGTAATATTCAATTTAATTTAATATTTTTAAAACAACTCAAGTTTTATCAATTCTGAAATGCTGGCGAAGAAAGTAACAATTCATACGTTAAAATTATTGCAATATTTTAAGTATTGTTTATTATTGTGAAAATATTTTGTGGCGTCATTTGCTGCGTATGTTATTTTGATGGCATTTTTTTGATGGCATTACTATTTTAATTACTAAATTATTTTATAATTCAACAAAACAGTCATTTTTATATATATCTTTTTTTTTAATTAATGCTATACAATTAGTATATAGTTTCATTTTAAAATTAATATCTATATTTTCTTACAATTATATTTGGAATTTATACAATTATATTTGGAATATAATAATATACTTTTTAAACGAATTCTGCTTAACTTTTTTTAACCACAGATTATTCATCGGATGAATTTCGACTGTTCTGTATTATTATATGATTTATTATATTACACAGTTGAAAAAAGTAGCATTGTTTAGAGTTTCGAAAAACTTCTTTTGTCTAATCGATCCAAAAAGTGTTGCTTAAAATGCAGAAAAATTTGACTTAATGAAGAGCATAAGAAAAGTTTGAAACATACTTTTTATGTCAAAATGTTTGTACTTTAGTAGTTTAGTTTTTATTTATTTATTTATTTATTTATTTATTTATTTATTTATTTATTTATTTATTTATTTATTTATTTATTTATATATTTTATTGACATACTAATGCAACAAGACCGAGGTCTTATAATTAAAGCACTAGCCTCTAATTTCATCAGTATTTGTGATAACAGGGTTAATTATACAAGTTACTAATAAAAAAACTTAATAATAAAGCTAATATAAAACAGTAATGTTTGAATTTAAATTCGAATAAAAGTATTGCTTGATAGCTTAAATTACAATTCTGCTTGTGTAAAAACTGAAAATTTACAATTATTGCAATGAGGAGAAAAAAATATTCAATCGAAATTTAAAATGCACAGCATTGGTAATTGTTCTTAGATCAGTTGGTAGAGCGTTCCAAAGACGGATTGAATACACAAAAAATTGTCTTTCCGATGCCAGACAAGAATGACGCATTTGTATAATAACGTTTGATCTTCGTGATCTTGCAAACCCGAGTCTGTTGTACAGATAAACCGGCTCTCTAGTATAAACCACCTTGTGCAGTAAAATTAGTGATCGAAATTTCAGTAAATTGTCGAGAGTCATATTGATAAACGTTTTGCATGCACGGTGACATGATCTCTACGTTTTAAGCTATAAACATAACGAGTAATGTTGTTGAAGAGAACATTTAGTTTGTGTTTAAATAAGCTGTCACAGTTAGCAAATATTTCGCACCCATAGAGCAGGGTAGGCATAAGGTACGATTTAGCCAGTAAGATACGTGTTCTAAGGGGCGTAAAATATTGATTTGTCCATAAAACACGTAACATACCATACACTTTACCGATAGTGCTACCTATATGAGGGTTCCACGACAATGTTCTATTAAATATTATACCTAGGTTTTTCACGCTATCCACACATTCAATATCACAATTGTTCAGTTTAATTTTTGGGAAGAGTGAATAGTCTACTGGTTTTTTTGAGATGACAATGCATTTTGTTTTTCTGGGATTTAATCATAGGCCATTTGATGTGGCCCATTCGTTAACGCATCGAAGATTATCATTTAGGTTCGAAACACAAGGGACGATAGACTCACGGGAACAACTAACATACAATTGGACATCATCGGCATACATATGAATATTACAATTTTTCAACACTTTTGGTAGGCAATTTATGTATACAGAGAAGAGCAGAGGACCTAACACAGAACTCTGAGGAACACCTCTGTCATTTGGTAGGAATTTTGGTACAATGCCATTTGAACAAACTGCTTGTGTTCTGTTGGATAGATAGGATGATATCAAATTAGCAGCAGTCGGGGAAAAATGAAACAGATTCACAAGCTAATTATACAACACAGAATGATCCACCGTATCAAAGGCTTTTGAGTGGTCTAAGAGCACTAGAAAGTTAATTTTGTTCTCATCAATACCTACTCTAAGGTCTTCAACAACATCAACTAGTGCTGTTACACAGCTTCGCTTAACTCGGAATCCAGATTGACATTCGTCTATTAAATGATTTCTATAAATGAACTTACACATTTGTCTATAAATTATTAGCTCTAGAACTTTTGATACATACGACAAAATGGCTATAGGACGGTATTCGTTGCACGTTTTTGGAATCGGTATTATTTTTGCCTGTTTCCAAGTGGAAGGATATATAGAAGTAGTGAGAATAAAATTAAAAATGTGTGTTACAAAAGGTAGTAATTTTGGGAGTAGGGCCTTAGAAATACAGGATGAGTATTGTCGAAACCAACAGCATTTGACTTTATAGCTAAAAAACACTCGAGAACATCTGTTTGCTCAACGCATTCAAAACTAAAAACGTTGTTACTTCGCACGCTGTTAGGGTTAGCGAAAGATTCATGAGAAATTGCTGGCATTGGAAGATCTAGAAACTTTATATTTAAATCGTCTACATCAACATCATCACTTTTCCTACCTTAACACTTGCCCATTCCAATTCTTTTTATTTCCTGCCATGTTTTTTTGCTATCAATTGCAGAAGAGAATTTTTCACAATAAAATTTTGTTTTTTCTGATTTTATTTCTAAAACAAAAATTTTCTTAGCATTTTTGAATTCACTATAAATCTCCGGTGTCTTAAAACGTTTCCATCTATTGTATAGTGTATAACGTTGCAATATTAAGTTTTTAATTTTGTCGTTAAACCATGGGCGCTGAATAGGTTTAAAATTTTTATTTTTAAGTGGGACGAACTCCTAAAAAGACTACTGAGGTTGGATTGCAAAAAATTAACTTGCTCATCTGGCGATGTCATACTGTATATACTGCTCCAGTTGACATTTGAAATTCCAAACTCGAGACGATGGTAATCAATACTTTTAAAGTCGCGAAACAAAAATGACTTTGATTGCGTCTTTAACTGAAAGTCGCACGACACAAAAATTATATCATGTTTGGAAAATGAAGGATAAGATATCTGACCATAAAGTAAAATTTTTGTTTCATCGTTAACAAGAAATATGTCAAGCAGTGTGTTAATAGTTTTTGTATAGTGCGTAGGCATAGTAGTGTTGACTGGAAAAGTCCTAAAGTCTGCATTTTGAGAGCTAAGTGAGTTTCCGTTAAGAGATTGCTATTAAAATCGCCTGCAATAAGAATTTGTGAATAGCCAAGAGAGATATTTTCAATGAGTTGAATTAGATTTGTCATATCAATAGTTCGATTGGGACGGTAGACATTACCAATAAGGAACTTTTCATTTGCATTGGATATAGCAATAAACAAATATTCAATAGAACAACAAGTATCTGACTTACAAATTACCTTACACGGGATATTATCACGCACATAGATAGCTGCACCACCTGCATGACCCAATCTGCCTGCGCGAAACATTTTAAAACCACTCAAATTGAACAAATTATCGTGCATATGCTCATTAAGCCATGTTTCTGAAATACAAAGAATATCAACGCCTGAACTCTCGAAAATATACCGTAATTCATCCATCTTATTAACAACACTTTGCGCATTAAGATGGCGTATATTAAGTCCAGCCCTCTGCTTACACAGTATTCGAACTAAATTAAGCGCGTTGTCTTTGGAACGAAGTCGATCGCTAGTTAACAAGTTTGATATGTATGAGAAGAGGTGTATTTTTGCTACCATGCGTGCTCTTTTTGTAAACGGTCATTGCAATAATGTTATAACAAAAATAAGTATATGCATAGTATAAGTATATAGTATATAAATAAATAATTTTTTGGAATGAATCCGAAAACAAACATAATATATAGGTTTTAAAACAAACGTTAGCAAGCATCATCTTAAGTTGTGCAGTTGTTGACATCAGTAATATGAAACAAGTTGCTTGTACAAGTGTCTTCATTGTTGCGAAACATATTATTTGTGTTGTTGTGCTGATTGTTGTTGTTGTACTGCTCAGTTGTGACAGATTCTGCGAGAATATTTAGTTTTAGCACAGTATCAATGTAGATCGGGTTATCGTTGGGTTTTAGTTTTACATGAACGAGAAGCAGCGGAGAATTTTTGCTGTTTTTTGAACTGAAGAGCAGATTGAAGAATAATAGAATTGTCTTTGCTTAGCCCTTCGTTGACGTAGAAAGGTTAAGTTGACTGGAACCCCTCATGGTGCAAGCGCATAAAGTCATTGTTTTCACGTCTGAACTTTGCTACTGAATTAAGCACAAAATTTATATCAAACGGCGTATAAAATTTAGCAATGATTGTGTTATCATTATGGTTCGGTTGCGATGTTTTTCTTTGCTTAATGCGGTGTATATTTGTAATGTTGGGTGGTTGAATATTTACGGAGGTACATATTTTATTAAAAATTTCATGAAGATTTTCACCATCGGAGAATGGAAGGCCATTAAGTCGTAGATCGCATGCAGCAGCAGTGTTTTCCTGCTTGGCCAGCTTCGCCCTTAGCTCCTCAACCTCAGCTCTGAGCGTGCTTACTTCTTCTTTAACTATATTGAACTCAGGGACAACGTTTTCCAACTGGCTGACTCTTTCAGTAACTGAGCGTAGGCAGCAAGTCATTTCTGCAACATTATGTCGAAGTTCAGCGAGAATTCTGGATTCACTCTCTTGAAGTGTTTCTTTGATTTGCAAGGCGATCAGCTCGCTTTGCTTTGAGAGACGCAGTTCTATCCATTCGGTCTGCATCGGTTTTATCTAATACCAAAATTCTAGTATGTATTTTTAAAAAATTTTAAATTACAAGCTTGAACAACATTTTTTTCAAAAAGGAAAAATAAGTTTACTGTCATGTGAAAAAAGCTATACAAATCATTTCGTAGAGTTCCTCTAATTTTTGAGACTCGAATCGAATTTTAGTCCTTTTTTCTCCAAAGAATGCGGTTTGATGTAAATTCTGGTTTTTACTAACATTCCTATATATTAAAATAAATTAAAAAGTTAACTAAAATAATTAAAAATAGCATCTTTTGTGCATATCCTTGATAAACTCTCCAGATTTAGGCTTTTAAGAAATTTTATCACTGTTTCTAGCTTGATGTTTGAAATTGTTGATGCAGGCTCTACTGTCCCTCCGTCTTATACTACAGTTTTCCGGACATTCACATAGAATGTGTCCTGGAATTTCTTCTTTCTCCTCGCATAATCTGCAGACATCTGATTCAGAAAGACCCATCTTTTTAAGATGGTATCTGAGTGAGCAGTGACCTGTGAAATAGCAAGTTAGAATTCTAAGGTCGGCTTTGGTTATCTCGAGCAAATCTTTAGATTTAGCTTTACTGAGAGTTAAAAATTTCTTAGCTTGCCTCTTTCTATTAGTGTCGTTCCAGGCACTGAAATTTTTTGTTTTCCCATACTCAAATTTTGTCGAGAGAATGTATTCTGTATGTATTCTGTATTCTGTAGCCAGGCTATAGAATGGTGCGGGTCCTATAAGACGTAAAACCCACTTAAGACGTAAAACCCACCACTATTCCATTTTATTGTTTTGTCACAGCGTATTTAATAGTTCGCTTTTAAGGCTGCTTTACTATCTAAAAGTATGTAGATGTGTGTTCTCTTAGATTTCCTGCGTAGACATTTCCTGACACGTACTTCAATAGCAGATACCTCCACCTGAAATATTTTCGGTGTGTATCCCATTGGAAGAACTTTTTAGAAATTTTAACCCATAAGTATACCATATCTGTGAGCCAGGATCAGCTGTGAAGCTATCACTCTTCCATAGTTGCCTATTGGGTATAACCACCATGGAGCTCTTCGAGAAGTTTACCTTCGGCAGCATCCTGTCTGGGATTTTTAGAAAGGGGTAATTTTCCAAGGTTTTAAGTATCTTCATGTGATTCGTAAAATTCCCTGTCTTGTAATCATCTATTTCCTCCATTTTTAGTACACTAAGACATGCATCTTTTTCAAAAATTATTGTTAAAGGAGGTGGCTTAGTTATTACCAGGGCTAGGATTTCGATGACATGTCATCTCTTTTCTGCTGCTTTTAAGACATTTCTTAGTTATATAGAACGTCCATTTATGTTTCCTAAATTACAAATATGTAAAGTTTTTAGGTCATTTTTCGTTGTTTTATCGGATTTAGTTTTCAGAAGATTAATGCTAGATGTAGTTATTTTTTTTTTTTGTTATTTTTAGCGATTTTTAAGTCATTTTATTGTCATTTTTGAACATTTTTAATTTTCAGAGCATTTTTCGGTTGTTTAAGTCATTTGAGTCTAATTTTAAAAGAATTTTTTCCATTTTTTGGTTATACAAAAATTTAAAAATTTTAATTTTAAATCATAATCCTTTAACAATAGAGGCCCTTCAATCAAAAATATTACCTCTCGAAAAAGGTGTAGCTTTATTTATAGACCTCAATGAAAAAAAGCTCTGCGCGTGGTAAAACTGACGAAAGAGTATGTACAAAGATGAAACAAGTGTTAGATAAATACTCAGAATATGCTAATTTTTATTAATTCTTATTTTATGCTTTATTGCTGAAATACTAGTGGGTAAAAATATTAATGCTATGAAATTATAAGAGGATTTTACATCCAATCACATATCGTCTTTTATTTACATATTTTCCTCTCGTCAGTGCAGAAGTAGAAAAACGGTTTTATGTTTACAAAAACATTTTGCCAGACAGTCGACGTATCTTCAATTTTAATTACATAAAAATGTACCTTGTAATATACTGTAACGCTATGTATAAAAATTATATAAAATAAATTTTAAGTTTAGTAATGTTTTTGGTTTATTTTTTATGTTATTGTTTGTGTTTTTTAGTTAATTTTTGGTCAGTTTTTAGGTAATTTTTTGCAGTTTTTAGTTATTTTTTGTCGTTTTCTTAGATAATTTTTTTGCAGTTTTTTAGGTCATCAAAATCCGAGCCCTGGTTATTATACACAGAGCTTCAGATGGGCACGTTCTCATTGCCCCAGTGATACAAATGTACGCCATTTTTTTGCAGCTTTGTCAGTTAGTTAGCTGCTCTACGTTGTTGAACCTTGGGCCACCATGCAAGTGCTGCATAGGTCAAACAATGTTTGTAAACGTCCAATGTAACATTTTTGTTTTGAGGCCCAACATTTTGATATGGAGGCGTAGACAGGCAAAGAGGGCATGTGTTGCTTGTCAAAATTCACTCCCTAGTACTTGACTTCATTTGAAAAGTCAATGATTTTTCCATCCACGGTAGGCCTTATCAGATTGAGACTCCTTTTCCTAGAGAAGGGTACCAGAGTTGATTTGTCAGGATTTATACTTAACCCTTTTTCCTTAAAACATTTTAAAGTTTTACGGAGGGCTTAAGCCCTGCATTCTATCTGATATTGTCGGTTCATGACTGTCCAGACTTGAGATAACCAGATCATCCGCATATCCTCTAGTTTCAAAACCCTGATTGTTGAGACTTGCGAGAAGCTCGTCCACGA
Organism: Dichetophora obliterata; assembly: GCA_963920525.1. Classification (NCBI taxonomy): domain Eukaryota; kingdom Metazoa; phylum Arthropoda; class Insecta; order Diptera; family Sciomyzidae; genus Dichetophora; species Dichetophora obliterata. The sequence continues at coordinate 45,417,586 of OY986436.1, read as the reverse complement.
CTAGGGTCTACAGAAGAGCTGAAAGTATCCCTCCTTGGGGGCATCCTCTAGTGGCAGTGATTGTGTTACTAATTCCAACAAGCTCAAACGTTATGATTCTGCGTTTAAGCATGATTAGAATCCAGTGTATGTTTAAAGAAGGAATATTTTTAATCTGCATAGCTGCTTTATTCGCATTGTATGACGTGTTGTCAAAGGCCCCTTCAAGATCAATGAAAATCCTTTTACTTGAATATCAATGAAAAGCCTTCAAAAGCCTTTTCGATTCTGCTGGTTAGGCTGTGTATACCGGTAAATGTGGACTTGCCAGCTTGGTAAGCCAACTTAAAGCTTCTTAGAGGGATGCTCTTCAAGCTAGTCTCCCTAATGTTGAGTGCCAGTATTTTCTCCATTGTCTTTAAAAAAAGGAACTCAGGCTGATCGGTCTATACGATGTTTGAGCTTTTTACCCACCTTCGATATTAAAACTACCTTAACCTTTGTCCATTCGCGAGGAATATGGCCTAATTAAAGGCGACTAGATTTAAAAATATTAGTAGGTGGAAGGACAATGGAATCAATGCCTTGTTGTAATAGGCACAGGTAGATTCCATCAGGTCCAGGGATTTGTATGGGTTAAATGGATATGGCCCAACGTAAACTATCGGACGTAAAAAGTTTTCCTGCAATCCGTTTTGACCACCTACCACTGATTAATGGGCCCAGTGTCCGTTCCTCTTCAAATACACATCCCGGAAAATGCATCATCAGGTTTTAATAGTGTACAAATGCTTTTGGAATGATCTTTGGACAGTGCCTTCTGTAGACGGGTCGCTGCTGGTAGACTGCCGATATTCTCGCATTAAACCATACACGTGACCCTCTTTGTTCTTTTCAGCTCAGTGTTGTATTTGGTTAAAGCTTGCTTATATTGGCTCAACTCTCCTATTTGCTTAGCTTTTTTGTAAAGTTTTCTAGCGTTTTTCCAGAACTTTCCAAGCTCCTCATTCCACCAAGGCAATTCCCTACGGAACTTGATAGTCCTCAGCGGATAGCTTTCGCGGAATGCTAGCTTTAAGTTGCACTCAAAAATATTTGTGTGTAAATATTACTAATAACTGCGTCCATTCTACGAATTTTATTCATAGTTTTCAGCCACGAATAGGATTAGTAGAATCGACGTATATTAGTACATATTACGAACATTTTATTCGTATTCATAAAAAAACAAATGTATATTGTAATATTGAATACATTTGTTACATTTACGAAGGATCGTAATATCTTATAACAAAAAAAAATAAATGTTCTGTCTGAACTCGGATTTGACCTCGGGTTCTTAGCTTACGGGCCACGCACTCCACCAGCAAGCTACATCCACTTTACAATGATACAGTTCCTTATATTCTTGAGTTGTTCAACAAACCTGGGAACAGAAAAAAATAATGTCTGAGCTGAGGTTTGAACCTAGGCTCTTTAGCTTACAGGCCACGCACTCTACCAATAGGGTACAATCACATTACAATCATACAATTTTTTATGTTATGTAGATGTTCGACAAACAAGGCTGAATGATTTCGGTTTTCAATTTTTTATACTCAACTAATAATTCGTACATTCTACTAATAATTCGTACGGTCAACCTACGAATGAACTGTTTCTACTAATATTATTTTTCATACGTAAATAGTACGAATTAGTAAATATTACGAATGTAATGAAAAAACTTACGAAGTTATTCGTATGAGAAATTTACAAATATTATTATTTAAATATATGTACATAATCATTCGTACAATGCACTAATGCGAATTGATGTATTTTTGTTTACGAATACGATAAGTACATATATAAAACGAATATATTCGTAGATACTACATCAGGTATTAGTAACTTTTTACGAATGAATTCGTTTAGATATCACAATGAAAATACTTCGTATATTGTACGAATATTTGTAAAATGTACGAATATTTTGTTTACTAATATCATGCGTAGAAATTTTACTAATAAATTTTGTGAGTGTGGTTTTGACTCGTATTCAAGCTCTTTCCTAGTGACAATTGGTTGAGTAGAGTAGTTTAGGTCAAGATCTAGTTTATGGCTTAAGATTTCCCAATTAAGATTTGTATTCTAGTGGAGAATGCGCTAGACTATCAACCTAGAGGTCCCTGGTTCGAATCCGGGCTCGGGCATGATTCTTTTCACTTTCTTTGTTCTTTTCTACATTTATGGAAGAAATAGTTCTTTTCTATGGAAAACTATAAATCCACAAGTAAAGTGTGGAAAATGTGGAATTAAAGGACAGGTACACACCTAAGGGCTGGAAATACTTGCCGCAGTTAAGGCATAACGCAAGCCTCGGTTTAAAGCAATTAAAATTGTCTTTCACGGTATGGTTCCAATCAATTCCTCTAAACAATATTTCCCTTTCCTTTCAGGTCAAAGGTCAACCTTTTTTTGTATAAGGCGCATGCCTTGGTTCTTTGATCTTTTGTAAAAAACAATAAAAAAATTTGTATCTATCGGATTTCTGAAAGAATGGCGGGACTCTCTGTATGATCCCATGTTGTTAAAATGGAATTCAAAACTGATCAAATAACTCGTACAATTAATGAAGTTATTTACGATTTTTTAATAATAGCTATTTTTAATTATAACTACTATATATAATTTTTGTGTTTTTTTTTTTTTAAATAATTGAAAAGCATTTTCATTACTTGGACGATTTTTTTTAAATTTTGAGTTCGAAATAGCCATCTTTTGGTTCTAAATGTGTATAAATCTCTTTTTTGTAGACACTAAATAGATTATAAAAACAATTTTTTCTTTTGATAGTCTTATTTGAACACATTTTCTATGCCTTCGGACCCTAAGTAAAGGATTACAACCCCGAACACCACTCCTTGGCTACGCAGTCAAGTCCAAACAAATGTAATTGAGAATTCTAAAGAGGCTTTGAAGGCTTCGCAGCAATATTATATTAAAGAAATAATCGGTTTCGTCATGCTTTCATTTACCACTGGGTTAGCAAAATGTAAAGCAGAGGTTTGTATAAAGCGTCTTTTGTTATAAACTTTCACAAGCAACTGAAACTAAACACAGAGCAACAACATCAACAACAACAACTACCGCAAAAAGTGTCACACACTTTGCACAGCTGTTCGAAGACAACCACTTTTTGATTGCCTACTTGTGGGCGAAGTTTTAAAAAATGCTCATGTATGAATTTGGTGCAAATATTGCCTGAGAAACGGCAGATTGTGCTTCTGCTGCATTTGATGAGCTTGCATTTATTTAAACATTCATTTCACTAAATTTTACAAATTTATAGAGTTACAACTACATGACCTAACATAGTCTTTCTTACATGGCATTCATGTAATTTATGCCCAAGCATGTGCGCCAGAAGCTATGCAATATTTATTTACTCTACTCAACTTGAATCTAATTTGCTGTCAGTAATAAAGATTTGTTTCTTTTTTTTTTTCTTCTATTCTTCTTACATGACTGTACTTCAAAGATCTTGAAATACATTCGGAAAATACGTGTTTTCTACAGTAAAAACAAATGTTGCATTTTCTTTTTTTTTCATGGCCTGGACGTATGCTGCACTTTAACACAAGTTTTATTGACGCCTACTGCTTGCTAATCGTGTTTGTCGTTTTTTATATGCATTGCAACATTTTTCAACAGCTGCTCTAAAACACACGAACGTTTGAAGAGCGCCATTTAGATATGCCATTTTTTATACCGTAAAGATAGCTTAATTTTTTTAAAGTTGGCTTTTTTCGCTCCCGTTTATTCGACCTAGTCTTTATTGAAAATATTCTTCAATTTATTAAGCCAAATTGAGCTTACGGCAGACACGCAGCAAAAGGGGACAATTTCAAGGGGTTCAAAATTCCCCACTCCCATCTGGGTCGTGGGTACAAAAAATACTTTAAATAAGACTATTAAAAGCAAAAATTATTTATAAATCTAACATAAAATATTATTATAATTCTGAACAAAATCGAAAGAAACTAAAAAAACTTAAAAAAAAGCATTTTAAAGAACTTTTTTAATTAACTTTTAGCACCAAAAGTTCTCTATGTCCAATACAAATTTTGAAAAAATCGGTTATTCAATGAAAAATTCTTTTGGATTATTGTGAAGCTTAACATTATTTAAGAAAGATGTGGATTTCGTTTATCTTGTAGTTTCAAATAGTACTACTAAAATGAAGAATTTGAGTATAGTAACAAGGATTAGTTAAGACAAATATTTTCACAAGAATTGGGACAAGGATTTGGATAATTATTAAGAGAAGAATTAGGACAAAGTTTGAAACAAGGATTAGGAAAAGAATGAGGACAAGAACTTATTACAGAACTTGCAAACAATTACAAAAAACACTTTGGTAAGTGGGTAAAGACAAGGATAGCGTCAAAGGCTTTAAACAAACAAGGATTAGGAAAAGGTTAGAAAAAGGTTACGGACAAGGACATGGATTAAAACAAGGATTTGGATATAGATAAGCACATGGATTTGGTCAAGTAATTTCACTAGGATTGAAACAAGGAGTAGGACAAATATGTCCACAAGAATTGGGACAAGGATTTGGATAATTATTAAGAGAAAAATTAGGTCAAAGATTAAAACAAGGATTAGGAAGAGGATGAGGCACTTGCAAAAGGATAAGGTCAAAAATTAGAAAAATTTGGATTAGGTTTGGATAAAGGTTAGGACAAGGCTAAGGAAAAAGTAAGACTGTGAACAAAAGTTTAGAAAAGGGTTTGCACTAAGATAAGGACAAGTATTTTAATAGAACTAGAACTAAGACAACGACTAAGACAAGCATTATGATACGGATGATTTAGACGAGGATGATTTGGACAAGGATTATAACAAGAATTTGGACAGTTATTAGGACAAAAATAAGGACTAGTTTTTGAAAAAGGATTACAACCAGCACAAGAAGAAGGGCAAGGATAAGGACAAAACAAAGTGATTAAGGCAAAGGCAAGGACTATGACAAGGATTAGGACAATAACTGAGTCAAGGAACAGGACAAGGATAAAACAAGTATTAGCACTGAAGAATTACACAAGTATTAGCAACAAACTGAGAATTTCTGACGATTTTTACAGTAAATTACATTTATATGATATATGATATATGAAAACCCATGCAATGCCTAAATTTTAATAATTTTTATCCTCCACGGATTTTCAAGGACCGAATTAGTACCAAACATATTTTGTTTGCCTCAAATCACTAGAGATCTTAAAACATCTTATTTTTCCACTACACAAAACTGGTGCTATTAATATTTTAGTAAATGAAAAAAACAGTAAAATTCCGCGGCTCATTTATAAAAAAATTTAAATTTGACGCGAAAATTTTATTTCCTCAGTCTTCACTAGAAGTGCTTCCAAAAATTGTTCAATGACAGCTTTTTTTGAGCACTTCAATGAAAGGATTTTAGTAAGTATTTTCCAGAAGAACGTAGGGAAGGCATTCCATGGAATGAAGTGGTTTGTGGTTTACAAAATCTCAACAAAACATGTATAGTAATTATATAAGCTCGCAAATTCAATTCAATTCAATTTTTTTATTTTAATTGAATTTAAAATGCTATTTGAATGCCTTCCAGAAGAGTTTATAGGAATGCCTCTTTACAGCACTTCTTGATAAGGCTAAGAAGAAGCACAATAGGTCGTTAGATTGTCTTCTGAAAGCAGTGTCTCTAAGAATACATTTTTTATTTATTTAATTTTATTTATTTACTTGATTGCTAAACCTTAACAGGTTTTATAGCAAATTTAAAATTATAAAATAAGATATTTAATACAATTCAAAAATATAAAGTATGATTTTGAATGAAATTGAAAAAGTTTTAGTAAATTGCTTAAAGTATATAATTTTATTAAAGTATAAAAAATAATAGAAAAAAAGTTAAGTCAAAATCGATAAAATCAGACAGCATAGCAGGGTTGCGTATTCAAGACAAACAAGGTCAAGTTAGCAACAATTTTTGTATACGGCGAAGTCGTGTGACAAACAAGGTCTCATAGCCAATAAAACACCACAGTATATATATAATATATATCGTTCTGTCTCCCTGAAGCCGGTGAAATCCTGGCTTGACAGGGTGGTTACTCGACAAACTAGGTCAACTTCACCAAACCAATTTTCATAAAATAAAGAAAACTAGTTGCGAACGCGGGCACCAAGACAAACTAGGTCTTATCGGCCACTCATATTAATATATTACAAATCGATCTAACGTAGTTTTTCAAGAGGTAAAAAGACACCAAGACACCACGGTACCGTCGACAAGTGTAGTTACAATCATCATGAAGATATGAGGCAACTGAAGATCCCAGGTTTAGGTCCATTCAGATTACTTAGATGTTTATCCACCAAAATTTTCCATTTTACGCTTAGGTCCATTTATCCATTTAGATTGTTATATTAATGTGTTTACAAATCACCAGATGCATCAGATATATGTTTGAAAGAACTTTACATAATCAACGACGGTACTGCAGGTAATCTATAATTTTATGTCAATGGATTCACTTAAGGATATAACATCAGATACGAAATTAAAATCACCGCAAGCGCTTCTCAAAGGTTCATTTTGCAAATAATTAGTTCTACAAAAGTTCATGTGGAGTAACTCAAAATATCTTCTAGGACGAAGAGGAATATTAAAATATATTTTACTCAATAAATATGGACTGTTTACATAGCCATGTAAAAGTTTTATAATCCAACAAGCATTTATCATAATTCTCCGATTTTTTAAAGAAGGAAGATTTAAGAGTTGTAACCGATATTCATAAGGTGGTAAGTGAAAATCAGTATTACAATAAAGATAGCTTAAGCAAAACAAAAGAAATTGTTTCTGCACTGATTCAATGTCGTCTATGTAACAACCGTATCGTGGGCACCAAACAACTGAAGCGTATTCTAAGATAGGCCGCACTAGGGAAGTGAATAAGGTTTTCGTTATGAAAGGATCATTAAACTCTTTTGCCCAACGTTTAATAAATCCTAAAGTACTATTTGCTCTATTTATTATTTTATTTACATGAATATTAAAGCGTAGTGTAGGATCCATTGGAAATTTTGAAGGTACATTTAATTGGTGGTTTGCGCGAGAAAAACATATGCTTGCATTTCTTCATGTTGAGGTTCATACGGTTCGTTTTGCACCAGTTATGAAGATGATCAATGTCGGCTTGCAAAAATACAGCGTCATTATCATTTTTAAAAGAAAGGAAGAGTTTGACGTCGTCAGCAAACATTAAGATGCTGGAATGCATTATGACAGATGGCAAATCGTTTATAAAAAGTAGAAACAGAAGAGGCCCAAGATGACTTCCTTGAGGTACTCCTGAAGTAACAGGAAACTCGTGTGATTTCTTGAGCTTAAAAAGAACAGATTGTGTTCTATTGCTTAAGTAAGATTCAATCCACTTTACCAACGGTATAGGAAATCCTACAAGATGTAATTTTAAGATCAGTAGTTTGTGATTTACAACGTCAAAAGCTTTGCTAAAATCCGTGTAAATAACATCAATCTGCATGCCTTTTCCAAAGTTTTCTATAGTTTTTGATGTAAATTCGAGAAGGTTAGTAACAGTGGATTTTCCAGAAAGGAATCCATGTTGGAAAGGAGACATTAAAGATTTAACGCTATGCGATAGTCGTGATGTAACAATTGCCTCTAAAAGTTTAGGCAAAGCGCTCAATTTTGCGATGCCACGGTAGTTATCAATTAAAGACCTATTTCCGGATTTATGCAGCGGAATGATAAATGAATGCTTCCAGGCTGCAGGAAAATAGCAGGATTTTAATGATGAAGTAAATAGTAAAGAGATTGGAGTTACTAATTCTTCACAGCAGTATTTTAATATACATGAAGGTATGTTATCAGGACCACTTTTATATGATGTTTTAATGTTTTTTAAAAATGATAAGACTGTGTTTGTGTCAATTATTGGGAAATATATATCCCCAGATTGAATATTGAAAGGATAACTTAAATAATCATAGGACGATGATGAATAAGTCAACTTGAAAAAGTCAGCAAAAAGATTGCAAATACTATTATCATTATCTGACTCAACCGAATTATACTTCATAAAAGAAGGATAGGAATCAATCTTGCGTTTTGTGTTAACAAAGTTCCAGAAGGATTTAGCATCAGATTTGATGTTTAATTTTACTTTTGTTAAGTAGGTATTATAGGATTGTTTGCATAACTGTTGATAACTGTATTTAATCGAGGTATAGCATCCAAAATCGCATATGTTATGTGTTTTTTGATATTTTTTATAGTATTTAGATTTCAAATTCCTCATTTTTCTTAATTCATTTGTATACCATACCGGACCCGATGTCAAAGAGGCTTTCCTTTGCGGAACAGCTTTAAGAAAACAATCATTGAGCGTTCTATTAAACGCATATACCGCATCATCAAGAATCTGAGAAGATAAACTATTTGTATTAATATTTAGAATAGAATTCCAGTTTATATTAGACAAGTTATTCTTCAAAATCATGTAGTTTGTTTTTTTAAAGTTAAACTCAATAGGTGGTTGAGAATCATAATACTGCACAGATGGTTTTGGAAAATTTAAAATAATTTCTAATGTTGGATGATGAGAATCTTCGGGTGTAACCAGAGGATCTGATTTAGACACAGAAGCGATATTGCTGTCATCAAAAAACACCAGATCAAGCAAACGATTATTTTTGTTAAAAATGCAGTTAAGTTGGAATAGTCCTTGGATTGAGAGCTCGTTTAAAAAGTAATTATCGGATGAACTTTCAGACGAAGGTAAAAATATTTCAGGAATTTCAGAACAGCAGTTCCAAGAAGGTTAGGAAGGTTGGCAGGTTAAAATCTCCAGTTATTAAAATATGATCATTTGATTGCAGTTTTGAGCAAACTTTACTTATAGAAGCCAAATGTTTGCTATAAACTTCTAAGGTAGAAAGGGGAGGAATATATGAGCATGTAATAAAAAGGCTCAAGGAACCAAACTTAACATGAACACAACAGAATTCAATGTGCAAAGATTCTGGAATTAATAACTCTTCAGAGAAATGTGTCGCTTTGACTGCAATCAACACACCCCCACCTTTAGATCCAATACCAGGAATGGAGTTTCTATCTTTGCAGTATATGTTAAATTTGTTGCACAGAATTTCAGTATTTAGAGTGTTAGGTTTCAGCCAAGTCTCACTAAAAGCTATTATATTGAAGTGAAGGTTGTGACTCAAAATTAATAAATTATTTAGTTTTGTGTTAATGCCACGAACGTTTTGGTAAAGGATAAGGAACTGAAAGCAACAATCTAGTTTTTTTGATTCTTGTTAAAAACCGAAAAAGTAGCCAAGGAAGTTGTAGGCCGAGGTCTAGAAATAAATTCATGCACCATCGTATTGTCAGGCCAAAATTTTTGATCCAGTACCTTGTGAAAAAGATCACCAGGCAAAGATATTTTAAAAAAAGACGTAATTCGCTCGTATGAAAAATTGAATTTGTAAACAGAGATATTTTTATTTACAACATTTAGCTTAGAGTTTATATAGAATAACACGTCTTCACCGGATGTATCAGCTGCAAAACGAGAAACAAATATAGATTTTGCAGGCTCAATAATCACAAGTTCTTTATGAACAGGGGCTTTGATACTGCTGTTCGATATTTGTTTCGGTATCGCTCCTGTAGAAACCGGAGTAATTTGAGAAGGTGCAGGGACCACATTTGAGGAAATACAAGTTTCAGCGTAAGTTTTTTTTGTGGCAGAAACGCGAGGAGAATCAGCATTTTCCTCAATGATTGGTATTGCTTCAACAGAAAGAGAAATCTGATCAGCTGACGCAGCGACCTTAGTTGGTGCGATATTATCAGTAATTTGATCAGTATTGACAGCTCCAATTAATTGATCTTCAAGCTGTATGTTCACATTAGGGAAAGCAGTTAAAGTAGAAGGTAGAACAGTATTATTATTAGGCGATGGCATGGCTATATCAGTAGTTTTAGCTGAACTACGAAGATTTTTGTTTGAACGTTTACGTTTTGGAGAATTGTAAGCTTCATCCATAATTTTAAACTTTTTAAACAAATCTTCGTATTCACTCAGTCTATCTTGTGCTACCTTTAGATCCTTAGCCACCTCCAAAAAACCTTTCCGAGATTGTCTAATAAGCTTAAAGATCTCAACGTAGGTTTTGGAAAACTACACTTCAAGGAATTTTTCAAGGAATATGATAAGAAAAGCACAGTGACTACGAAAAGTATACAGATACGTTGTCACGTCACATACCTATCAACCTTTTTTCGCAATTTTTTTTTTCTGTCATTAGCATTCACAAAGTACATTGAAATCTTTTGGCAGAACATACATATTTATAGACATATTCACACTTTCTATGTGTATAGCCACTCACTTTTACGGTATTTCACACTACATCAAGTCATGCAATGAGCTTTGCAGTGTTTTTTATTTCATGCGAGAAGTTAAATAAATCTCAAGACATTGCAAAAATAGAACAAAACTAAACCTTTCTGCAAGCTCAACTGTAATGATAGCAAATAAAGTAGGTACAAAGACATCACAAGCTTTTAGCTTAACAAGAAAAATACAAGAACACTGGAAAAGAAAAGGTGCTGGAATTCAAGGACAAAGGATGTGATAACCTAACACACAAGGCAAGGCGAGCAGTAATTTTTTTTCTATGATTTTACGACAATAAATAAATAAAAAACTGAAATGAAAATCAAACATAAAAGATAAACATACAACAATGAGTGAGAATAGTAAATTAATAGAAATACCTATGAACACAGATATATATATATAATACAACACAAACACATCCTTACGCAGCAATAAGCACAGTAAAACCAAACAAGGCCATTGTGTGGGTGTTTGTATGCGCTCTGATGTTCCTTTTGTGTGACTCCCAGATGGTAAAGCTCAAGTTCATTAGTGTAAATATAAATGCAAGTATTTGTTGCTGACCTAATCAATAAAAACAGAAGAAGAAAGAGGAAAGGACCTAGGTTGGGTTGGTTTGGGTCGGGTGCTGCTGCTCTTGTCTGATTGATCGGTAGCTAGTTGAAAGGCTCGTGATGGCTGGTTGATGTGTTTTGGTCGTTTGTTCTTGGATGCTCGATTCGGTCCTGCCAGGTTATTGTTGTGGTTGTTGTTGTTGTTTTTGTTGTTGTTTGAACTTTGGAACTTTATTTATTCACTACATACAATATATGATTATGTGTTTTACCAAATAAACATTAACTCTCACACCCACACAAAAAACAAGCACACAAGCAAATACATATGTTGCAACATTACAACTCAAGAAATTAAGCATGAAAACCCGATAACGTGCTGCCAACCGAAAACAACGATTCCAGGAAGGATATCAGGAAGGAAGGAAGGAAGGAAATTTAACTTCCTTTTCCTTTGATTTGCTTATCTATAGCACTTTTTAGCCACTACAACAGCTTCTTCTTAACGCTTTTGTTTTATTTTCCTGTGCTAATTTTCTTTTGATGTATTCTTAACCATCTAAAACTTACCTTGTGCCTATCTTGTGTGTGCGCGTGGTTTTCCTTCTGTGTCTGGGAGAGTCCCAGTGGGCAATTGCAGTAGTTCCAAGGCCTTCTAGCAGACCTGCGTTAGGTTTTTATAGGCCTTCCACACTCCTTGCAAACACCATTGTATTGCTTGTAGGAAATGGGAAAGTTTGTCAGGCCTTCCGCTCTCCTTGCTAAAAAGAGACCTGCCAGAAGTGCTCTTTCGAGACGTCACGTTAGAAGGAAAAGCAATATAAATATAATTTTTAAATAAAAAACGACCATCAATTTCTCATGCGGCGGTCCGACATCTTACCCACTCGTCTATCGTGGTTGTTAATAATCATTTGCTTATTTTGCATCAATTCAAATGAAAGGAAGCTTTCGGGAGCCCGGGTTCGAGACCCAATTCGGACAAAAAAAATTTTTTTATTGTTTTTTTAAAATCTACATTTTTCACAAACTGTATTTCAAATTTTTTTTTTAATTTTTTTATAAATTTTCTTCATACAAAAAACAAGAAAAGACTTGGAGTTTATCCATACAAATATTTTCATATAATATAATATGTAATGTGTTAGTTTTCGGGAGCCCGGATTCGAGACCCAACTCGAACAAAAAAAAAATTCTTTTTGATTTTTTAAATCTACATTTTTTTACAAACAGTTCTGTGTATTTAAAATTTTTTTGGAATTTTTTTTGTAAATTTTTTCATATAAAATAATATGGAAGAATCAGAACCTCCAAAAAATAGGCCTTACAGAAGTACTCATCAATGCAGTGATCATGGAAGGAGTATTGACGCCAATAATAGCAGTGGTAGCATGCCTTCTTTTGCGGAGCACTCGCTAAAATGCCCACTGGGGTGTAGGTGCACATGTTTGTTTGTTTGTGTGTGTGTGTGTGTGTGTGTATGTGAGTCAGTGCAATCAATAAATTCCAGCTCACGCATTGCATTTGTGCTTTTGTATTCATTCAAGCAAAAACATTGACGGTATATTTTTAAAATAATCATAACTGAAAAATTTAACCTCGGCCTTGATCTTTTAAGATAAGTAACTGAGTTACTTCAATAACCATTATGTTGTAGTCATTATGTTTTGAAAGTTTGAGTGAAAAGTTCAACACTCAGTAAGATTTCATTTTGTGTTTTTCTTAAGAAACCTTTTTTCCAAATTTTTTCACTTAAGAGTTTTTGTTTAGTAACAAGTCGTAATAAAGAGAAAATAAATACCTTACTTCATAGTGTGTTAAATTTCTGTATCTTATTTGAAGAAATGTTGTATGGTTAACTTGAAAATAATTAAAAGCTTCCAAGAAATTCCCAAACACCTATTTACTCCTTACCTACACCAAGCTTTTTCCCACATAATCTTATTCATAAAGGTCATTTATGAATATAATTGTGATATAAGGACATTCATAAAGCTTTGACTAAAACTACAAAAATTTGAGTACATATTTTTCTTTAAACTAAAAAAAGCTTCGTAAAGATTAACTCGATGTTTCGAAGATATATTTTCTTAAAAAGCTGAAGAATCTGAAAGTTTTCAAAACCTCACAAAAGCTCTTGCTATTGCAAAGCTTAATCCGAAAAATAAAATGAAAAAAGTTAACATTAAAAATGTAAAACTCATTATGGTTCATTTTACAAATGTATGCACTTTAAGCAGAAACATCACACTTTAATATATTTTATTCTTGCTTTACCTAACAACTTTTACAAAACGTAAGCTTTTATAAAAAGAATTTTGTGTGAAAGTAATTCTTAAAGTAATAATTTTAACAAAAATAAATAATTCTTTTATAAAAAAAAACCCTTAACCAATATTGCATGCATAAATTAAGGTCGAATACTGAATTCTTACGGTGTATGACCCATAACTTCAAATCTATTCGATATCGCAAATTTGGGTTGTATGGGAGGTGCCACGCCCGCTTGTCCAACGCCATAAAATGTTGTCAGTAACATTGCATATGTAGATTGAGGTCAAATACTGAATTTCGATGCTGTGCGGCCTATAACTTCAAAGCTATTCAAAAGCTCAAATTTGGTTTGTATGGGAGGTGCCACTCCTCTTTGTCCAAGGCCCATAAAATGTTATCAATGAAACTGCATGTATAATTTGATGTCAAATACTGAATTCCGATTCTGTAACTCGAAAACTATTCGATATCGCAAGTTTTGCTTGTATTTTACTTGTTTTTTACTCCAAGAAAATGTTATCAGTGAAACGACATGCATAAATTGTGGTTGAATACCGAATTTCGAGGCTGTGCGACCCATAACTCCAAAGCATTTTGATATCGCAAATTTGTTATATAATCGTGGGCGGTAAAAGGGGGTGTGGCAACATTTTCTTTTTCCTAAACCTTTGCGTTGCAGTTACAAATAAATCCGCAGAAAAAAGTTTCTTATTTAATCCAGTCGTTTTCAAGTTTTAAGCATCCGAGCAAATCACGATCCATTTTTGTAAATGAATGATAGGTGTGTACTGAATGAGCTTTTGTCACATAGCTTTTTGTGAATATGATTCAAAAACTTTATAAAATAAAAACAGCAGTAAATTAAGTAAACAACTTTCAAAAAGGGCTCCACACAAAAAGAGCTTTTCAGTAAGCTTAACCAAATTATACCTTTTAAGCAGAAAAATCACATGAAAACATGCATTTCTCAAAAGCTGTTCATGTCTTTTAAAAAACTTTTAGTTAAAATAACTTTAAAGACGTTTTTGAGTGAAAATAGCTAAACTAACAAAAAAATTAGCTAGTTAAAATCGTACTTTTAAGCAGAAATATCACATCGAACATACATTTCTTGAAAATTTTTAGGCTTTTGTTTAAACTGCTTTCAGTCAAAATGACTTTAAAGACTGAACTTTTCTACAAAAAACAGCTATTAATTGAGAAAGAAGCTTTAAAAAGAACCCAATAACAAAAACTTTTTCGGATAAATGTGCAAAATCATAAATTTTATGCAAAGAAATCACATGCGAACACAGTTTTTTGGAAAAATTTTCAAAAGAGCTTTCAGTTGAAATAACTTCAAATACTCCTTTCTTTTAAACCCTTTCAGTAAATTTGGTTATTATATTGAGCACACAAGAATTCCAGCCCAATTCTGAATGATTTTTCCCAGGGAATCGGAAAAGGGCGTTTTCATTTTTAAGATAAAGTTCAAAAACAATGTGAAAATTTTTAAAGCCAATTTGTTCATCAACCGTCAATCTTCATGAGTGCAAGCAAAAACCTTTTTTCAATTCCCCGGGAAAAATCATTCAGAATTGGGCTGTATATCTTTAATTTTAACTTTGCAAATTTTTTTAAACCAAATCGCTTGGTAGTATAAAATGAAGTCATAGCAACATGATTTACAGGAATTAAGAGAGATATTTGACATTTAACTCAGTTATATTTTCGATTTTGTGCCGCACAAAATTTTTTGTTTTAGGTCGAAATAAGTTTTGCTAAAAAATTGGTTTTAGTGGCTGGTGTAAACAGCATAGTTTTTTCTATTCATATCACACTACCTATATATCCAGATATTGGACAACCTGGCAAAAGGTAAGCAGCGCTGGTAAAAATCAAAGGTATGTTTTTTTCTTACCTTTTTAGGACCTAAATGATAGTAATATAAGCTCAAAAAAATTGTTACTTTTGAAGCTTCTTAGTCGGCAATTTAATATTCAGAGTAACATTTTTAGAGTCTCGTCACGAAAAATTGTCGTCATGAAAAATATTTCGAGTCTCGTCACGGTTTTGTGTACATAAGCAATGACATTTTCTATTTTTGGTGCTTTTGTTTGGAGACCCCCAGAAGAGTGGCAGAAATAGTGCAGGTGAGCTTAAAAGAAATGTTGAGGGGTAAAATTAATAGGATAATTTTGTGCTTTTTGTATGGGGACCCCAGAAGGGTCCCAGATAGAGTGTAGGAGTGCTTAGAAAAAATCTTGAGGTGGAAAAATTAATAGCACCACTTCATACATTTGACCCCCCCTAGGGTTCATAGATTTTTTAATATGAGCTATAATAGACTTTTTTTATATAGTGCTTTTTGTATGGTGACCCCCAAAAGGGTGGCAGATAGAGTGTAGGTGTGTTCCGAAGAAAAGTTCAGGAGAAATAATTAATAAGGTCAACTCATGCATTTGATCCTTCTAGAGGTCATACATTTTTTGATATGAGTTATAATAGATTTTTTTTTTCATTTTGTGCTTTTTGTATTGGGATCCCTAAAAGGGTGGCAGATAGAGTGTAGTCGTGTTCCGAAGAAATGTTGAGGAGAATAAATTAATAAGGTCAACTCATGCATTTGATCCTTCTTGTGGTCATACATTTTTTGATATGAGTTATAATAGATTTTTTTTTTTCATTTTGTGCTTTTTGTATTGGGATCCCCAAAAGGGTGGCAGATAGAGTAAGGACCAACTCATACATTTGGCTTCCCTAAGGGTCAAAAAGGATCAAAAAATCTATTTTGATATGAACTAAAATAAACAATTTTTTCAATTTTTTTTGTAAATCACCAAAAAAGTGATTCCTACAGTGTAGGTGTGTTAAAAGGAAATTTTGGAGGAAAAAATTAAAAGAACCAGCACATTCATTTTACTTTCCTTAGAGTCATAGATTTGTTGAAAAGAAAAAATCAATAAGACCAGCTCATACATTTGACTTCCCTAGGAGTCATATATTTTTTTGATATGAACTATAATAGACACATTTTAATTTTGTACTTTTGGTATGGGGACCCCCAGAATTTAGGCAGATAGAGTGTAGGTGTATTTTGAAGAAAAGTTGAGGAGAAAAAATTAATAAGGTCAACCCATGCATTTGATCCTTCTAGTGATCATAGATTTTTTGATATGAGCTATAATAGACATTTTTATCATTTTGTGCTTTTTGTATGGAGACCCCCAGAAGAGTGGCAGATAAAGTAAAGGTGTGTTCAAAAGAAATGTTAAATGAACAAATTAATAGAACCAGCTCATACATTTGACTTTCCTAGGGGTCATTGATTTTTTGATATAAACTATAAAAGACATTATTTTTCATTTTGTGCTTTTTGTATGGGGAACCCCAGAAGGGTGGCAGATAGAGTGTAGGTGCGTGCAGAAGAAAATTTGAGGATAAAAATTTAATAGGGTCAACTCATGCATTTGAGCCTTCTAGTGGTGATAAATTTTTGGATATGAGTTATAACAGATTTTTTTTCACTCTTTGCTTTTTGTATTGGGACTCTCAAAAGGGTGGCAGATAGAGTAAAAAGTGTCCATAAGAAATGTTAAGAATAAAAAACTAATAATACCAGCTCATCATTTGGCCCTCTAGGTGTCATAAACTTTTTGATATAAACTATGATAGACATTTTTTGAGTTTTTTGTATGGGGACCCCCAGAATTGTAGCAGATAGAGTGTAGGTACGCTCAGAAGAAATGTTGAGGAGGAAAAATTAATAGGGCCACCTCATACATTTGATCTCCCTAGGGGTCACAGATATTTTTTTTATATGAACCATAAGTGACATTTTTTTCATTTTGTGCTAAGTTTTTTGTATGGGGACAGCCAGAGGAGTGGAAGATAGTGTAAAGACGAATTCAAAAGAAATGTTGAGGAAAAGTTTGACTTCCCTAGGGGTCATATATTTATTTCATATGAACTATAATACAATAGAAAGTTTGTTGTATTTTGAGTGTTTTTTATATGGGGACCTCCAAAATGGTTGTAGATTGAGTGTAGGTGTGTTCAGGAGAGATGCTAAGGGGGAAAATTGGTAGAGGTCATGGATATTTTTGGTATAAGCTAAAATGGAAATTTGTTTCTATATTTTGTGCTTTTTGTATATACATACATAGATCCCCATGATAGATCAATAGATTCCCCTACAAAAGATGCAGGCCCATACGCAGGGAGGGATTTTGGGTGTTATAACCCCCCTCCCCCCCGAAATGAAAGAATTTTAACCATCGAGAGAAACACTCAGCATTGAAAAAAAATAAAAAGACTCAATTGAAAACATTTATTGTGAAAAGACTATGGCCCTTATTCTTGAACCCGCGCTCGCTCTCAAAACGACGTCGAAACAAAATTGTTATATTCTTGATACTTTCCATTTCGACGTTGAGACCTGCAGTGATTGTTCTTGTTTAAATTTTTGATCATCGGAATGATCTTCGATGACAATTCTTTGGTGAAAGTGAGCTCTCGACGACGACATTTACTCGACGCGGATTCAAGAATAAAGGTGTATATCTAGTATATAGACTTAAAATTTTCTTAAATTACACTGAAGGAATATGTGCTCAAATTTAATAGAACTGTGTTCATAATAAATGAATTTGTTTTTTAAACAGAGCTTGAAAAAGTTCATTTAACTTAAACTCAAATGTTTGAAGAGTTCAATTAAAAACAAAAGTTTTTTCAAAACAATGTTTTTATATATACTTTTATAGTAAACATTAACAGTTTGAAAACATTTGTTTAAAAAAACTTTCAGAAACAAAAACTTTAGTATTGAAAAAAAAAATATTTTAAAACATAATTTTAAAATATCGTTCTTAAATTAAAAACAATAAAATTAAACCGCCATTTTTTCAATTCCATTTTTTATTTTTTTCGAGTTTTCGACGTTATATTCGTAATTAGTGACTCCGGGACCCCTCGAATACTCTATTTTAACTCCATTCGATAAAGTTTGGGTTTATTGTGTCTACAAATATTTAAATATTTTAAACATTAAAGTAATAAACTAGTTTTTATTTCTTTTGATATTAATTATTTGCAAAACCAATTTAAAAAATATTTTCACACGATCAAATCTAAAATCGGGGTTTTTCTCAGCTTGGTCTCAATTATCTGGCAATTATTGTCAAAGATTCTGCGAACAGTGACGTATTTTTTGTTATTGTAAAGAAATAATAAGAGAAAACTATAAAAAAATAAATGAGTTTTTAGTTAAAAATTTAATACGATTTTTTTAAATATTGTTTTGTAGAAACGCAAAAGCGTTAAATTTCTATTTTAAAATTTTTTGTTAAGTTTTAAAGTATGTTTTTATTCTCAGTTTAAATAATATAAGAAATATTTCAAAATGAGTTTTTTGTTTGTTTTGAATTGCATCTTCTTCTCGATAGGTGTCATAAAAAAAGCAGTGTCATAAAAAGCCCAAAGTGCATTTTAATAAGGATACTTGTAGCTACAACCTTTACTAGAACTATTATGTTTGGCCCAATAAGAAAAATTTAGCAACGCTTTTGATCCCCGTAGCGGGGAAAAATTGTAACCAAACCTTATAATACTAGTTAAGGTTGTTGTAATCTTGTTAGTATGCACTTTGATTTCTTTTTTTCGATAAATTCGGACCAAAATATCTTGACACTGGCTAAAAAGGACTACTTGTACTTTGAAAAAATGTACTTTGAATAAAATTTTTTATTTTATTTACGTAAATTTTTTTAAAGTTTCTATGTACATATTGTAGTCTTTTTACAATAAATATCAACGCTAGTTGAATTCGTTGAAAAAGTTTTTACGCCTTAATTTCTGAAGCCTTACAGAACACACTTTCATTTCATATCTTTGGAAAGGTAATGAAACGTAAAAAGAAGGGAAAATAATGAAAATAAAAAAATTATAGTGCCAGTTGCTGGCATGGTATTAAATTTTAAAATTAATAATGGGTCGTGTAACTGCAATTTTTTAAAAAGTTTAATATTTTCCCTCAAAATAAAATTTCCAATGATACCCTTTTAACGAAAATCGCATTTAAATTGACTAGCCTACGTTGTCTCAAAATAGATCCTATTTTGGCATTCACATGGCTATGGATCCGCGAAAGATATCTCAAAACCTCAAACTCCGGATTTGGTTTTCTAAACAATAAACTAAGCTTAGCACAAAATTTGAACCAAATTGGAGATGGTCACTGCAACAGATATTACACTTCAATGTGAAATGGGCGACATATTGAAAACAATTCGTTCCTACTTTGACGAAATATGTTTAATGCAAATTTTTTTTTAACATATTGGTTAAAATTGGTTAAAAAATTGCTTAAAAAAATTTTTTAAAATTTTATATGAAAAATCATGCATTGATATTAAAAGCATTGTGTTGAATTTAAAAACGTGATGATTTTTCCAGAGTATTTTCCAATTGATTTCGATCACTATTTTGTACCGCATATTTGCAAGCACTGCTTGAAGCAGACATATTGACCTGTAAAGTTCATATATCCATACGTTATATATCCATCAACAAGCCGATTCCTGAAGATTGGTGCAACGTTGCCGGTTTCAGTCGCTTCAAGCAAACCCTCGTTTTCGTCGCTTTGAAGACCCAAAACATGCATGAGAAGTAAAACTGGATAAGAAAGGTTCAATGGGTTGGCTCTTCCTAATGTTAACAGGAATGTGGAAGTAGCCATGGAAGAAATTTTAAATGCATTAGCTCAAAAAAAAAAGAAATATATGCTATTATTATATGTTATATAAAAAAAAAATTTAAATAAGTCTAAAACAAAAAATAAAACCCCCCGAAATTTTTTTCTGGGTACGCGCCTGAAAAAATGCAATTTTTTCACATTATCTCGAAAATATCGAATAACGTATATATTTAAGCAATCAGAAACAATTAATATCGATATGACCAATTGAAGCACCAAACCATGAAAGTGTTAATATTAAATAACCAGAATTTTTATGCAAATTTTGTATTTTATTTCTTTTGAAATGCTCTCTCTCTCTCTCGCTCTCTTACTCTCTGTCTGTTTCACAAAAATCTCTAATATTCTTAATATAAAAAATTTTCACTTCGGAACTGTATACACTCTATACATTAGGTCTGTTCGCGTACTCAAAAGATTTTAAATATTTGTACAAATTTTACAAGAAATCCGTTCGAGTACCCAAAAAACTACCCAGTGCGAGAGAAAATAAGAGAGCAGGACTTTTCTCTTCATTCCAGTTTTGAACAATGTTTTCTGGCTGTTTATCTACTTGCAAGAATTTTCATGACATAAAAAAAAAAACGCCTAAGACAGATGTTTTTATTATACATTTGCAAATGTTAGATTTTACTAAACTTATAAAAATTTGCCTTTAGCGAAAAGTCACGCTTTTTCTTTTTTGCTGCTTTCTTTTTAATTGTTCTAACAGTTTCACATACATTGAAAATGTTTGCAAGTTTTCTGTTCGGGTAACTTTAAAGTTTTCTCATTGTTTTGCGAGAGAATTTTTTCTTGCTTTAGAAAAATTCTTACTGGCAAGTTCTAACTGAAAAAGTACAGACCTATTATTTTTTATTTTTATTTTTTAACTTAGCATGCTCGTTACATTTATAAGTATCAATTCAGCATCGAATTTTTGTATGCATGCTTTTGTATTTAAACAACATGCATACTGTAAGCATAAAATAGCGGCAAAACAATACCCGCCAGTATCAAAAGTATTAATTGGCCCATTCACGCTAGCTACTTCAATAGTTCTATACGAACTAGATAATTTTTTGACCCAAGGTAATGCATAAATGGGTCAGTTCAATCAACTTCTATCTCGATTGTTTCTTGTTTATGTTTTTAACGTCTTGACTGACTCATAAAATTTATTCTGACGAACTCATACTTCGCAGTGACTTTTTCGAGAAAACATGACATATAAAGCTTTTCAGTTTCGTTGAGCAACATAAATAAAATATCGGGATGAAAAAATATAAATATATTGAATAAAGCATATCAGTCACTCTGTCTTGGTTTTTTTTTCAATATCAACTTCAGCTATTTTATTAATTTTTTTTACAATGCATGCCTTGTATACTTGCATACAGCATGCATATTTCGTGTATGTTGATGACCACCGATCTAAAGCTACAACTTTTTACACGTGCTGGTATTTTGTGGTGCTGTTCAACTCAAATGTCCAAAACTATTTTAACCATCAACTCAAACATTTTTCGCATAAAAATCTCTTCACAGAACTTGATGCAAAACAAGAAATTGTTTTCCAAAGTTTTTAAATCGTTAAATCTTTTCAAAAATTTTCTTTACATATATTGTACATAAATGCACATATTTTGTTATTCACTATTTTGCCGTTTCAATGTCTTTATTGGGTTTAAGCCAAAATAATTTTTTTGCAAATTCTCTTTTTACTTTTGTCTTTGTCCAATTACACTAAAAGCTTTTTATTTTACGCGTGTTAGTGGCTGTAAAATTGAAAGGGGAAAAAACAAAGAGATTTGGCTCAGATTCCGCATTTCACGTTTTTAGATTTCTAATTTTTTTTTTATTACAGTTCAATGGTCAATGGTTGGCAGTGGTTGCTGGTTATTAGGCCATGCTATTTTTTTATGGTGCGGCAAACTCAAATGAATTGAAATAAAATTGAAAAGTATATACTATAGATATAAATGTGGGGTGTGGTTTTGGGTTTTTCTGTTTGCATCTTCGTTATCTTTTATTTGTGAAGAATAGAAAAAAGATTGCTATGCCGTTTATGGATTTTTTTAAGGTTATTAAGCTGGTTTCATGCAGAACCTAGTAAAATGCAATTTCGTTGTTTTCGAGTGGCAATATTTTCGTGGCTTCTTTTTGAAGTTATACCTCAAAGTCAAGATTTATTGGAAAAATTTGATAAAAACAGACTGATATTCATGACTGAGATGTTATCAGTTAAAAAATTAAAAATGTATTAATTCTTAGTTTAAATACGTTTATCTTAATTGTCGACAGTCTTCACATTTCAATGAGTAGTGATTCTTATTTAATTTCCTACAAAAAATTTTGATTGACAACTGAAAAATAAAAACACATTCAAAGTTTTGAGATACTAAAATCAGTTTTTAAGACAAATTTGATGATTTGAGAAAGATAAAAAAGTTTTCCTACAGATTTTACTTCAATTTTATAAAACGATTACAATTATAATTAAAACTAACAGCCTTATTCTGGCAAAGTAACAATTGTTACCCAGTATTTTTAAAATTTGCAGGTGTTTGTTGTAATTTTTTGATTTCAAAACAAAATTTGAAGCTCAAAACACGAATTTTTTAATGAAGTTGTCACTATCTGAAAAGCAGGCGACAATTTGAAATCAGAAACTTACAACAAACACAAAGAAATTTTAAAAATACTGGGTAACAATTGTTACTTTGCCAGAATAGGGCCGTTAATATATAACTTTTAAGAGCAGGGGTACGCACACATATACATACACATTTTAATGTTTGTGTTGTTAAGTTTTTGCTTTTAAAGCTTGCACTTGAAAAAAGCACGAGTTCATCAACGAAACAAAAGCAACAAACTTTCAGTAGTTGTCCAGACTTCATGCAAGCAGGTTGCGGTTGCTTGCTGTTTCGTTTTTTTTTTTTTGTATGCGTGATCCAAATGAGTTGAAAATTAAACTCAACAAACTATCTTTAATTCATTTCTTGTTAGGACTTATATTTTTTAACTTTTATTTTTTTAACCGAAATTTTTTCAAATATTTTGAATTCTTACTTATTCAAGAGTAGTTGAACTGAAATTTTTAACTGGGTTTTTAACAGTTCTGTAGCCCTATAAAAAAGAATTACTTTACTACATTTAGGACACTTTATGTTATTATATTACGTTAAATATGTTTGAAAAAATAAAAAAATAAGAAATAATTTATTTTTTTTTCAAAAAAAGACATTTCTAACTTTTCATTTTGTTCAGTTTGTATCTGTTTTTTTTTTTGAGTGCATAATTTTGAGTTGTAGCAGCGAGCAACCACAACCTGCTTGCTTGAAGTCTGGATAGCTACTGAAAGCTTTTTTATTTTCATGTCAACAAATGCGTGTGAAAGCTTTCTGCACATGGGCAGGCTTTTGCGCACTCTTGACTTAGAAACTATATGCTTTATCAGTTTTTTAACTTTTTAAATTTGTCATGAGCTTTTAAAGCTTTAATAAACTTTTGAAAGCTTTTGCAATTTTAAGCTTAATAAAGATGCAATAAGCTTTTGAAAATTGAAGAAATGTCAAAAGCTTGCTTTCAAGGGCTTCGAACGATGTATGGAGCCTTTAGAACTTTTAAAGCTAGCAGAAATTTGAAAAATATTTAAATTTTGGCAAAACTTTCATGAGCTTTTAAAAGTTTTAAAAAGCTTTAAAGAACATTAAACGTTTAAGGCATAGTTGTGGTATTAAACTTATTTGAAAAGAAGATGTTTTATAGCTAAATTTTATAAAATCTATAAATTTTATTTAACTGTTTCATTCGCTTGCAAATATTCGCTTAAAAATTTTGTGTTAAAACTTACAACAAAGTTCTGCAGCTCATTTTCATCATACCTTCAGAAGCTTTAAAGTTCGGATATTCCTCTACTTATATCCATACGTATATACTATCTGCAAGTAAATGTCACAGTGTCTCATTTAAACTGCTCCATTTATCTTCTCGACATCTCGTTTCCCAACACTGCACACACACACACACACACACACACACAGCCATTAAAAAACAATTTGAAATCTCTTACGCTACATTTTCTGCAAATTTTCTTCAATTCTAATTTAATGCCACGCTACGTCCTTGCTTAATATTCTTCTGCTTTGTACTAAATTTTCACACAACACCAACACACAAGTTCAAAAGCTTTACAACACAAATTCTTCGCTTCAATATGCAAAACTTTTTGAAATTTGTTTGTGTGTGCATGTGTGTGAGTCTTTGTGTGTTAAATGAGTTTCATTTTGAAACTTTCGAAAATTAAAATTTTTTTTTGTTATTGCAAACACTTAAACTTAAAGTTTGCATCACAAAGTTTTGAAATTTTTCCCATTTCTTTCAGGCACGCAAACAAATATTGGTAAATTTTCTGAAATACATCAGCTTTATCATAATTTTACGCTCGTTTACAAGCTTGCCTACATATAATGATGATTACATAGTTGAATGTAATGTTTTGTGTGTGTGTGTGTGAGATTCTTGGAGTCGTCCATTGAAAATTTATGTAATGCAAGCTTATTGCAAATTTTATAACCGGATTATTGTAATGTTGCAACAATGAGAACAACAACAACAATAATGTCAGCAAAAATGTCTACAAAAACAACAACAGTAACAACAATAGAGCACATAACAAAAACTAAGAACATTCATACTGCTAGCATTACATTATTACACTTCGGCACACAGCCACGTGCACACATGCTTACACCAACCACACAACATACATACAATTACAAAACTCAGTAACAGTTTGTTTTTGCATTAGCATACAAAAATGAGAAAACAAAAGCTTAAATTTGCAGATTAAGCTGCTGCCTGCATATCTACACGGAAGTTCATTTCCTTATTGTATCTGAGGTTGCTGTGGTTGTTGTTTTTGGTTGCTGCTTGTTCGAAACTATTGTCATTGTATGTAGATTTTAAAATTTAAACCACATGCTCGTCAGCTCCTTCCCTATCCTTTCTTTACACCTACTCGTACGATCGACTCTCACATCCAATTCAGTGCTTAAACTTTTGTGATATCGCATTGACGCCATCTTGTTTTTTCGTTTTTTTGTTTTTTTTTTTATTTTTTTCTATACTGTCTTGTACTTCCGGTGAGTTTTTCTGCCAACATATCGCATTTGCATAAGTTTTTCTGTCTACCGCACTCGAAAAGTTGCTATTATGTGTGTATGAGTGTGTGAGCTTTTGTAGTTCATTGCCGTTGTTGAAGCTCTTGTTGCTGTTTCAATGTTTGAACTATCTTTTTGCAAATCAAGTTTTACAGTTGTAACAAAAATATTTTCTTCATCATTCTTGGTAGTCGTCGACATTTCTATCACTGCCTCAAGCAAATGCTTTGATATGCACTGTAAATGCATTACGTCACACAGTGTTGACTTATAAAAAAATTCGCATATTTATGTGCATATTAAAGTTTTATTTCTAGCGTACTGTGAAAAATTGCATCTTTGGCGACATTCGATTTATTTTTATGGTGTTATCTTTAATGGTAGAAATAATTTTTAACTTTTAATATTTGTGGCTGGCTTAAAGAGGAACTAAACTATGAAATAAGGTTTTTTAACAACATTTCAAAATAACTTGTCGCCCTTTGTAGTCTAGTGGAGAGTGCGCTAGACTATCAACCCAGAGGTCCCTGGTTCGAATCCGGGCTCGGGCATGGTTCTTTTCACTTTCTTTATTCTTTCCTGCACATTTAAGAATTATGGAAAAACAAAAAATCCACAGCTAAATTTTGGAAAATGTGGAATTAATGAACAGGAACAACTAAGGGCTGGAAATGCTTGCCGAGGTTAAGGCATAACACTAGCCTAGCCTCGGTTAAAAGCAATTCAAATTGTTGTTCGCGGTTGTTTCGCCTAATCAAAAATTCACGTATGGTTCCAATCAATTCCTCTAAATAATCTATCCTTTCCTTTCAGGTCAAAGACCAAACCTTGTTTGTACAAGGCGCATGCCTTGGTTCTTTGATCTTTTAAAAATAAAAAAAAAAACTTTACAAGCATTTTGAAAAAATTTAATGTTTACAAGACAGAAAAAATATCAGAAACCTCATCAGATAGTGAAATAATTAGAATTAGTAATATACTTAGTATTAGTAATAAACTTAATACATATTGTTTTGTAAAATTGTAAACATAAACTTACTCGAGTTTATCAAAACTATTATAAAATCGCTTTATCAAAATCGAATGAAGATCACGCCTACCTTTATGAAAACGGTTAAAATTTCTTTAAATTACTCACAAAATCAATAAGATGTCTTTAAATACTGCAAAAAGCTAGCATTTTTGCTACGCACTCTAAGATATAACTTCGCAACAAAAATACAAACTCCGACTGAATTCCATTCAAAGTGACGTCATCATAACAGCATAATCTTAATCTATAAAAGGCAAGCACGCTGCTCCGTGTCCAATACCTCTCAAACTGTTCAGCCTAAAAGTATGCACATCTCAATACGTAAAAGGCAAGCATGCCGCTCCGCACACAGTATTTCTCAAATTGTAATAATTTTTGTACAGTAAAGTAATTTTACAAGACGAACTCTTCTCAATAATGTTCAATCTAAAAGTATGCACAGAAAATATATTTGATACTTATCAGTGACAAAACATATCGGGTTTTTACAATAGTACATTTTTTATCTAACTACCTCTTTTTTTCATCCTTTTATAAAAAAGTTATTACGAATTTAATGAAATTCTTTTGAGTCGATTTGAGTTGATCGTACCAAAAAAAATATAATTGTATCAGTCGCGAAACAACTCCTGAGTTGCTTCGTATATGAAGGTTGCAAGGCCAGTTTGTAAAGTTGTGTATGAATATGATTGTTACCAAACTCGACTTTTTACACTTTTACACTTGAACTAATTTTTTAACACTGCTTCAATACGTAAAGTGTTATTTAGAGAGGTACATTTGTAGTTTGCAAAAATCCAGTGCATAAAAAATCAAGCTTAAAAAAGAAAAAAAAGTGCTTTCGGCAAAAGGCTCCAAAGAGGAAGTGTGCGGAGGACCTGTCGTAGGACAGGTTTTTATGCTAGTCTATATATAAATAGGCGTAGCCCTAAAGGTAACAGTCCCGTGCCATTTTTTACCGTATTTCACAACCAATTTTAATTTTCTTTTAATGAATTAAAGTAGAGATAAGGAGTGCACCGAAAATTTATTGTGACCTCTGAACTGAAATATGATATGATATGAACTGAATATGTTTATTTCTTAAGTAAATCTAAACTACATGTAAAGGGTGTTTTTTATGGAGTGATACAAGTTTGAATCAAAATAAAAGAGAGTAATATATTTTTAATATCAATAGAATGGGCTTTATTGGTTAGAAAATTTTATGACATTATTGCTTAAATATAATTTTGGCCATTTTGCCGTCACGGCTGCCGCGTACAAGGCGCAATCTGGAACATCAATTTTCACAAACTTTTCGCAGCATTTGCGGCCGTATCTCGCCGATAACTCATCGAATGTTGATTTCTAGGTGTTCAATTATTTGTGGTTTATCGACGTAGCTAAGTGACTTTACATAACCCCAAATAAAATAATCCAATGGGGTTAAATCACACAATCTTGGCGGCCAATTAATTGGGCCATTTCGTGAAATTATTTTTTCCTCAAAAGTTTCCTTGAGTAAATCAATTGTAGCGCCTGCTGTGTGGCATGTGGCTCCGTCCTGTTGGAACCACATATCAGCAAGATTTATGCCAGCTAATTGAGGTACGAAAAAACTTCGAATCATGTTCCTATACCGTTCACCATTGACAGTAACATTCTGACCATCATCGGTTTTGAAGACATATGGGCCAATAACTCCACCAGCCCATAAAGCACACCAAACAGTAATTTTCTGTGGAGGTAATGGTGTTTCGACAAAAGCTTACGGATTCTCCTCACTCCAAATATGACAATTCTGTTTATTTACGTACCCATTCAACCAAAAGTGGGCTTTATCGGAAAATAAAATTTTTCATAGAAATTCAAAATCAATATCAATTTGTGCTTCAGCCCATTCGCGGAATTGGCGGCGCATACGATGGTCGTTTGGTTTTAATTCCTGCACAAGTTGAATCTTAAAAGGTTTTAAGACAAGATCTTTTCGTAAAATCTTTCATAAAGTGGAAGGACACAACCCCAGTTGCTGAGAACGGCGACGAATTGATCAATTAGGATCATCTTCAATGCCTTCCTGTACAGCGGCTACAGATTCTTCAGTGCGCACTGTTCGGCGTCTCACGGGATGCACATTATCAGTAACAGTAAATGTGGTACGAAAACGATCTATTGTTCTTCGAATAAGCGGCTCTGAAGGACGATTATGTACGCCATAAAATGGATTATGCACGCCGGTTATTTTGACATCAAATTTATGACAATATCTCGATAACTGTAGCTTTTCTCAGTACAACGTATATTTGTATGAAAAGTTCTTGATTAACACTGAGCTGCAAACTAAAAATAGAAATTGAGTCTTTTTTTCCTTTCTTTACATTCATCTGAAAGGTCACATTGAAAAGGTCAAATTTCGAAAATAAAACATTGACAAGATATTCTTAACATAAGCTTTGATATTCGAAACAAAATATGGATTTAAATTTAGAAAAAGTTTAATAAAACCACTACCCATAAAAAGTGACGTGCATCCGAACAAGCGAAACTTCTGTGTGGTCAACGTCCGGTGAAACAATATTTTCGCCAAAAGGCTGAGTTCGAAACTTGCGTCGTACCCAACGCACTCAGATTACGAAGCGCAGAGTACCCAGCGTCCGACGAAACCATATATTTGCCCATAAGACTGAGTTCGACACATTCGTCGTAATCAACGCACTCAACTCACAAAACTCAGAGTGCCCTGCGCCCGCCGAAGCAACACATTCGTCGTAAGAGAGAGTTTGGCCCGTACGTCGACGCACTCAGTCTACACGAAGACATCGTAAGCGTGCTAGAGAGCGATAGCGAAGCCGTCCTAACGAGCACAACACAATCTCAGCATAATCGAAGCCGTGCTAAAAGCACACAAGCAAGCCATCTCCGGCATATACACAATAGGGGTATTCTCTATGTCTAGCATAATTGCGTGATACCACGGATTGTAACAATCCTATATTAAAATATCCAACGGATCCAGAGCGCCCTTTTGTACAAGCGTATCATAGTAAAATCAACAGGCAATTCTAGTTCCTGTATAACGGGCATATCCTAGACATAGAGAATACCCTATTTTATTTATTTCCTTATTAACCGAGCAAGGAGCGCCATGCTCTACGTCCTACATTTATTAAAGATAGATCTAACATAAAAGCACTGAAGCTAAATTTAATAAACAAAAGTTCTTGAATTTAAACTAAAAGTGCTTTAGCTTCTTTATTTTTGGGTCCCAAAATTGAAATTGTTTTGTGGCAGGAATACTGGACCGCATCAATAGTTGTCCTTAATCGTGATGTAGAAATATTTTGATCGCTTATCATTCGTAAATTATATTTACCAAAAAGACTTTGTTTAAGTGCCTGTGAACATTCATGTCTTAATTCGCAATTAAAATCTACACCTTAAAAAACTGGCATCTTGTAATAATTTTCTCCCAGTTCAATGGAGCCGGCTCGTGTATAGCATAAAAGTGATATGTAAGAACAGTGGAAACATTTAGAAGAAGATTAAAAGAGAAGTTTATTTTGTGAAGCAATTGCTTTTCGCCCAAGGGTTCTTTGCAAGATGGATTCCTTTTCGATCGCCTAAACGATGATTGTGCGATTCAAGAAAAATTTTCAAAATCTTCCTTCATTTTTAAACATATTTTTTATTGCCCAAGGAATTTCTTTGTACATTTTAGTCTATCGCCTTCCGATCGCCCAAGCGACGATTGCGCGACTCAAGAAAAGTTTTCAAAATCTTCCGTCGTTTATTCCGGCGATCGGTGGAAGATGGATCGCTTTTCGATCGCCCAAGCTATGATTGCGCGATTCCGGCGATCGTTGGAAGATGGCTTTTTAAAAATTTTCAGAATTGATCAATGGAATATGAAGCAGACTATTCTATATTCTTATCCACCAAAAATAATCATCGAAAAACATTTTAAAAAATTATTTTTTGTTTTGAATTGCCGTATGGAAACTGAAAATATTCATATCACCATGAATCGATCTTTTTGTTAACCAATTTGGCAAGGAATAGCGCCTATTAAACAACTTCTAACGTTCAACAAAGACGTTTCGCAACAAATCGCCAAAGGGATCCTTAAACCTGTTCGTTTGCCACTCTTGTCGGCGAATTGCTTAAGACCCCTTTTGCCGATTCGTGTGCGACTCTTCCCGAGTATAGCTAAGGACTTCTCTTGGCGATTCGCTTTAGATTCTTCCCAGCGAGTTGCTTACGAATCTTTTAGGCAATTCTTTCGCGAATCTTCCCGGCGACTCACTTACGAACCCTCTCGGCTATTCGTTAGCGACTCTTCCCAACGAATCGTGTAAGAACCCTTTAGGCGATTCGTTTGTGAATCTTCGCGGCAAACCGCTTTTATGGCCTCAGCTGCTTACAGTCAGCAATACCCGGATGACTTCCAAATTAGCTCACCGGCGAATGTCTCATCTTCCAAGCGATTTGTTGGCGATTTTGAGGCGATTGAAAATGTTTGCAGGGTATGAATAAACTAACCTACGCAACAAACTGTATTGGATAGGTAGGTAGTGAGTAGGATTATTAGTCTTAGGAGGACGACTTCGATTCTCCGTGCTTACGCTTTAAAAAAATACTTTTAATATTATATTCTTCTGTTGTAATAGACGCAAGCAAAAAGCAACAACAATACTAAGGAAAAGTTGTATAGAAAAAAGTGTCGTTTTTGAGACTTCTCTCAAGCAAATCACAAAACGAGGCGTAAAAAGCTTCACTTCAATCATACAGTGCTATTCATTTTCTCTTTTCGAAAGGAAAGTTTAAAAAAGCACATAGAAAAATTAAGATTTCGATAAAATTTTTATTTCGCTATAACGTTTGGACTTTTCCATTATATTTACGTGAGGCTTTGCAGGACTCAATCCTCTTAAATGTTTTCTTGTTGCACTGTCGTAGGCGGATTTGCACATAGTCAAACGAAAATTTTGAGTTGTCGATTTGTTTTGTTAGGATTCTCTTCCAGATTTTTAGTCCTCAGCTTAGTTCTTAATATACATTGTATTATTAAATAGGCTTTTAGTCACTGAATACTGACAAGAACTTTATGCAATACTAACATTTTTTTTATTTTTTCAAATAGTTTTTTTTAATTCAACATCCGTACCTTACGCTATGCTTAAAAAATAAGTTCAAAAAAATAAAACGCGATTACTAAAAAGCACGCTCTAAAAAGTATGAGACAAGAATATATTCTCATCTGAAATTGTTATGTACAAACTATTCAATATTTATTGTCTATTAAGTAAACAACTTACACATAATATATTTTACTGTATAATAATACTAATTTATAGTAAACACATCTATGCTTTTATATAAAAGGCTTCTCACGTATCTGCGACGACGCTAAACTTAAAAACTACTGAACCGATTTTTGTAATTCTTTCGCTTATATAAAGCTATATGCCTAACTTAAAATCTTGCATCTTTAAAGTAGCCAAAAAAACCAAACATAAAAATTATTGCTTCATTAAATTTTTAGACACACAAGCAGCATAAAGCTTTACCTCTCTTTTCCTCTGCTATAGTGTTTCTCATTGTTTCTATTGCGGTGTCGGGTAGCTTTGTCGGGAGAGCTTCTCTCCATATAACACGGCAGCCATGTTGTGTAGTTGCTTTCAAGGAGTTTCTTGCTGTCATATAGTGTTAATTAATTTTCTTTGCAAATGTTTTGAGGGGAGTTGCCAAAATTCAGTTATAAGTGTAAATTATATTTTGCAGCCCTGCCAGCTAACTTTTGCTGACTTAAGATTGTGTTAGTCTATCTATATATCTTTATATTATAATCTATCTATATCTATATATCTATCTATATATTAAAAGCGTTGTGACATAAACCATTTGTTATTTCAACCAAATCGTGATATGCTATTGATATTTTGCTACTCCTACATTCCATGTCTACTGTATGCTAAAAACGATATATTTCAGACGCCCGCTTTAACCGCTCACGTTTAAATTAGGCCTAATGATTCATTTAGAATTAGTTATGGAAAAGTGCTTATATTGGTTTTTTGAGAAAGTATCTCATTTCGTTTGACAACTGCTCCTTTGTTCTGTTTTTACTGGTTGATATTGATGATCAGAGCGAGTATAAATGCTTCTTGCTTGTTTTCCCAGCATTTTGCTTATTCAGGGTGTTTTTGCTAATTTCGGCTTATTTTGCTTATAAGTACTTATTTTCAACATTTTCGCTTTACTTTACCAGTCCAATATTTTTTTTTTGTATCTTGGCAACTCTGTTTTACATGATTTTTTTGGTAAAACGGCAACTCCTTTTAATGTACAAAATTAAACTTATCCAAACATCAAATGCACAATATTTTGAACACCTCCTTATTATCGTTTAAGTATTAGCTGCCGTTATTTATTTGACAACTTATAAAAAATAATTGTGCTAAAAAGCAGTTGCCAGCAGCATTTAGATACAAAATTTTTGCAAATTGGAAATTCAATAGTGCGTGCGACTACTCTAAAATGAAAAAAAGGATGCAGAAAGTGAAAGAACCAAATAAAGAATTTATCAACCGTATAAATCCGGGCATCCAGGCATTTTTAGCAGCGATGACTCTGTTTTGTTTTTGTGTGTTTTGCAATACGCAAGTGTCGACAAAGAGGCTTAATAATGTCGAGCAACATTTGAATTCCCAAAAACATAAGACCGTGGCGTCAGAACGTGAGGCAAGTACTCAAAGCAAACACTACTTTCCCAGTATCAGGAAAAGTCGAGTTCTATGTTTCCTATTGTGCTGCATTTTTGGAATCAAATATTTCTTTAAAAAAAGTGAGTAAAGACCGAAAAATATACTACTAGCTTTACAATTAATTTCTTGTAAGGTGACCCACTCAAGTGTAAAGAAGTTTTTAGAGCGCTATACAAATAGTTCTGTACCAAGTGAAACAGTACTTCGAATAGATATTTCTCGTCGATTGACGAAATGATGGATGTGGAACAGGGCCTGGTAGTCAATTTTGTTTTCGCCATATAAGATGGCGACGAAAATTCTTTCGAACTTAAAACATCGAACCTGTTTAATGTGGCAACAGTTGAAGCAGCAATATGGGTGAACGCTAGCAATACGGGTGCCTTTTTCAATGACTCGTTGAGCTTGCGTGGCCAAATGGTACATTTGTGTTTAAGTTAATTTGTTTATTTCAAATGCATATATTTAGGCATTGAATATGGAAAAGTGCTGGTGCTTGTTACGGATGCAGCAGCCTATATGCTAAGCGCCGCCAGTGCGTTGCAAGTCTTATATCCGAAGATTTAACATGTTTTGCACATGGTCTGCATCGAATTGCCGAGTTTATACGCATTCAGTTTCCAACTGTCAATAGATATATATTAAATGTTAAATAAGTTTAAATAAAAGTAAGAACCACTTTATATTTTTATTCCCTACACATGAAGTGAAAGAGCTAAACCGACTATTGCTTTTTTACTGCTTACTTGTAATTTCTTTCGTAATTTTAAGCTTTATCATGTCGTAATGCATTCAAACTTGCTTTTCCAAGTACTCCATTGCCACCAAATCCTATAAAAATGCGATGGGGTACGTGGCTAAAAACAGCCATTTATTTTTGCTATAATTTTGATGAAGTGAAAACTGTAACGGAAAAATTCAGTGATGAAGATTCTGATGCAATCTGCGTAGCCAAAGAACTGTTTTAATTCAACAGTTTAAAATCTGAGCTCGCATTCATTAAATGCCAGTTTTCCTCAATCGTTCGTTCAGTTGAAAAACTTGAAACCCAAGTACTTGGGTTTAATGAAAGTATTGGCATTGTAAATAAAACACGCAAGATTTTGGCCTCCTTGGATTGCGAAGAGTTTTTCCTAAAATAAAAATATACTTCAGAGTAACAAAAGATATCCCATAATTTTAGATATAAACAAAGTTATTCATAAAGGTATTGATTCAGGAAATAAGTTTCTTGATTTCTGTTCACCGAAAGAACTTGCTCTTTTTAAGTACTGTCCGGTAGCATCGTCGGATTTTGAGCGATCATTTTCCAAATTTACGCACTTGCTAAATCAAAAGCGCCGTTCATTTATTTTTAAAATAATTTAAAGCAGCACCTAATAATATATTCTAATATTAATTTATATAAGTACCCCAATGACTATACTGTCGTCCATTTCAGTAGTTTTGAGATATTCAGCTTTTACTGTTTTTTACACTAAAAGTGGTAGATGTGACCATTTAACTTAACGTTTTTCAGTCATTTGCAGTTGAAACTGGAAATTCTTAGCTTAACACAAAAACAGAAACTCATTCACTTTCCGAATCTGCCCTTATCTCTTTTTTGGAATTGTGGCGTTTGGGACTTTCTTTCTTAGGACGGCAGTATACTGAACTGATTTTTTGATATATTTTCTTTTAGTGTTTACATTAAAATATACCTGACTTGAATTGAATTTATGTTTTAGAGTGTTTATTCTCGGTTTTTTATATTAAAAAAAGAATATGATTATAAACTTTTTTTTTTTGTTTAAAAATATTTGTTTTAATTAAAGAGTTTTTAGTGCTTATTATTGTGCTATTTCGTCATTTTTTAGTGCTTATTTGCTGTGCTGAAAACGACTTTTTTTCGTGCTGTTTCGGTCTGCTCTGTTGATGATGATACACGTGTATAAAATGATGTGTTGTTTGACGTTTTCCTTTGGTTTTAGTGAGTTAGATGTTTTTTATCCATTCTTCATTGAATGCATTCGAAATATTTGGTAATAAGTTTTAAGAACGTATCCAATCTCATAAATTTGTTTTAAATGAGTTAAATTGCAACTGAGAATTTGTATGGAAAAGGAGATGACTTCGTTTCCCATTTGGCTGAAAGGGCTGAAATTAATCATTCGGCCCAATGTTAACGTAGTATAAGACTAAAATTTGGTAATTTAGTTCGCACGGCTACTTTTGGCAACTTTACTAAAAATGGGCGTGTCCCACTTTAGTTGCGCCCACTTTTTGGGAGATAAGCATGGAGTGAAGACGAGTCTTTTCTCATCTCTCCAAACTCACTTAATTGACGTTTTAGACAAAGGAAATTTGATAAACATCGATTTGAACATGGCGGAAAATTTTGCTTGCAAATTTAAATATTGAAATTTCAATCGGCTTTTTTTCATTCTAAGGGTAAAGAAATGTGTTATAGTCAGAAAATCTGTAGTTTTCAAGACATCGAAATAATTTTGATGACATAATAACGGAAATTTATTTCAATATACTACAATAGATATCCGTACAAAAAATTTTCGAAAAATCTTTGGCTTACCGTTATTTGTTTTAATCAACGACTTTTCATAAAAACTAAGAAAATCTATTTTTTTAGATATAGCCAAAAGATTAATGCCATAGTAATGGAAAATTTTTAAAACTTAAGAAGAATATATTCATGTTCAGAATCTAAGTTAAAAAAATTACATTTTTGAATTACAAATCTACAAAATTTTTTACCCAAATTTTTTATAATACTGTTATGCAGGACTTATTAAAAAATCAAATTACAGAAAAAGCTAAGCGGCTTTATGTCACCATAATAATAACTGTGTAAAGAACACTCTAACAAAAATTCACGAGAATTAACTACAATCATTGCTGGCAACTGATTGCCTACATTTATTGTCGTTAAATCCCATAGAGCAAAATTATAAATATTTATCGTTAAAAATGCGTGAATCCTCTCACCTACAATTATTTCTTTCGCTCTCTTGTAAAAACTCTCTTCTAAAATTATTTCTTCCAATCTTGGCTGCGCTTATAAAAAAAAGCTAGAAATGCGTGAAGTCTCTCAAGTAAGTTTTGAACATGGCAACAACAACTCTGTATACAGTCAATAACTCAGCAGAAGGCGCTACACTTTCCTACTTCAGTAGGCTTGAGCAATTAAGCTGTGACCAATCTACTGTTTAAGTTGCATAAAATTTGACACTTGTGCGAATGAACTCTTTGAAATCATATTACGTTAAAGCATACGTGTTTATTTAAGGACAAGCGGAAGGTATATATAAGAAGGTAGTGTTAGTAGATAAAATGTTCTCTTGTTGTGGGTACCTTAGCTGGCAAAATCAGTTGTTTTTGAACAAAAGCAAAGAAAATAACAAAAGTTGTGAATAACTTGTCAATAAATAGAATTATGTTGTGAATTTTTGTATTTTAAATCGATTTATTTAATTTGATTTTAGCAAGTTTATTGTTAAAAACTTTAGAAGTTCTTGCGAATCCGTCCTTCTTGGCCAAACGCACAATGCAACTATCGGATTCACCCATACGTCTGATTTTACCGCAGGTGGCATACGTCTTGGAACCAACGATTATGCTGCCGGTTTCTGCATCAACATCGACAATGCTCCATTTCACAGAGGCATGGTCCTTGGTATGAATGATTCTGTTGGATGCAGAGCACTTTCTGGGGCATTACAAATCAGCAGACTCTCCGGCGTCGTTTTCCATGTTTATAGACTTTTTGAGAAAAATATACAAAATTTATGACACTCGGCAATGGAATTGAAAAGAAAAGCCATTAAAATACTTGCATACAGTTTAAAATATTTCGCAACAGTTATTTAATGATAGCTTCATGAAAAATACTACAGAAAACATTAAACACGCGCAAACATGAAAACTATATTTTATAACACATTTTACAGTTTTCTATCAGTTTTTATTTATTGTCTTTTACGCTCTTCTTATGTTTGACAGCTACGGTACCCACCCACCTCTCTGTGACGACTTTACCATGTTGAATATACCTTGGACAAGCATAAAATACCACTGCTGGAGCGTTTTTAGGAATATTTGAGCGAGAACACGGTGAAATAGTTTGAAGTTAGGGAAAATATACATATTTTAAGACTCTCTGAGCGAAAACACGCTGAAATAGCGTGAAAAGTAGAAAATATACATATTTTAGAGTTCTCTGAGCAAAAACACGCTAAAATAGCGTGAAAAGTAGATAGATATACATATTTTAAGACTCTCTGATGCTCAAATAGGGTGAATAGTAGAGTAAATATACATATTTTGGAAGAAGACGCTGATTCAGACAAAATTGAATAAAATCACTGCATAGCGTGATGTTTTTGAACATCGTCGTGAAATTTCACAACATTTATTGTTGATAACATTTATTTTTCAATCAGTTCTTAGAGTGAAGAAAATTCAAATTAAATAAAGTTATATTTTAATATTTAAAAAAATATTTTCATTATTAAATATACGCAATTATTATTACTCGTATCGCCTGTGGCCGAAATTCAACCAGCTTTCTGAAATTTCTATCGTTTTTTCTCATTCTGAGGCGATGACCTTGCTTTAAGAAAATGTTTTGTTGGGAGAAAATCTTAAGTTTCAAATTATCGCAATTATTTTGATATCAAAATAACCGACATTTTTTAACAATATTGAACAATATTGTAAGAACATTACCCAAAAAAATAACTTTCGAACACCGTTATTTTTCTAAACCAGAGCTTTAAATACAAAAATACGTTGTACTGAGAAAAGCTTTAGTTTTCGAGATATCGTCATAACTTTGATGTCAAAATAAAGGGAATTTTTCTGAATTTACTTTTTGTAAGAAATTTTTCCATCACAATATATATTCATACATGTTACATTAAAAAATGATAAATGTAGGGTATCCGTAAGAGATAAATAAAGAGAATTTTTCAGAATTTACTTATTTGTAAGTAATTTCACCATCACAATATATATTCACTATTGTAACATAAAAAATGCTTATTGTAAGGTATCCGTAAGAGATGGCGAAAAATATATGAAATATTTCTTGCACATCAATGTCTTAAATTCCCTTTTATATCATGTTTTTCCTATCTCTTACAGTTTAGCTTTTATTTAATAAATGCTCTTTTTGCACTCATATCACTCGTATGTGGTCGTAGGTAACTAATCATCAATGCAATTATTCTGTGCAGCCAGACCTTTCATTTGATACCTCTTCTTAGCCTTGAGATTCCTTACTAAAATTAATGTCATATTTCAACGTTAATATTTCGGGTCAGAGGTCATCAATTTAAAATCTAACATGATTCGGCACATCTATGGTGCATCGTACAAAAAAATGTACAACAACATTTGATGTTTGCGAATTAATATATAAGATGATAATAATATATGTATAGCTAAGGAAATTGCTTAAAACATAGATTTGTGTATATAACTTTGGAGTGGTTTGAAATATTTGAAAATTTTTTTACAGAAATTATTTCTTGAGCTGTAGAACTTTGTCAAAAAATGTAAAAACAACATTTTGAAAAATTAAATTTTCATCAAAAAAATCATAGGGGGGTGGGTGGTAGCTCATGAATTTCGATGATAGAAACTTTTTATTGAATTATGTGTCAAAATGAGGCCATTTTTGCAAATAAATGATATATCATATGAAAGAGTGTGAAAAAAGAAAATGTAATAAGAAAAAAAAATTACAACAAAAAAACGTTTGTCTTATTTTTTGAGCAAAATATAAATATTTTGGAGGTCTCTTTAAAACAATATAAAACATTGAATTGTTGGGTTAACGGTTAATCTTTTCTTATTTCTCCAAATTCATATAATTGATCTTTCAGACAAAGAAAATTTGTTGAAAATCGATTAAAAAATGGCTGAGATATTTGCTTGCAAAGTCAAAACTTGAAATTTCTTGAAATAGTTTTTCAATAACTTTTTAGAAATAGAAACTTTTCAACTTTTTAGAAATAGAAAACTTGAAAAAGTTTTTTTTTTCTCATTCTGAGGCGTTGGCATTGCTTCAAGGAAATACGTTGTACTGAGAAGATATAAATTTTTCGAGATATCTAAATAATTTTAATGTCATTTTAAGGGGATTTTTTCTTGACATACTATCCGTGGAAAATATTACCAAGAAAGTTTTCGTATACCGTTGTATTCCTCAACCAACGACTTTTCATACAAAAATACGTTGTACTGAAAACATCTAAAGTTTTCGAGCTATCACAATAATTTTCATGTCAAAATAACGGATAATTTTCATAATTTGCTATTTGTAAAAAATGTCAGCATCACAATATATATTCACACCTTTAACATAAAAAAATGCTTATTGTAGGGTATACGTAAGAGATGGCGCAAAATGTTGGAAGTATTTTTTGCACACCTTTCAATGTCTAAAATTCCCTCTTACATTTTATTCTTCCAACTCTTACAGGTTAGCTTTTGTTTAATAAATGCTCTTTTTACGCTCATAATTCAAGTCGAAGGTCACCAATCTAAAATGTAATCATACTGTGCAGCGAGATCTTTCATTTGATACCTCATTCACCATTCTATCTTTTCCTAGCCTTGAGATTCCTTACTAAAATTAATACAAGCTTTCAACATTAATATTTTTTTTTTTTTTTTTTTTTTTAAATCTTTATTTCATAATTTCTTAAATCTTATTACAAATGTTAAATAAAATACTTATAAATTTATGAAACAGTTTAGAACACTCTTTTGTCGAGTTGACAAGAGGCGAGTGTAATTATCATTGAATTCATATTTAATTTAGAATATCGACGGGAAAGTAAATTAAAATCAATACAAGTAATAATAGGATACACTTGAGTATAGTAAATTAAATTTTATTCCAGAAGGGAGTAGTAATAAACAATAAAAAATAAAAAGATAAGAAATGAAAACGATCTTATATAAGGTAAATTTAATGCAAAATTCAAGCCATTGCAATATTCAATATTCTTAATGCAATGCAATAAAATAAAATTAAGAGAAAAAAAAATATACATGTAATGCAATATTCAACAATATTCGAGCTAGACCAATGGATAAAATACATTATCTATAGAAGAATAATCACAACAGAAAAGCCAATGCTTTACTTTATTAAGGAAAACTGTTTTCGCTCTTTCGCATCTGAGATTTTCTGGAAGCATATTATATAATCTAGGTGCAGTAACATAGTAAAAGCGTGAGAAGTGTGTTTTATAAATGGTAGAAATAGTTGCAAAATTAGCAGTGTTTACTCTTAAGTCGTAGTTTTCATTATATCTTACAGAATAGAAACCAGATTTTTCAAAAAATATTTTAAGTACTTTGTAGCAGTACAGATGCCTCAATGGGAGAATTTTTAGTGATTTGAACATAGTGAAACTTGGAGTTCTTCGATTGACTTTGCATATAATTCTAATTGCATGTTTTTGCTTAATAACTAAAGGTTCTATTTTGTTTGAATAAGCTCCGCCCCAGCAAGACAAACCGTATTGTAGTTTAGATTTAAGCAAGCTATCGTAAACTACTTTTAAAATGGCCTGGTTGCAGTAGAGACTTAGATGATAGATTTGCCTCACTAATATATATTTAATATATATAAACTATATTTCGGGTCAGAGGTCATGATTCTGCACATATAAGGCACAATACCTTTCGAATGATATAAGTTTCATTGCCCTTATTCTAGTGTACGAAAACATTTGATGTGTGCCATTAATATATGAGAATTTTTGCATTTGAAGATACAGCAAAATACTTAAATTTTAGGATTTAAAATTTTTACATGATATTTAATATTTTTATCACAGGCGAAGCAGCGGGTATTTGCTAGTATCTTATATTACGCCCAAAAAAGTCCTTGCAAATTAGCTTATTTGTGAATGAGTTAGTTTTTATTGATTGCTGAAAACTTTAATTTTTTTGGACTTTTGTTGTGTCTGAAACTTGTGTCTGAGATCTTAACACGGCTCTGGGGTTATTTTAATTTTGACCCAGTTGAACATATTTCCTTACTAGTTATTAATGATATCAGTATTGCTGACAGTTGGAACTGAGGCAAAACTTCACAAATTACATAGCTTTAAGCACTGGATTTGTCAAACTCACCCACCATCCCTTCCGCTCAGTTTGGTATTTAACTTCAGCCCTTCCATTGAGTATCCCTTACAAATAAATCATATTTAACTAAGCAGATGTATCATCTATAAATCTTGGTTTTGGAATGAAAACAGCAATCAACTTTTAAGCTACCTTACTATAACCTTAAGAGCTTTCATTTAATGGATTATGGCTGACCTTTTGGTTTTGAGCTTTATGAGCAATTTATCAATGTGATAAAATTTCTTTATTACTAAGCCTTAAATATTAGAGAACTTTCATGCTTGACTATATGGAAGCCACAATAAGAACTTCATACAATTTTCCCATGAACTAAAGTTCTTATCCAAAACATGCTGTGATTAAAAGATTAATTGTGTGTTATTTGGTTTTTTAACATTAATTTTTAGAGCTTACGTTTAATTTTTTCTCCAAGCATTTTACTGCCAGATGGACAGATATTAAAACATGTTCCAACACGTGTAAATTGATATTTAAAAATGTACTTTTTTCTTCTTAGTTCTTAACAATTACAAACATTACTCGAGCATTTGATTTAGAATCTAAAGAAAAACAAATTTCGCTTAGCAAATACTAAAGTTCTCAAAAATAAAAAAAATAGCTTTAAGATGTAGAGGAGTCTATAGGAGTATATAAGTATATAAGAGTCAAACAATAAGTACATTATAATACTAGCTTGTGGTACTGTGAAATGTATTTTGTCAACATTTATTTTTTATTTTTTTACGAATAGAAAAGATTTTTATAAAATTAAAAAATTATGTATGTTCGGCCATTGGTTTGTGACTAAGATAAGAATAAAAAAAGCTTTCACTCTCTGACTAAACCACCACAAAGTTACAAATATTTATAAGAAATACAGTGGTGGTCACGAATTTAGCACACACTGTGTTAGTAACTCTAATTTGAAATTTTTTACATGTTAGCTTGAGAATTGTAATCAAATATTTTTTGTTGAGTATTGTTTATGAAGTTAACTCTATGTACCGTTAGTTGGTTTCTTAGTTATTCTTAAATTTTCTGACATATTTCAAGTTGTATGAATCAATGTGGTTTAAATGCTGGACACGAATTTAGCACAGATTAGAATTACTGCTCCACATCGTATTTTATTTTCGTTAATTAAACTTTACTAGTAAGATATACTAAATTTATTAAGTTTCTATTTGAGTTCTAACAAAAAATTGCAGAAAGATATGGCGAAAGGCTACTGATGTTCAGAAGCTCAGCGGCATTTGATTCAGCAAATAAAAAATTGTGGAAGCACAGTTTCAGAGATTGCTCTGCTTCTTAGATGTTCGTGAAAGTTATTATATAACGCATTACAACATGTAGAGCAGTATTAGAGCATTAAAAATGTAAAATAGCGACCAAGAGCGAGAAAAACAATAGCAAGAGAGGGCCATTTGATTTATAGATCTTCACTTAGTGATCCTTTTAAGACCTCAAATAAAATTTAAAATGAAATTTCATCAAAATAAGAAGTCAAAGAATATTTAAATAGTCAACAAATTTTTGGAAAAATGTGCTTTGGAGGGATAAATCAAAGTTTTGCCGGTTCGCATCTGACAGCAAACAATATGTGTGGCGTCCTCAAAACATTAAACATAATTCAAAGTACTCGCTTAAGACTATTAAATAGGTTGGCTGAAATGTTATAGTATGGGCGGCGTTTTCTTGACACGGAGTTTGTCCGATTGTTAAAATTTGCCAAAAAACGGATCAGCACGCTTACACAAACGTACTTGTCAATACCATGATACCATTTCAAGAGGATAATTTTCCACTTTAATGGCGTTTTATGCAGGATAATGATCCAAAGCACAGTGCTCACATAGTTAAGAGTTGCTTGGAAGACAAACATATTGATATTTTGAAGTAGCCATCGCAATCATCGGACTTAAACCCGATTGAGAATCTGTGGAGGGATGTCGAGCAGCAAATAGTAACAGTAAAATCCAACAATTTGCCAGATTTGTTTAGGGAAATCCAAAAGATTCGGTATAGTATTCCAAAGTACCGTTGTGAGGCTTTGGTCAAAAGTTTACCAAGGATATGAGATGCAGTAATTTAGAATAAGGGATTTCCTACGAAATATTGAGTTTTATGCAATCCATTTTGATTATATTTTTCATCCTAGACATTTTTTCGCTCGTGTGCTAAATTCATGACCAAGTCGAAATGCTTATTTTTAATTTTTATTTGATTTTAAGTCCCATAGGAAAAAGTTTTGAAATAAAAAAATGTATATAAGAAATAAAGAAGACATAATATATACACTAAAATAAAAGTTAATTAAAAATTTACAACAAATAGATGGAAAATATAAGTATTCACTTGACTTTTTTAAGTGTGTTAAATTCGTGACCACCACTGTAGATAAAGCAATCATTTGCTAGGGTTAATAAACATAAATAGATGAGAGAATAGGCACCAATAGATTTTTGTAATCAAAAATGGAAAATTATGTCTAAATCGCATAAGAGTTTAACATTTAGTTGCAAAAATTGTTCGTTGCTGGAAAAATTTGCCAAATGTAAAGTGCTCAATGATATCAAACTACACTTGTTATAAAATAAAAACCAGCTCTGTTCGAAAAATCAATTCGTTTTA
This sequence comes from Dichetophora obliterata, assembly GCA_963920525.1. Lineage (NCBI taxonomy): Eukaryota > Metazoa > Arthropoda > Insecta > Diptera > Sciomyzidae > Dichetophora > Dichetophora obliterata. The sequence continues at coordinate 45,373,884 of OY986436.1, read as the reverse complement.
GAAAGAGTTTCTGTTTATAAAAGCTCGTTATAGCAAAATTCGACTGTATTTTATTTCTTTTCGACACACATGCAGTCAACAACTTTTGACAGCTTTTAAATCAAGTCAATTGCCAAATAGTTTTAATGACATATAAACATAAAAACCAACGCTAAAGTGATTTATTTGTGTATACCAAAAATGGGTGCATTATATTTTTAGTATATCCTTTTTTTTTGCACGAGATGTCTTTTTACAAATTTGTAGCTTCTTGATTTACAGACATGCCACTGCTAAAGCATAAAAGTTCTTCCATTTGGTAATTTTACTTTTATAGTCGTCATAAAACCAAAGCTACCAATGGAATGTGTCGCAAATCCATCAAACATTTATTAGTTCTAATACAAGCATTTGAAGTACTTCCAAATATGAGAATAGTTTGATGAATGAGTAAGGTTTATAGCTTTAGCTTTTTAAATGGAAAATCTTAAACTCATATAGTTTTATTTTCAAATGAGTTATACGAGTTAAGTCATATGGATTTTTATTGCTAAAGCTTTGAGGTTGGTAATAAAATTTTCAAGTTATAACACAACTGAAATGTTTAGCCTTGAATTGATGTAACTTAGACTGCTACTTAATAGCCACAGGCATCACTGCACGCTATTGGAACAACAACAAACACACAAGGTGTCCCAGACCTAGAGGAGTATAATGCAGAGGGTGATTTTTCGTGATGAGACGAGCAAAAAATCGTATGGGTGGAGGCAGGGTCCACGACTTTATCATTTTGGTATACAAATTTCAGAAAAAATTGTGCTAAATAAAAGAAAAAAGTATGGAATAAATTTTGTAGACGCATACTGTAGACTCCACGCGTTTGTAACGCTGATAAGGAGGCGTGACAGGTAGAGAAAAGTATACATATATTCTTGATCAGCATCACCTTTTGAGCCGATTTCGCTCGGTCACACGGAGATAATTATTTTGCTTGAATCAAGCAAATGTTTTGCTTAAAAACTTTGCTCAATCACGGTGTGATTTTAGAAAAAATAAAAAGATTGCTAAATTGTAATCACTCCTCTTGTATTTAGGAAAAAGCAAATACATGAGGAGTTTAATAAACTAAGTTATTAAAAACTGCAAAAGCAAATTTCTACTTAATTCAAGCAAATATTTGCGAAGTTATTATAAACTCAAATCGCAAGTTTTTACTAAATTCAAGCAAATTTCTTCTAAACTTCTAATGAAGAAACCTAGGCAACGATTGGTTAACAACTGCGATGGTCGAATGTATAAGCCCATGCACTTACACTCACGCGGCCGAGGTTCAAATCTCTAGATGGTCGTAATTTTTCAATTTAATTTAATGTTAATAATTAATTCACTTCAAAAATATACTATATTTCAGCAAAAACTAATCAAAATTTTCAATTCCAATTTATAATGACTTAGCAAATATTTGCTTGAATTAAGTAGTAAATTGCTTTTGCAGTTTCTAACAACATAGCCAAATTTTTCTTGAATTTAATCAAAAATTTGCGTAATTATTGTAAACTGGAAAAGCAAAATTTGATTAGTTTTTGCTGAAATCTAGCATATTTTTGATGTGGCTGAGAATCAAGCGCAAGTTTTGCTTAACCACAATACAAATTTAGCAAACAGTTTTCTTCGTGCAGTCTGTCGACACATTGCAGCCGCAATTTTAAAGATATCGTATTGTAATTTGGTATATGTGCTTATATTAAAAAAACAAAGATTAAGTTCTGGAAGGAGCAAAATCGGATGAAAACCACGCCTTCTTTATCACACAGTAATATTTCTAAAAACGCCACAAAAATGTTTGCAGTTACTTGACATTGTGCACATACACGCAGAGAAAAAACATAGTTGCAACAACCATGTTTTATGAGGATCATAGTATGATTCGGATTATAATTGTAGCAAACATGTTCTTAAACATATATTTTCTTTGATCATGATAAAATGATTACAGCAACCATATTTAGAAAAGGAACTTTTTTGTAGGAACCAAAATATTATTGAAACAATCATTATTCTCTTATTGGGTCAAAAATAGAATGATTGCAACAACTATATTGAATTTATTTTTAGGATCCAGAATATTATTTAATATTATTTATTTTCATGCACTCCAATTACCACAGCTATTAATTAAGTTATCTCCAAAGATTTGCCATTGACTAGGCTGAACAGAAATATTAATTCAATTGAAAAATCTTTTTGATCAAATTTTCTGTCAGAGCTGGGGTTTGAACCGCGGCTTTTTCGATTACGAGCCACGCACACTACCAGTAAGCCACAGCCGCTACTACCGCTCGCCTGACTAATGCCATTCATAAACATGGTACATTAAGTGCATTGTCACAAAAATAGCAATATTTGTGATAAACAAAATATGGTCAGAATTGCGAAATATGTTTACGGTAAAAAGAAACATGTTTGCAATTAAAGTCGAAAATGTAACTTTTCTGCGTGCTGTTTTTAGAATCAGGCGATTTAAAACAAAACACAATAATTTAACAGTTGACAAACGAAACAGCACATAGCCAGGAATCGATAAAACTTATTGTGTCTGAATGAAGTGAAAGTTTTTCCTGCATACTGTTCAGACACAATAAATTCAAATAGACAAATGTTTTGCATAGACAAATATTCAAAATTCTAATATGTTTGCCTCTATCATAATATTCACATTTATCATGATTGACAGAACTACAGCATTGTTGTTGCAACTAATAGTTGAGGCAATCATAGTATGTTGCCGATTTCAACTATGTTATGATTTCAACTTTGATGTTATTTTTGGTACCACCATTAGTAAATAATGATTTTATTAAGGCAAACATTTGTGTTTGCAGAAATAATACAATAATTTTAGTAAAAAAATTATTATTGCAGTAATCATGTCTCAACCATGTCTTTTCTCTGCGTGTAAGCTTTGAAGTAAATTATTTACCATACATTTCAAATTTGCTAAAATCGAATAAAAAAAATACTTACCTTCCATAAAACGTTACTTTATCAAATCTTTAAAATATCTATAAATGGCACAAAAATTACTGTCATGATTAAAAATTTTCCCATAAACTTTGGCCGCAAAAATTCAAAATATGAAGGAAATTTTCAAAATCGGGAAAAACCAACGCAAAAACCTCCCATACAAAGTGACTTTAACACAATGGTAAAATCTCTGAAAATGCCACAAAAACTAATGTAATGACTTGAAATTTTGCACATAAGCTTTGGTCTCAAATATGCACCATATATTTTAAATTTATCAGAATAGTATGAAAACCACCTCTACCTCAAGCACGTCTACATCAAGCAAAATAACTATACGAAAATAGTTAAGTTTCTAAAAATTCCACAAAAAATTATTTAATTAATTAAAATTATAAACATATGATAAGAATATTAAAATTCACTTCGAGTTTAGAATTTGGCAAAATTGATAAAAAACTTGAAAAAATCTTTCATACAAAGTGACGTCATCAAAGTAGCATAACTTTTATAAATTCCACAAAAATGTGTATATTAACAGCATATTTAACACATAATCTTCCATATCTTAAACGTTGTCTGCATTTGAGTTTTCGCAAAATTGGATGAACACTACAACAGTAATCTTTAAGAAGTGACGTCATCAAACTTTAAAAACATTCAAAACTAAGAATATACTCTTTGGGTATCTTAACTGCGACCCAGTCGAAGAAATTCCTTGCCAGTTCTTATTTAACCCATTACCGCCTTCTGTCCCCATATGAGGACACCTGTTTAAAGAGAGACAACTATGAGTAATACCGTTATGTTTCTCATTGTAAATACACATATGACTGCTGCAGGCTACGTGTGATTTATAAACAAAGACACGTGGTCCTAAGAGCCAAACAAGTGTTATTTTTAGTGGTTTGTAATCTCGATATCGATTCGGTTGTTTTTGGTAAAAAAGTTTCACTGTTTTTAATTATACCAAGTGATTTAAAGTTAGTAATTCTGGGTGTATAATATCTCGATTGCGTGTAGACAAGCGTGTAATATTTGAAATAAAAAAAAGTGAAAAAATTTAAATACAAGGTAAGGTTTTATAGGACTGTCCCCAGTTGGGGACAATGGGCTGATCAGTAATACATATTATTATTTACCAGGTTCTTGAACGTCTGCAGAATGGCATATCGGAATATTTTTAAATGCCACAATGACTTTTTGCAACTTGAGGAGGCCGTTAATTACATAATGGAGAACGATGACGTTGATGATAACTATGACATATTAGTCGTGCCTCCAAACCTTGCTGTTGTAAGTGACGAGGATGAAGGAAATGAAGATGATATGGTAGATGAAACTATGCCGAATGATGTGCCGGGAACTATTGAACTTGTTGCAAGACCACAGGATGAGAATAATTGCAACTCGGATTGGGATGATAGTGACGATGAGCCACTGTCTAGATATATAAAACACAAAAAAGTTGATCAAAGTGAACTTGGAGCTCCTAAATGGAGATATATTTTTCCAACCTATAGCACAACATATGATTCCAGTGGTGCAGTTAGGAGTAGAGTGGATGATTTTGTAAAAGTTATGAATGATCATACACCTGTGGTTTTGTTTGAAAAAATTATTGATAACGATATTCTTGATTTGATAATCGAAAACAGTTTCTTATACGCCAATCAAAACAACAGACATAACTTCAATCTTGACCGGGAAGAGTTAAAACGTTTTCTGGGAATTCTATTGTTCAGTGGTTATAACCATCTACCTACAGAGCGATCATATTGGAGTTTGGATGAAGACCTTGGGGTCCCTTTGGTCGCAAGTGCAATGAGACGAAACAGATTTTTAGAAATAAAGAAAAACTTGCACTTCGCCGATAACAGCAAAATCGTAAGTTCGACTGATAAAATGTTCAAACTGAGACCTCTTTGCAATCTAATTGAAAGAAATTCATGTCAATGGGGTGTTCTGCACGAAAGCTTGTCAGTAGACGAATCCATGATCAAATATTTTGGGCGCCATTCTGAGAAGCAGTTCATTATGGGAAAGCCAGTGCGTTTTGGTTATAAGAACTGGGCAGCAACAAGTTCAGATGGATACTGCTACGCTTTTGATGTTTATTGTGGTAAAACTGCAGAAGTAACCACTGACCCTTTAGGCGAACGAGTTGTTAAATCTTTGCTTGCGAAAATGCCTATAGTTCCAAAGGAGCACATCGTATATTTCGATAACTTCTTCACAAACTATAATTTGTTGTGTGAATTGAAACGGTTGGGATATAGAGCCACTGGTACAATACGAGATAACAGAACAAAAAAATGTCCACTTATACCCGTCAAAGAAATGAAGAAAAAGAGTTTGAGAGCAGAATATGATTATCGATTTGACAAAAATAATGAAATCGCAATAGTCCGTTGGAAAGATAACAATGTTGTTACGATGGCAACAAATTTTGATCATATAAATCCACTGGGAAAAGTGAAACGATGGTGTAAGGATCGAAGGGAAAAGGTGGACTTCCAAATACCAAGACTCTTTGTCAATTACAACCAGGGTATGGGAGGTGTAGATCAAATGGATCAATCCATTAGTCTCTATAGAGTGTCCATAAGAGGAAAAAAGTGGTGGTGGCCTATATTTACGTATCTATTAGATTTGGCGGGTAGTAACGCGTGGCGGTTGCATGTTATAATATGTAAAGCTAAAAATATTCCACCGATGGACCAATTATCGTTCAGACGAAGCATTACTCGGGCGTATTTACAACCTACTACATCACGACATCGCAAATCCTCGGCCATAGTAGTTAGTGACGATCGGAAAAACAACGGCCATAACCCAGAACGCATATCAAATCAATTACGATGTGTTGTTTGTCATGCAAAGTGTCGCTGGAGATGTGAATTATGCACAAAAACACTTTGTGTTGAACGAAGCTGCTTTGGGCAATTTCATAATTAATCTGCCCATTGTCCCCATGTAGGGACACCCCTTTTTCTCAAAAGTGAGCAATGAATTTTAAGTTTTTTTATGGAATCCCTTTTATTTAGTCGCTAATGAATTAATAAAAATCAATTAAAACCATTTTTGACCGACAGTTTTCTTTTGGGCGTTAATGGGTTAAATTAAAGTGAATATGTTTTTAACCATTCAGTTCATAAGCCTTATAATAAATTACAGAGGTTTTTATTTATTTTTAATTAATCACAAAGTTTTTTATAATCCCAAAAAGAAACACAAGTGGTCTTATAAAATTCATAAAATGAGATAAATACAAGCTATAAAAAAGATCATACAGACATAAAGTTTTGAGTTCTTTTTATAATAAAAAAGCAAAAATTTCTACAAACGTGCGTTCTTTCGTTACATTAATATAGCAAGGCCACTAGCAATTTTTTAAATCAGTTTCTTTGCAGACGCCTTTAGGTCAACCACCCATACTCCCGAAATCTGACACAATCCAGCTGAAAAAAAAATTTTAAATGTTAGTCTGGGCCTTTCTTTGTTAAGGTAACGAAGGATATTAATGGCAAAATCACTCAGTCAAGCAATTTGGCTCTTTCAGCCAAATTTTAGAAATTTTTTTATTTGATATATTTCTTCTGATATCAATATTACTCGATTTTAAAAATATTTTGCTTAAATTAAATTAAATAAATTGTTGCAATCTGCAGTCTGTTTCTGTAATTGGTTTTTAATAAACTTTGAAAATAAAATATTCTTTTAACATTTCCTGTCGAATGAGAAATTGAGAGAATTCCTTAACCAATTTAATATAAATTTGAGAAAAGCGACTCTTTATATCATTTTTTTATGTATTTTACAGAGTACCGAAATTCAGAACTAGATAAATTTTTTTAATTCTCTTAAATCGTTTGCTTACTTTGAGTTCTAATTTCTGTGTTTATTATAGAGTGAAATAAAATGTAAATATAAACCGAAGACGCATTGGTAGTAGGAAAAATATAAAATTGTACCGAAAATATCAACCCTGGGTGGGGGTGGTCACAAATGCCTGCCTAGGAAGCTAGGAGGGAAAAACAAAATTAGTAGGTGTAATCACGCTTTAATTAATAACTAGCTACCTCTACACCGATTAGCAAATATAATATTTTTTTGGAAAAAATTCGTTAGAGCTAACCTGCAGTTTTTAAACTATCAAACAACTAGCATTTTTATTTAAAATCAAGAATGATTCCAACTATCAAATATTTAGAATTTGCATTTAAATCATAGAAAATCAACATAATACATAAAACAAGGTCATATAGAAAACTTTAATATATCCTTTAACTTATTAGTGCAAAGTTTTGCCATAAAGTCACAACTAAAAAATTATGAGCACAATTCAAAAAATATGTTATATTCTTATAAAATTCCACTTTCAACGCAATTTTCTCAAAAAAAATACTAAGCTTTTTATTTTATTTTATGACACAGTTTTTTTTTTTAGACAATTTGCTATACATCCGCTATACATTAGCTTGACCTCAGAGCAATGGTCTTATGCATAAAAGCGATTTTTCGAACTTACTTCTGCCTATGAGCCATCAACTCTTCAGTATTCTTTTGTGTTTATGCAGTCTACTCATTTTGACAAGCTAATAGGCACAACTTCTGCTTAATCAAAGCGGAATTATATGTGCATTTTACTTTTCAAAACCATATTTTTCTACAAATTTACAAAATGCAAAAGTTCAAAGGTTTCTGCAATGATAAGTAGCTTTTTGTGGCAACCTGTTGCTTCATGCATTTGTTTTTGGCGTAAACTTCGAATTTAATTATAACAAAATTTAATTTTAAAAAATATAATTTATATTTAAAACGTAAAACTGCCCTAACTCGAGGTGTCAAGGAACTAGAATTTAATGGAAAATTCGAGTTATAGAATAAAATATAAGTAAATAAATGAATTTTTGACTGTGAAGTGATTTCTTCATAATCATCAGATTATGACTTTCATATAGTCGTTAAGTCAATAAGCATCTTTTTGAATACTGTAAAATAAGCCGCCAGGCAAGGCAAATTCAAAAACTCTCTTTACTTACAAAAAATATATACTAACAAAATACGCACGCACAGCACATTAACTTTTATATCTTTCGACGCTACCCCGCCAACATTTTGTGAGCCCTCAAAAAATATGACTCTAAAATGAATCATTTATGTGAGTGTTTTATGAGTATTCCTAAAAATGAGTCATAATAGAATCCTTTTTGTGCATGTTTTATGAGTGTCCATAAAAAGGAGTCATAAAAGAATGCTTTTAATGATTGCTCATGAAAATGACTCATAAAAGAATCCTTTTTTAGCGTATTTTATGAGTGTTCATAAAAAGGACGCAAAATAGAATCTTTTTTATGCATGTTTTAGGAGTGTTCATAAAAATGAGTCACAAAAGAATACTTTGATGCGGGTTTTCTGAGTGTTCATAAAAAATAGGCATAAAAGTAATAGTTTTAATGCATGTTAATATGAGTGCTCAAGAATAGGACGCATAATAAAATTCTTTTTATGCATGTTTTATGAGTGTTCGTAAAAAGGAGTCATAAAAGAATACTTTTAATGAGTACTCATGAAAATGACTCATAAAAGAATCCTTTTTATGCGTATTTTATGAGTGCTCATGAAAAGGACGCATAATAAAATTCTTTTTGTGCATGTTTTCTGAGTGTTCATAAAAAATAGGCATAAAAGAATACTTTTAATGCGTGTAAATATGAGTGCTCATGAAAAGGACGCATAATAAAATTCTTTTTATGCATGTTTTATGAGTGTTCGTAAAAAGAAGTCATAAAAGAATACTTTTAATGAGTGCTCATGAAAATGGCTCATAAAAGAATCTTTTTTATGCGTGTTTTATGAGTGTTCATAAAAAGAAAGCATAATAGAATCTTTTTTATGCATGTTTTAGGAGTGTTCATAAAAATGAGTCATAAAAGAATACTTTGATGCGTGTTTTCTGAGTGTTCATAAAAAATAGGCATAAAAGTAATACTTTTAATGCATGTTCATATGAGTGCTCATAAAAAGGACGCATAATAAAATTCTTTTTATGCGTGTTTGATGAGTTTTGGTAAAAAGGAGTCATAAAAGAATACTTTTAATGAATGCTCATGAAAAGGACTCACAAAATAATTCTTTTTATGCGTATTTTATGAGTGTTCATAAAAAGGGCGCATAAAAGAATCCTTTTTATGCATGTTTTAGGAGTGTTCATAAAATTGAGTCATAAAAGAATATTTTTATGCGTGTTTTATGAGTGTTCATAAAAAAGAGTCATAAAAGAATACTTTTAATGCGTGTTTTATGAGTGCTCATGAAAGGGACTTATAAAAGAATCCTTTTTATGCATTTTTTATGTGTGTTCATTTAAAAGAGTTATAAAAGAATCCTTTTGAGTTCTTATAAAATGGACTCATAAAAGAATTTAATTATTTTTTATGAGTGCTCATAAAAAATACTCATAAAAGATTCATTTTTATGCGTTCCTGTAATTCTTGTGAATGTTATTCCTGTATACAGCAGGCGCTTTCTATCCTGGCGCCGAAATTCAGGGAATTCTATTCTTGGTGTGCAGCAAGCATTATAAACAGAATTTAAGTATTCATTCTGAGTTTAAACATTGGAGTTTGTGAAAGTGGTTCCATTAAAACTATTACATTTAAATGTAATTAAATTCAAATTTTTCACTAGAATAATGACAAGAAAGAGTCTTCGGAAATAATTAAATTTTTAAAAATTCATTTAGAGGTGGAGATAGGAGAAAATAGAGAAGAATATGAGGAAGCGAGTGAGGAGGTTTTTAATAATCGAACACCTTATAATAAAATTCCGGCAGCCATTTAGTCCTCATTGAGCAGTGGACCAACAAATATTAAAAAGCAATAAGCGACATATAAGGTTTTAAATATGAGTCTTAAAAGAGTATTTGATATGAGTCCTAAAAGAGTCTTTTTTATGAGTCTTCAAAGTGTATTTAATATGAGAGTTTACTGTGAATTTTTAAGTGTTATAAAATAGTCTTTATTATATGCCTTAAAATAGTCTTTAATATGAATCATAAAGGATTCATTTATGTGAGTCACAAAAAGCTTTTAATATTAGGGTTTAATGAGGGTTTTATATGCACATAAAATAGTCTTTAATATGAGTTTTAAAAAAGCATTTAACTAGAGTCATAAAATTATCTTTTTTTAACGTCATAAAAGAATCAATAAAAGAGTCATATCGGGGTACCCTCAACCTAAGAAAAAAGACTCAAAAAAGAGTCTTTTTGACCGCACAATGATGAAATAGCCTCATAAATAAAAGTCTAAAAAGAGTCTAAAAAGAGTCTTAATGTTGGCTGGGTAGCTAACAAAGATGTCATGCAAATTTGTTTCATGCTGTCGCAGCGCGATTCTCTGCCGAAGTCAATTCTTCGAATTACAACATACCAAGAAATATTAAAGTTGTTGTAGTGAGAGAAATTCGAGTTATGGAGATGAATATGTATGCAAGATACAAATGAGATTTCGGTTCGAGTTGAAGAAAAATTTGAGTTAGAAAAATTCGACTTAGAGCGGTCCAAAATATAAGGAACATGTCTTGAGAATACAAAGAGCACAAATACTACTTCGAGTAATGGAGAATTTCGAGTTATGGAAATTCAAGTTAGGGAAGTTTCACTGAAATAATAAATACAGCTTTGAGCAAATTTTCTTGCTTATTCAGTAAACAAAAGTGATTCCCATGTTGAAATTGCTAAGAGTGTTTTTAAAAAAAGTTTTATTAAAAAAAGTTCAATTAAAAGCTTTTTTAAAGGAGTTTCAAAACTTTTTTGAGTAAAAATATTAATAAAACACAAAATTGAATTGTCTAGAAATATTTTACTTTATTAACCTAAATAAATACTTATATTAATAATATTAAAGGCTAGCAATTGCTTAAAAAAATAAATTCTATCGGCAAAAGTTAAAACAGAAAGATTTCTAAAAAAACTTTCCAAAAAAAACATGCTAAGGTCAGATCTGGTTAATTCATCCGTATTTATGATTTAGTAGTTTACCACAAAAAACTAATCAAAAGAAAACTCTTACTAATATCATATTATTATGAGCTTTCATGAGCATATTAGTATTCAGTCATATGTGTCAGTTATGCCAGTCATGTCAGTCTTGAAGACCATTACATTAACCTGATTCTCAAAATGATACTTTTATCGTTTCTCATGTCAAAACAGTGTTGAAAGCTTGACACGTGTGAAAGCTCCACAAATGAACAAGCCAATCAAGAAGTTAAAAAAGTAAAAAAATAAACAGAAAATTTGCTTCATTTCCTAATCATTGTGCAAGCTACAAGCTAATTTAAGTTTAACAACACGTTGCACGCCTACAAGTATGTAATTAGTTTACTTAGAATACAGGATGTTTTGACTTAAACTACAATTTAGCAAACATGCACGTATTTAAGAAAACACATTCACCACAACACAACTTACAAATACTTTATAAATTAAGAAATTTACGTATGATTAGGTCTTCATATCAAGAATATAGTATTTATATATAAGAAGCGTACAATAAAAGGCTAAAAAAAAACGAATAGAAAAAAACATAACAAAAAAGTCATTCGAAATGCTATTTGTACTATTTAGCGCGGATGAGGGATTCGATGGCACATATCACACCAACATTGTGGTCAAACATAACGGCAGTTGTCTGTACGTGCCCCCTGGTATCTTCAAGAGCACATGCAAGATAGACATCACGTGGTTCCCATTTGATGACCAACACTGCGAAATGAAATTCGGTAGTTGGACTTACGATGGAAATCAGGTAAAGAGCCCAACAAACTACTCTAGTTACTTGTGTCTACAACTACAACAATAACAATTGCATTACCAAACAATACTACTAACTACAACTATAACTACAACTGCACTGCTACTTATTACAACAACAAACAACTGACAAACAACAAATAACTGCTAGCCAGAAATCAGAAAGGAGATAACCTCCTGCCACGTTGTCGATTAGGTTAAATGAGATGTAAACGCTTAACAAAGAAAGCACAAACTAACAAAAAACTACTACTGAACTATATGTGCGGGAGAGACAAAAGAGTAGAAAAAATTGGCTTGATGCTTAAGGTGAATTTACACATTTCACTCAAAACGATGATAATGAACGTTGAACGATGACAGTGAATCAATTTTTAATTTACATTATTCAAAATGTAAATTTAAAATTTGGTGGATGATTCATTGTTGAATGTCAAAATATATTCGTTGGTTGATTAATTTTATTGACGTTTAAAAAAATTAAATAAATAAAAACCGTTCAGCAATTAAATAAAAAATACATAAATTTTCTGCTTAAAGTTATGTTAACACCTTTCAATTGTGTTTCGGAACGAATAACACATCAGTTGCATTTGCTTTCACTTTCATCAAAAGTAAACCTTCTACTTCTTTCACTGTTCAATGTGGATGACAATCATCTTCATTTTAAAGATGAAACTCAATTTACATTTTTCAAATCAGATGATTCATCCAAAGTGAACAATGATAGTGAATCGTGTAAATTCGCCTTTAGAAATAAACATTTTTCAACTGCAAATGCAATGAGTATTTTAAAAATATAATGCAATTTTTCCATATGACTTTTATTTGATAAATTCGCTAAAATATTTAAACAAGTTTTGAAATTGTGTGAAAACTTATAGATAACGGTAAATTTAGATTTTACAATACAAATGCAATGATTTCTTTCAAAAAATTAATGAAATATTTTCGTATGACTTTTATTTCATAAATTTGCGAAAAATTATTTTACAACAATTTTTATACTATTTGAAAACTTGCAAACAACGGTAAATTGAGATTTAACCCTACAAAAAATTTGTATGTATTTCAGTCTTTTCCCAAATAAAAACTTCTAAAAATCTTTAGATTTTATTAAATTGAAAATCTTCAACTGTATTGAAATAATTAAAAAGTAACAGTTAACCTCTAAAAATTTAGTAAAAAAAGTACAGTTTCATTTAATATTTTAAAAACTGAACCAAATTCTGATTTTATCAAGTAATCGAAAGTCAACAAAAAATTTATTCGAATTATTGATAAGCAAAAAACTATTTAGAAAAAATTTGTTTAAATCAATTTATTTGCTTAAATCATTCTTGAGATAACACTTTGTTTTTATTCAAAAATATTAATTTATTTCCGCAAAAACTTTATACAATTCGAACTTCCGTGAAGAAAGCCAAAATCTTCAGCCCAAGTTTTTGCTGAACTCGCCGCAAGTCATATCTAAATATTAAATTCGTCGCAGTTACAAAATTGAGTTAGACATAACTTTTTTAGTAAAACTTTACATTTATTTATCAAATTTTATACCTCATCTCCAAATTGTTATCAATCGACCTTTATATCTATGGCTTCGAACTAAAAAGCTTAGTTCAGGTAGAAATTTTTTTTCTAAAAAAAAAAATTATGGCGAATTGGAAGGTTCCATCCTGTGTTTTTGTGCAGAAATGTATTTTGATATGCCAAATCGAATATCACTATGCTCAAATCCCGCTCTAATATTCTTGGTACCTAAATTAGAACTGAAGTGCAAAAAAAATCGTGACTTTTTTGCGAAAGTAAGAATTCCACACCGTAAAACTTGCCCCAGAACAAAACGTTCCATCTTGAATTTTCGATATGTGATAGCAAATGAGAAATTGATGATTTTAGTTCTTAATCCTAAAATTGCAATCAATCGTCTTTCATACCGTAAAGTCTTGAAGTAAAATACTCACGTCAGAAAAAAACAATTCTTTTTCAACGAAGAAAGCTATAGAAGGTGAAAAGGTTGCATTCTACATTTTGTTTCAAAAATTTTTTTAATGTGTTTAAACCATCCGCTTGCCATAAGCTATAATATATCCAAAATTCAGGATGAAACGGTTTGTTTTGGCACAAGTTTTGGTCTGTGAAATTCTTACTTTCGCAAAAAAATCACTATTTTTTGCACTTCAGCCCAAATTAAGGTACCAAGGACGATAGAACGGGACTTGAGCATAGTGCCATCCAATAATATATATTAAAATACATTTTTGAACAAAAATTGAACAAAAATGTAGAATAGAAACTTTTCAGTTTCTATCTTTTTTTTCGTTAATAAAAAGAAAATTTTTTTCTGAACTGAGTATTTTACTTCAAGACAATTTTACGTTATGAAGGACGACAGATAGCAACTTCGAAATTAGAGACTATCCAAAATTCAGGATGAAACAGTTTATATTGGGGCAAGTTTTTGGGTGTGGAATTCGTACTTTCATACAAATATCACGATTTTTTGCACTTCAGCCCAAATTTAGGTACCAAGGACGATAGAGCAGGACTTGAGCATAGTGCCGTTCGATTAAACACATTAAAATTAATTTTTGACCAAAATGTGGGGTGGAACCTTTTCACCTTCTATAGCTTTTTTTGTCTAAAAAATAAATTTTTTTTCTGAACTGAGTATTTTACTTCAAGACCATTTACGGCATGAAGGACGATACATAGCAATTTTGGGATTATGAACTAAAATCATCAGTTTTCCATCAGCTATCACATATCCAAAATTCAGGTTACAACATTTTGTTTTAAGGAAAGTTTTGGTGTAAATTTTAGGGTGTGGAATTTTTACTTTCATACAAAAAATCAAGATTTTTGTACTTCAGCCCAAATTTAGTTACCAAGGACGATAGAGCGGAACTTAAGCATAGTGCCAGTCAATTTGCCATATTAAAATAGATTTTTGAGCAAAAATGTAAAATGGGACCTTTACACCTTCTTTAATTTTTTTCGTTAAAAAAAATTAGAGTTCTGACTTTCTTACAATAGTATGTTTTTTTGCATTTCAGCCCAAATTTTGCTATTTACGTTGTATTTATGCATTTTATACATATTTTCTTTAGTTTCTTTAAAAAAATTAATTGTTTAGCTTTTTTTTCCGCACTTTATACAAGTTGAGGCGAATTAAAATGTTTGGGTTGAGTTTTACGGCGAATTCAAAAGTTGGGTTGAGGTAAAAAATTTGGTATAAAGAATTTGGGCTAACTTCACACTGATAAATTCGATGTATAAACTTTTAAATAAATAAAAAAAAAAATTGGTATAAAGAATTTGGGTTAACTTCACACTGCTAAATTCGATGTACAAACTTTTAAATAAAGCAAATTTTGTCACATTGATGATTTTTTTGTCACAGATATAAGTTTAACAAATAAGTTCTATAAAAATCATTCGATAATTTTTTGATACTAAAGGGTCCGCCAAAGAACTTTTTTTTTTTGAAAATTCTATAAAAAAAAACTACTAAATATTTTCTCAAATTTCTTTTTTATTTGAAAGTACAATTGAATTTGGGCTAACTTCACACTGATAAATTCGATGTATAAACTTTTAAATAAATCAAAAAAAATTTGGTATAAAGAATTTGGGCTAACTTCACACTGCTAAATTCGATGTACAAACTTTTAAATAAAGCAAATTTTGTCACAACTGATGATTTTTTTGTCACAGATGTAAGTTTAACAAATAAGTTCTATAAAAATTTATAAAAATCATTCGATAATTTTTTGATACTAAAGGGTCCGCCAAATAACTTTTTTTTTGAAAATTCTATAAAAAAAAACTACTTAATATTTTCTCAAATTTCTTTTTTTATTTGAAAATAAAATTCTTCCGGTTAATAATGGAAAATAATTTCATTCAAATAGCTGCCTCAGCTGGCCATGCAGTAGCCAACACGATCGGTTCAATTTTTAAGCACATTATCGATTGTGTGCAGCTGTATTTCACCAATGGCTTCACGAATATTGTCCTTTAAAGCGTCAATTGTCTCTGGCTTGCTGGCGTAACACTTATCTTTGAGGGCACCCCACAAATAATAGTCCAACGGTGTCAAATCGCAGCTCCGAGGTGGCCAAACGACATCAGCTCTGCGGCTGATAATGCGATCTTCAAAAACAGGGCGCAAAACATCGAGTGTAGCTTCGGCTGTGTCGCACGTAGCGCCGTCCTGTTGAAACCAAATGTTGCCAATATCCTCCTCTTTAATTTTTGTGAACAAAAATTCGTTCAACATGGCCCGATAACGAGCGCCATTGACTGTAACGGCCACTCCTTGCTCATTTTCGAAGAAAACTGGCCCAACTATGCCTCTGGACCAAAATCCGCACCAAACAGTGCCTCGTTTTGGGTGCAGCTGCTTTTCAATGTATGCGTGCAGGTTTTCTGTGCCCCAAATGCGACAATTTTGCTTATTTACGTACCCGCCAAGATCAAAATGAGCTTCATCTGAAAAGATGATTTTTTTGGCAAAATCGGCATCTTCTGCATCAAAGTAATGTCGCAATATTTCCCAGCGTTGTTCAAGCGTATACACAACCATATTCGTTCAGCGGAAGGATAAAACTAATTATCTGTCAAATCAGACATGAGCTAAGTGTTACCATTAACGAAATAAGCACTAGCTGAAAAAAAAACGTTACATGGCGGACCCTGTACTAGTTTTTCACAATATTTATTAAAAATAGGACTTGACTCCAGTAAGTCTTAACATATTTTTAATGTTTCATAAAAAAATCGATAAAAATTTTTAGACATATTTATCTACAAAAACTTTAATATATAGAATCTTAATTTGGTATAAATTTTAATATATTCTGCGCATTCTACGTGCAGTGGTCCACAAAAAATTATTGGTGGCTAATTTTTTTCAAATTTTGCCATAATGTTTTCCTAGAAAAACTGCAATAATTGACATTTTTTTATTTGCCTTGGTTGCTAAATTAGTTAAAAGCTTCTTAAGAAGTAGTTAAAAACACGATTTTTTAAAAAAACGTTTTTGTAGGTGGGGCATTCCGCGTAAAAGAGGAAATGAGCTAAATTTTGGTTTTCCATTAATTATCTTAAATTTGGTACAAAGCTATAGATAAATATCTATACTTTATTAATCCCTGAAAAGATATGAAAAAAATTCCTTAACAAATCCATTTTTGTATATGCCAACTATTGTTTCATACAAAGTTGCTAGGGAGTAAAATGGTGATTATGTTTGCAAAACTGTTGTCGGACATTCTGTCAACTATAGAAAACTGGTGCGTGTCTTTTATAGAAAGCTTTGAAAAAACAAATTTCTAATAAAGAAGTAAAGCGAAAAGTTTTGTAAATTTGAGTGTATTTGTTCCTAAAACATATGCAAGTTGCATGTGCCAGTAGTCACGCAAAAATATATATAAGTTTTTTTCCTAAACTGTAACATGCCTTTATACAACATGTGGTGCACTATTTAAAAATCTTTTTATAGTTAAGGTGATTATATCATGCATTCGAAGCTGTTTTAACGTGTGACTACTGGGACACATTTAATGATAAGCCTGATTTTATGTCAATGCCATTGTTTATAGCTTCATTTACTTCTTTGACCCAAAATGGAATAGTTAAAACTTTTTTATGTCTTTATGCTTGCACATTTATATCACATTAAATGGCAACATCTTAAAAATTCGAAAATGTTTTATTGATACAAGAAGGAAGTTAAACTTCTCTGAACTACAAGAGACAGTGAACAGGAATTGAATGTTGAACCTAAAGATATGGTTTTGCCAAGAATAAACGCAAAATTTAGGTACTGCAAGTTACTCTCAAGGCATCTAATGCTAAGAAGATCTAAAATTAAAAAGAAAGTAACAAACAAATAAATTGATTTTAAGATCGACTTCGAGCAATATAGCAGAGTTTTTCGCTACATACGAGACGGATGTGTCTTATGTCCTATTATAAAACTTTTGAGAGGTAAAATTTTACCAATTTGGAGAAGAAGTCAACATTTTCTTTAAGTAATAGAGTAAAGAGGTCATTTTTTTCGTAGCTTCTGATTACATGTTTATGTTTTACAGAAAAATATCTGAATAGCTACATTAATTAAGTTTAAAACAGTAATGAAACTGATTAAAATAATTAATTATTTTTTCATATTTTTTACCAGTCCCGCAAGTCACAAAGACATGTCCCAGTAGTCTCAATTTGTAAGCATTTTATATGTTTTCGACAAAGATAAGCATACTTATTCTTTATTAAAATGGAAGCGTTTTGTATATGTTGTACAACACAGGAGAAGCTGACTTAAATATTTAACACTATATCGCGCCGTGTTGCAGATCTGCAACATTTAAGAATTGCTCTAGAAAAATAACTCAAAGAGAAAAAATTAAGTCGGAATTCTTAGAAATGACTCATAAACATTCTACACAACTCTAGCTTTTCAATTAGAGAGTAAATCAATCAACAGTAATTTTTTATTTTTAGTTGCAACAGCATGATTTTTAATTTGGCAGCAGTTTGTGTTTTGCAATATTTTTTAATATATTTGTAAATGACTAAAACTGTTATAAAAAGTGTTAATAATTAAAATACAAGTTGAAGAGCTTTTTGGTGAGTTATGAAACTACACTAATCATGAATTACTATATTAAAAGCAATGTTATATTCCCTGAAATATGTTAATCTTTTAAACTGTAAAAGAAAGAATTTTGCAAATATTTGTATAAATAAAGTATTAATTTTTCAACAAAAGTGATTTTTCTTTATATTTAAGACAGTTGGAGAGATTTTAAGGTAAACAATTGAAATTGACGTTATTGCGCGATATAGTGTTAAATGGTTAGGCTAAAATTCTTTTTTGAGTGTTGCACAGGTTGATGAGTGGGACTTTTCAGTGTCCCAGTAGTCACATTCATTTAAATATTATTAACACAAAAAAAACGGTTTACTTGTTTTGTATAGGAATATAAGCTGTATAAGCTATGATGGCATCGTTAGTCCAAATGTCCCAGTAGTCACAATGGAATGCCCAAGGTAAAAATTTTTTAAAAATATTTGTTTATGGATTTATATAGAAAATTTATTGCATTTTTTTTCCGGGATCAAATTTTAAATTCGAATAATTTTTTCGAATTTGGATTCCAACCATTTTGGGATTTTTTTTCAACATTTTTACATTGAAGCTTGAAATATGAAGATAACACACAAGAAGTTTCCTAGTGGGATTCAAATTTTAAATTCGCTGGCGAGTGCGAGTAGCATGTACATACTTGAAAATTCATAACTTCGGAATTGAAGACATTGCGAATGACACTATGAAACTTCTTGTGTATTATCTACAAATTTCAGGCTTAAATTTAAAAATAACATGTGGAAAAATTCCAAAAATGGCAAAGTTTTCAAATTTTGATTCGAAACACGAACTTCCGGTTTCGAAATGAAAAATTTTTTTGCATTTCGAATTTGATCCCGGAATACAAAAATACTATCAATTCGCTATATAAATAAACAAATATTTTTTACAAAATTTTTTTCAACTACAAAAATTATTTTTTAGAAATATGTATGTGTTTTCCAAAATTCAACACACATAATTGTTTTGTGGTGCGCTACACGTGGAATGCGCCATATAATAAAATATTTTACTGCAAGCATTAATATTTACGCATTAATCGATAAAAATAAATAATCGAAAAAATTTTGATTTACTAAATTTGTAGGTATGGTTAAATATTTTGTGACCATTTTTTTTTATTAATTGTTTGAGTTTAAATTTTTTTTTATTTTAAGATTTATTATATACTAAAATATGTTGCAATTAATGAGAATTAATATGGTCCATAAAGGTATCAATTTTCTTACTTGTTTTTATATTTAATGTGTGGGGTAAAATCAAGTCAATCTATACCATTTTGAAAATAAATTTTTTTTATTCAATATTTTTTGGAAAAAACAATTCATTTTTTAAAAGTTCCTTGTTTTATAATTCATATAGTGGGCAAGTAAATTGAAGTGTATCAATTTAGTTTTAGTAAATAGACAATACTAAAAATTTTTAAATTTGTTTCAAACATATAATTTGTTATAAACATATTTATGGATAATAACATCAATAACTTTTTGAGTTAACTAAATCGATTAATTTTATATATATATATCATAATAATTTTGAAAAATCGCTCGACGAAATTCTATTTATTAAAGCAAAAAAAAAATGTACAAATGGAAAATTCTATCGAAATTCTGATATCGATTTAAACAAAGACTCATTGCATGTGCAGCCTTAGCATTACAAACGTCAAGTCTAAATAAGAGCACTTTTTAGGAAAACCAAAGAGAGTTTTACAAAATATCTTCAAAATATCTTCGATCTGTAGATCGACCTAAAGTAAGACCTTTTTAACAACTATAATTTTTGATGATTTCTCTCCAAACCTTATCTTTTGTTATAGAATACTTTCTTTTACTCTATGACTTCGAAACATCAAAATTCATATTGAAATTTTATTTTTCTCTCTCCGTATTTGAAATATTTATCATTTTTTATTTATCTTGAAAGTCAAACAAAAACAATTCACTGCGTTTTTGTGAATTGCAAAACCAGAAAATACAAAATTCAAACAAAAATCAAAATAGAGTGTAGTGCAAAATTATCAAAAATAACTTTGGAAATTTGGCAATTACACTGCGAAAAATAACGATATGCTTGAGACAAAATAATATTACAAACCACCCTCACGCCCCCCCCCCCCACCCTGTCTCTTACTTAAAATCAAATTACTGACCGCAACGCGTGTGTTCTCAGTGGAATCATGTGAGAAATATGTTAATTTTTCTCACAAAATGGTTGAAAAATTTCAATAAAAAATTTCAGCTATTTTGCATGGATAGCAGAACTAAACCACAACAAAACAAATTTTTTACTTCAACCTTCACAAACTTCAACACCAAAAACAAACAAAAAAGAAGTTAAAAAATTTGTACGTTTTGTAAAAACTCTTAATGAAAGACAACAAATAAAATAATTTTAGTTTTAGTTAACGAGTTATTATAAACCCTGACGAATTGACTTGTGTGAAAATGTATTAAGTAAAGGATTGCAAAATAGTTTACTCAATGTTCTCACAAGATAATTCAATTCTTTACGTTTATTTTTATTTTCTACCCTCACACGCACTGAACCTCTCTCTCTCTCTCTCTTTCTCTCTACATACAAACGTTCACACTCACACACTAAAATATTTAAATGTTGTTTCACAGTGTTTGTAAAAGTGTTTTTATAATATATCTCTTCTGGTTAAATAATCTATTAATTTTTCATACAATTTCTTTTCACATATTTGCACTGCAATTGAATTAATCTAAATAAAAAAAAATATACAATAAAAACAAACTTCAACTTGATATGCTTATCCTACAACAACAACCAACAACACACACTCCAAATCCTATTAACAAAAACAACTTTATTCCAAAAACAAATGAACAACAACAATATCAACAAAATAAAATTAAATAAAAAATGAAAAAAACAAAACAGTTGGATTTGGTTTTGAATTCCGAAGATGGAGGTGATCTTTCCGATTTCATAACAAATGGCGAGTGGTATTTGCTTGGTTAGTAGTCAAAAATTATTCTATTCTCTTACTGTCTATTTCTCTCTCTCCTTCTCTATGTCTCTGTTTATCTTTCTGACTGTCTCTATGTTTTTCGTTTTATATATTTATAACTTAAATCAGTGTTGTTTTGATTCAGTGTATTTTGTTTAAAATCTTTTTTTCTTAAATATGTTTTTTGCAAAAAGCTTATTGAGTTTATTTGAAACTAAAATAGTATAATTTTTATAAGAATTAGTATAAAGCATAGATGGTTTTTTTTAGTATTGAAGTTTTTGGCCTATATTAGTTGCATGTTTTTCATTTTTTTTTTTTTTTTACGAAACAGAGTAGCAGCTTTTTTATATGGAATTATTTGTATACAGTGTAGTAATTTACAGTAGTACTTAATAAAAAGTAGTATTATATTTTTAACAGTGTAGTGAGGTTGATTTTTGCACTTAGCAAACATTTTTCATGTTTATTTTTTATAAAAACTTTTATGAACAATTAAGTATAAATCGTGTATAGCTACAACTTTGTATATTTTATCTGTTTTTTGCAGTGATGCAGTATTTTTAAAATAAAAGCTTTATAAGAAAGCTTTAACTGATTAAATCTAAAATTATATTGAACTAAAGGAGGGATTTTTAATAAACAATTTGACACCATCAAAAGCATAAAAACTAGTTTTTGTTACAAAGCACGAGAGCTTTTATATCAAATACAAAGCAATAAGTTATATATCTAACAATGGAATTTTTTTTCCTTTACTCGTATATAAAAAGCTTTTAATTCATAAAATATTTCAAAAGCCTT